>CAUJNA010002272.1:0-38797 GCA_963377175.1 Effrenium voratum | reverse complement strand
AGGCCATTCTTCGCCGATGGGCTCAAAACCAACGGCACGCACCGACTCATCGCAGGGCTGCTCCCAAAATGTTCCCGCATCTGGGTGTCCGTACAGCGCCTTCCTCAACGGGACGACTGGTCTTCTGTACTTATCCCATTTGCATTCACTTGGCACGGCCTCCGGTGGCAATTCAATCCAACACGGCGTGCCTCTCAAGGTGGCCTGTGTATACGCCTGAACAGCGTCGGCCATCTGCACATCCCAGCCATCATGACAACCCAGAAAATCCGCCCAACGCGAGGCTTCAAATGAAGCAGGAGAGTTCCCCAAATCTTGAAACATCGCAGCCTCAAAGCTTTGGTTCTTCACTTGGTTCCCCAGCAACACGCCTCTACCCTTGAACTTCCTCTTAGGATCACCAACAGGCAACTGTGAGTGCTTTTCAACGCAAATGCCATGTGCGCGAGCCATGAGTATTTCCTCCCCCTTCGCTTTTGCTTCTCTGGCTACAGCGTCATATTCACGCACCGCGCCAAGATCGAAGACCCCCTGGTCGATTAATCCCGACCACTCTTTCTTCATTGATGCCAATGCATCATGGTTGGTCAACATCTCTTTCCGGCCTACCGGCCTGGATACTAAAGCGTCGAAGAATCGTACAACTTTCACAGCCTTCTCTCTGTGCTGTATTCGCTCAGAAGTCACGCACGGCATCGATGGGTACTTCTTGGCTTCACCGTCCTCGCCTATTGCAGGCATTGCGAGTGGCACTTTTCCAGAAACTATCTCAGCAGACTCCTCCCATTCATACCAGGTGAGGTCCGTCGATTCGTCGACCGATGGATCCGTCCCCGATGCCGTTTCAGCTTCGTCGTTATGACTCTCCATGACTGATGCAACCGCCTTCGTCCAGTTTGGAGTCGACTTTGATCGCTCCTCAGACTTGAACTTCCAGGCATAAATTACCACCAGACACTCATATTCTTTCTCAAGCTGAACGTTTCGTCTCATGACGTCTTGGGACTGTTTGGAATCCATGAGAACAACCACCCCGTCGACAGGATTAACAACAATCCTGACCCATTCAAGCTCAGCCAAGTGCTTCCCATCCATTGGGTTCTTGATCTTTGATATGTTCTTCCGCAATCCCCAATTGTACTGCCATTCTACTCCACCCCAGCGGTTCCGAAGCATCGCTCGAATTCTCTTACCACCGGGCATCTGTAATGTCCGTGCCTCTGCCGGCGCGGAAATATCAGACTCTTTACTCTTGGGATCTTCCTCTTTCCTTTTGCCACCGCCCTTCACCTCGGCCTTCTCTTCCTTGGTGTAATATTTACTCATCATCTTCCATTCTTCAGGAGTGAACTCTGGAGGTCTCGATGTCTTCATTAGCCTGAATCCGTCCTTCCCGACAGGATACGGTCTCCCGGCCTTGTCGATCTTAACCTCCTTGCCATCGTCGTTGACGTACGTGATACCATCCCCGGGTAGCCCAACTGACACGTGTGGAAGGTCGGACTTCGCAACCTTTTCATCGCCCTTAGGGTGTCCATCTCCTTTCCCTTTTGAGGAGCTCGGTCTAGCATCTTCTTCTCCTGCATGATCCCCCCGATCTCCGGCGATTACTTCCGGGCCATCGTCGAGCAGTAGACCAGCGATCTGATCGACTTCATCGTCAAGCAGTCGCTTCTCGTCACTCTGCAACAATTCAGGCTCGTAGTCCTCATCCTCGATCAGGCGGTCACGTGCATCCAGACCGATTGCATCGATAGACATCTCTATTCCTTCCAAAGTCTCGTTGGCAACCTTGTACTTCTGTTGTATTGGGAACGCCAGAGGAGATTTCAGGATCATCCTCTCCGTCTGATGTGGCATTCTCAACCGAGGCGGAACCTTTGCCTTCTTGATGTTCAGCTCTGCACCCGCAAATGCAGTAAGTGCCCAAGCACGATACTTATTTGCCCAATGCATACCGGCTCAACACATATCCAGCAAATATACCAGTTTCCCCTCTCGGCTCGAACTTCTCCCTCTTTCCCCCTCGTGCTTCGCTCGGCTTGAAGTCCACTAGCGCACCAAAAGGTATCTTCTCGCCCTTGAACTCCTCGCCATGCAGCCTCATCCATGCACTCGATCCGTTCACCTCTTCGATGTTCATGAGATGGCACAGAGTGGTGATGGCCTGCACCCAATAACACGTGGGTAGACCGGCATGTACTAGACAAGCCGAAGTCTGGTCAATGATGAATTGATTTGTTCTTTCAGCAAGGGAATTGTTCTGCGGCCGTCCAGGCAGCGATAGGTCGTGGTTCAGCTTCAGCTCCACGCACGCATTGATCAGTTCCGGGCCGTCATCTGAATATACCTGCTTGATTTTCCTCCTCCCGCAGAAGTGCTTGATAGCCCTGACGACTGAGTCAGTGTCTCTTCTCGCGGTGGGATAAGCCATGATAATTCCGGTATATATGTCCCGGATGATGAGCGCATACCTGCCTTCCACTTCATGATCTCCTGATGCCGTCACAAAGTCGAACGTCACCAGGTCACCGAACGTCTTCACTTCTCTTTTGAATGCTCCCGTTCGTGATCTGAAGTGTCTCATCTTTGCCTTGACGCATGATTCGCAGAAGGGATTTCGGTATCTGTGTGTAAGCAAATGAGCTATGGAGTTGGCGTCCTTCTTGAGGACTCCCACTTTCCTCTTTATTGATGATCCTTCGTACACGTCTACTTCGATTCCGGCATCTGGATCATCTTCGTCAGCCTCTTCCTCGTGAGCTTCGGCATCACCATGTCGATGCGGGACTGACCCAACATCTACAGGTATTTCCTCAGCCACGGGAGGCGGACGTACCGGACCGGCTCCTCCGGGTGGCCCGAAGTCGAATGCCCCGTCGTGGTGTTCGCCCTCGGCCTCTGCGGACTCACCGACAGCGGCGGGTGTGACGTCGTTCTCATCGTCACCTCCCTGATCTGCCTCGTCGTTCGTTACCATCGCCAATACTTCCGAAAAGTGCTCCTTGAGGTCGTCTATCGTAGGGCGATGCCTGTTACTCCGAAGTTTACCATCACTCACTAGGTACGGGATGTCGTCCTTGACCTGCAAGTGCACGAATCCCTGCTTTGGCGTAACCATGAAAGGTAGTTTACCAGGCATCCAGTGAAATGCATAACCCATCTTCATGCATCTCCTCCCCACTGACAATACCGTGGGTGTCTCATCCAATACATGCGGCTCGACAGTCTCGTCCAACTCGTCCACGACTATCTTGGCCACATCAGATGTGGAAGTGGAACCATTCGCGGTCTGGAACACGATCTCGTCGTCATCTTTCACGATGTCGACACCCAGGCTCTTCGCCTTGGCTCTTCCAATGAGATCATGACCACATCCGGTGTCCATCAACCATTTCACCCGTTTGCTGATGCACGTTGACATGGCGAAAACGTTCTTCGGCATACCATGCTGCTTCTTCCAGTCGACAGCCGATTCCTTGATCTCGTCCTTGTTCCGATCATACTCGAACATTATGCTGCTCTCCTTGGTCACCGGGAAGTAGTGCTTCTTATATACATCATCCACTACTTCTCTCAGTATCTTCGCACGTATCAATGATCGTTGGACTTGATAGGCTGACAATTCACGATGATCACTGCTTTTGAACTTCTTCTCGTCGACGTACACGTACTGATAAGGCTCATTCTCATTGTCCTCATAACCGTACCATTCCCCTTTTCGTTCCCATTGCCTTCTCTCGTCTTCGAGGTAGGTGATCTCCCCATTCTCGTCGACGTCGAGCACTTCCTTGAACCACACCATTTTCTCGGGGATCTCGGACTCGCCAGACCATCTCGATGATTCGCTCATCGCGTCGTCATCGTGCTCGTGGTAGACAGTCTCGGCTTCGTCCGGTTCGACCTGATCAACGTCCTTCTTGAAGCTTACCTTCCCTGCAGGAGCCGATTGCTTCAGGACTATCGCGGGCATTGCGATGGCCCTCCTCGCAATGGCTGGCGCTGCGGCTTTGGCGGCAGCCTTCGACTTGGCTTGCGCCTTGTCATTTGACGTTGCTGGAGCTGAATTGTTCTTGATGAGCTCATGCCTGTACTTACAAGCGCTTCCCCTATCGCACTTCCCCTTCTGAAACGCGAAGCATGCTCCATCATCCCTCTTTGGTGACGATGATCTGGACTTGGATTTGCCCTTTCCTTTCCCCTTGGACATGCTCTCCAACTTATGCTCCGTCTTCTTGCTGTGGGAAAAAGTGCATTCATTCCCTTTCACGCACCCCTTCGCCGATTTGAAGTGGTACCAGCAGGGGTTATCCTTGCTTCCGCCCGGACTCTTGCCTCTGTCGCTGGCACCGTCGGACTTGCCGTTCTTGCCAGCGTGGCCCTTTGCCTTGGCTTTTGGGAGCACAGGAGCGGCATCAGGTCCACCGGGTTTCCCCTTTCTGCCCTTGCCACCCTGGTTCTCCTGTTTGCCAGTTGCTGGAGCCGCATCCTTCCCGCCTGACTTCATCATCGACTTGACCGATTTCTCCTTCATGTCGAGCATCAGGTCTTCCCGATCTGCCTTGATCTGATAGTCGATCAACGCCAATAAGAATTCATACGTCTTCTGAGGATGCTTGTCCGGTAGTCTATGGTAGGCATTGAGGCCGAACTCCATCTTCTTGCTCCCTTTGATCTTCCTGTAAAGGATGTCTCTGAGAGCCAGCTTACTGGGTCTGTCCTCGCTCCTCATCTTCAGCAGCAAATCATACCATTTGTTCCTGAACATGACCAAGTTCTTGTCGCCAGGAAAGTCAAGGTTGAATAATGCTCGATGTGGTAGACAAGATCCGTTCTATCGGAAGTTCTGAATGATTGCATAACTAATGCCACCAACTCTCGTCCCTTCACGATCACCCCTTGTTGATGTCGTAGTTCAGAGTGTCGTGTAGCATCGAGGTATACGTCCTTGGCTTCGTCAGGTGCTTGTTTCAGCATGTTCTGCATGCCCATGGCCATCTTAATATCTATCGTAGCAAATCTGTCGCCACCTGAATCGCTAAGCAAATCCAGGTCTGGGTTCAACCCAAGAGCCTGCTCCAGCCATTTCGTCCATGCGTCGGTATCTGGATCTGCACATGCGCTCAGAACATTCATCAGCAGTTGCATCTTCCAGGTGTCAAGTTGATGGATCTTTGGCCAGGCCGGAATAGATACTCTCTCGGCCTCTTTCCTCGAGATTCTCGGTCGATCATTCTTGATCTCTCGGTTATCTCTCGATCTCCTTCGTCTCCTCCGTGTCCGATCGTCTTCTTCCTCTTCTTCTTCCTCGTCTTCCTCATCTCCTTCGTCGTCGTCATCCTCATCCTCATCATCGGGTGGATCATCCGGAGGTCCTCCTCCGCCACCAGCGAGGCTCAACTGACGTCGACCCGCTCCCTGCCCATTCCCATTGGGCGGGAATCCACCGTAATCCAATGGGGGCGTAGTACCGTTGTTTCCCCCCCCATCACCACCACCAGTCGTAGTAGTGGATTGTGGGACATGCCCAACAACCCCTTGCATCTGGGATAGGTGTACATCGATCATTGGATCACCGAAAGACGGAAAGAGGATCGAACCTGGCATCAGCGACGAATTAGGGATTTGATTTGAAGACGATGACGGGACTGACCCAGCCACCTTCTTGTCTATCCTATTTGAATTAGCCTGGGTTCCTCCCTCAGCGCGTTTCACTACTGCTCGTTCACGATGTCCATCTTTGCTGCTGGAGGCTTCCTGTGTCTCCAGCTTCTTGTGTGCACGTAGTTCCTCGTTGTCAGCATCGAGTTGGCGTACAAAACTCTCTTCTTGCTTGAGCGTCGCCTCTCTTTCTTTCAGTTGTCTCTGAAGCTCATGCATCTCCTCGAGGTACTCATCGTACATTCCCTTAGCTGTCAATCTCCAGTACTCAGCCTCCTTCGACTTCTCGTCCATCGTGCACCGTTCCTCTTGTTTCTCTTCTTTGACCTGGGCTAACTCCAAGATCGCATCCTGACGATGACCACCTTCGACAGCAATCATCTGGTCCTTCATCGACACGTCGGACTCATACTGTTTGACGATCTCTTCTTTTTCGCGAAGCAAGCAATCTGCTCTCTTCGATTCCTGTTCCGCAAATACTGTAACGTCATTCAGCCTCGCCATCAGCTGTTCCCTGGAGTCCTCCAAAGAGTACGTCTCGGGGCGCTTGACGAGTGCATGCTCCAACTGTGATTTCAGACTTTGGACCATCTCCTCCTCGTTGAACTTCTCGATAGATGTAGAAGATTCTATGCCTCTGATCTGTTGCTGATAAACTGATATCTGTTGTGAAGCCTCACGGTGTATCTGATTTGCACGTATAGCTGATTCCTGCGCGGCCGACTTCTCGCTTGCCATGTAGGATTTCATCAATGCAATCTCCCGCTTCTGCTCCATGATAGTTCCTTCAGCTTGCCTCATCTGTTGCATTATAATATTCGACTCCATGTCTTTCTTCTCCCCGTACTGAAATGCGTTCATTTCCACCTTGCGCATCTGTTGGGCTTCTTCCTCAAACTTGCGCCATGCCTCAGCCATGTGGTGTTGGTGGTGACTCACTAGATGTCCCGACTGCTTGCTGGCAATCTCGCATCGTCTTTCCAGCTCCTGGATCCGGATGGTGCTTCCATAGTCTTCTTGGTTAAGATTCGCCATTGCTGCCGACATTTCATCAAGTGTCTTCTGATATTCCCCGATCTCCACCTCCATCTTATTCTTCTCTTTGATCACGGCGCGAAAATCTGCACTGGTGGGTGATTTTGACCTCCCACCCTTCGATGTCGATCTCACGCCCTTCTGCGACGTCCGTGGTGTCGCAGGCGAAGATGATGATCTTCTCGGTGGGGATTCTCTTTTCTTCGACTCCTGATGAACATCGATCTGCTTCCATGATCTTGTGGGAGTAGATATGTCGCTGAATAGCGCGGAACCTCCGCTCCCAGGTTCATCCTGTGAATCTGCAACCATATCCATCACCGCAGGAAGAGCCATCAATCCATTGGATCCCTCTGAGCTGCTGTTCCCAAAAGTTGCAGTACTTGGGCTCGCCGAAGACGCCATTGTACTGTGTAGGTTATCGTTCCTTTATTGTCCCTGTACCCGCAATAAACCAGCTGTCTCCCAGTCCAGTGTAGAGCTTGTAGTTACGGCTGATAACCTGTCAAGAGACGGCAAGGTGACGTCCCGTGGGACGCTATGCACCGAACCCTCAAGCTGTAATACCAACCACGTAGAAAGGTGTATACGGACGATGCCGTTATAGCCGAACCCGTGTAAACGTTGTAAGGGAGAAGGAATGATAGTTACAACAGTAGTCCTGACAAATGCAGCGCAAGCGAAGTGTTTTCGCTCTCAATGCCGATCACGTATGTATGCAGTCACACATCAGATCTTGAACCTCAATTGTGTCTTGAGCCAAAATGGCGATCAATGGAACTTGGGAAGCAACACCAACAAGGACCTCAGAACAGCTACCCAATTTCGGCACGGGGCCTAGAGGGTTTTAACACCGAGGAAGTGTTTTCAGATGCGATGAAGGTGGATGGGTCAACATCGACGCAGTCATTGACGACCGAAATAACGACATATTCCCACCTTCAACTTCGAGAGCAAAACGATACATGGGCATCATGGAAGTGATCAAGTGGCAGGAGTCCGGACAAAAGAAATCGAGGTTTCAGGTCCTGGCAGCAAGGTTTCCAAGCGTCATGAGCCCGAATGACATGAAGGCGGCCAGGGAGGAGATGAAATACGCTGGCCTGGATCGACATCGACAGGATGTTCAACAGATGCGATGGATGGTACAGACCTTGGTGCATCCGGATCACAACTGGTCACAGTGATTTTGGATTCATGAGCTCATCCGTGACGTATGTGGAGAACCTGCCAAGCATCGTACGCTGTGGGCTAGTCCCCGGCGGGATCGATGGCGGAAACAGGCTAGCATTGCACTTCGGAGCATTTGCACCATGGGATGAGATGAACGTAGCAACGAAGGTGACGCTACGAAACGTAAGGTCGGGGGATCCGATTGCGATCATCTACATTCCCAGTGCAACCCTCGCGCGGTATGGAGCTGGAGTCGCGGCAAATGGTACATTTATGGTCTTTGACGTGATCCCGTTCTATGAGGTCAAGTCCATTTGGATTGGCAAAAGCAACGGAGGGAAACGCCTGGAGTACGGGGACGTTAAGCGAGCGTACTCGAAATGTGTGGAAAACGAGACCTGTCCGGGTTTCGTCAACTCCTCCCAGGAATCGGCTGCGATGTTCCTCCAGAACGTCGCGAAGATCAACGAGAGGATGCCTGAGACCGAGGCAGGCGCCGACAATCTGCACTACATCAAAGACATGGTTGATCGTGCGTGCAAACTGTTTCGGGAAAACAAGTTGGAGGAGTTTGATGCGCAGACCGACGAGGTCAGGGACGAGATCAGCAAAGTCGTCGTCCTGAATGACGAGACATGGGAAGGACTGAGGTGCCGGATATGTCCGTCATGTGCGACCGCGATTCCCACTGCTTCTGTGTGTGCCTGGAATGTGGAGCGCAATTGATCTCTACCGGGAGATTCTACATCCACATCAGTTCCGACGACGACGAGGGCAACCAAAGGCCCAATGTCTCGGGTGATGCCAGGCGCGCGCAAGACGAAGCCAACCATGATGCGGCAGCACAGGAAGAGGATGATGAGGCGGAGGACGTCCCTGAAGAAGACGACATGGACACGCAAGGATACACGTCCGGCTACATGTCTGAGGAGGAAGATGGCGGTTGGCAATACCGCGACAATGACTTGGCATCGCGGGATATCATAAATACCCAGCGGATGGCGATTTGCCTTGATGAGCTGCGCGAAGCTCAATACATGGCGGGATTCATCGCACTGCAGATGTCAAAGATGTGGGGGATGTTCGAAGGTGGTGAAAAGAGAACGGTCGATGCCGCGCTCGAAGGGAAGCCAGGCTGCCCATACCACAACGACTTCGCGAAGTACCCCAACATGACTGAGCACGATCAGGAAGGGATCCTGTTGCCGTCAACGGTCCAGAAGATTAGCCAATCTCAGAATGTTCGGACAAGGACCTTCCGGTCGGCTGAGGAGCGTGATGAATACATTCGTATATTCTACAAGCTGTGGATTGCAGCGACAATCCTCGACGTCACCAAGGACGAAATGAAGCTCCTGGTCAAGGATCGCGTGCACCCGGTGGGTGATATCATTTACAGATGCTTTTCCCTGGCTTTCAACTGTAAATATATATCGTTCGTAAGGGATCGCTTGAACCTTGGCAAATATGGTATTCGGTCAATGTGAGCGCCATTATTGCAGCCACCGACCCGAATACTCTCTCTATACACAAAGGTTTCCAACTGCCACAATATTGCAGCTACAGACCCAGCAGAGCTCGTCCGCTCAGGAAACGACCTTGTCCTGCGAAGAATTTCAAGTCCAGAATTGCTCCTGCAGCCACGGCGCTGCAACGTAACGCACCCTCGATTTGCTTGCAATTTGCCTTGTAGCCTCACTTCTGCACGCCAACTTTTTTTTGCAGGCGGTGTGTAGAAGTGAGGCTGCGTGAATTCCTGCGCAAGCTTTGCTGGTCCGTAACTGCAATATTGTTGGAGTAGGCAAGCCTTGTGCATACCGGGCTTCCATCAGTCTCCGCGTGCTTTCTGTGCCTCTCTGGGCCGGACCTTGGATTTTTTTTATATAAAAATCTAAATGCTTCCATCCCTGGCAGGCAGTCTTCCGCGTGCTTTCCGTGCTCCTCCGGGGCCGGGCCGGCTTCCGGTTAAGTCTCGCTTGCTGCCGCCGCAATCTCGTCACAGAGCGCCGCTGGAATGCTGTACAGCAGCTCACGGGACTGCCTGCGAACGTTCTCGTAGCGCTGGCCGATTTTCCGGGGACCCCTTTGTGCGGCGCGTGCGTGCCTGCCGTTCTCCCAGGCCTCGCAGCGGTTGCCGGGCCCGCAGAGTCCGCAGCTGGGCGCCCAGCGCATGTTCGTCCAGAAGCGTGTCTGCTTCTTAAAGGGTGTACCGTACAAGCAGTATGTGGCGTCGACGAATCCGAGGCGCTGCATAAAGGGCCTTGTCTTGAGCAGTCCCGTCTGCGGGTTCTCGATGGCCCAGAGTCGCGGCGCGAGGTAGGCGATGATCTCGATGGCCCGAAGCACCAGCGCATCCCCCTCGTGGAGCCTGCGGGGCCTTGTGGTGAGCGCCTGGGAGTATTCGGTGCAAACGGGTGACGCCCACACAAAGTCGAAGCGCCCGGGCGGGAAGGCGGCGCGGTAGTCCCAGCGCAGAATGTCGCAGCAGATGGTGGGTGTGAATTTGGGCAGGATGTCCAAGCTGACCACCTCCCAGCCCCTGGCCTCGAAGGCCCTTCCAATTGATCCGGTGCCCTTGAAGAGCTCCAGCAACGCGGGCATATTTCTTTGAAGCGTCCTGCGCACCTCCCCGTCCCCGCAGCGGTCCCTCCACACTGGACTAAGGCGTCGGCGAAAACATATGTAAACATGTTTGAAGGACCTGTCACCGGCAATATCCCGGAGGTCCTGGACAACGGAGAGGTAACTGACGGCACGCACGTCACCGCAGGGCAGCTGGCCCTTGCTCTGACGCCCTACGCACAAGTGGCAGACCTAGCCGTGAACACGGCAGCCTCCGGCAACAACGCAGCCGCCATCCAGTCGCTGGACGACCGGGTCACCGCAGAGCTGGCGTCAAAGCTGGACAGCAGCGCGCTGGCGCCGGCAATTGCGCCCCTGGCCACGGCAGCAGCCCTGGCCACCACGGACGGACAGGTGGCCGCGCACGGAAGCAGCATCGCCGCGCTGCAGAGCTCGCTGACCACGGGTCTCTCCAACAAGGCAGACCAATCGGCCTTCGACGTGCTGGAGGGCGTGGTGGCTACGAAGAGCACCCCGGACAGCGTGGACCTGAAGCTGTCCAACTACAGCACCACGGCGGCCATGAACGGCTCCATCGCCTCGGCCAACAACGCCACGCTGGCCACGGTGGCGGCCAACTACGGCCTCAAGACGGTGGTGGACCAGCACTCCCTAGACATAGCGGCGAGGATCACGCCGCTGGAGGTCGACACCAAGGTGGCCAACGCTCTCCTGGGAGCCGTCACCGCCGCAGCGCGGGCCTCCGAGCTCGCGAGCCGAGACGCCTCCATCTCGGGCCTGCAGGCCTCCAAGGCGGACGCCAGCGCGCTGACCGCGTACGCCCCGCTGTCGGCCGTCGACACTTCCTCGGAGGTGGACTCTAAGATAGCGGCGGCCCTCCTGGGCGCAGTCACCACGGCAGCCCTGGACGCCGCCCTCCTCGGCAAGGCGGACGCCAGCGCGCTGGCCGCCCTGCTCTCCACGGTGGACGGGCTGGACACGCCACTGGAGGTGGACACCAAGATAGCAAATGCCCTGCTGGGTCTCGCCACCGAGGCCTTCGTCGCAGCGCAGCTTGCTAGCCGTGACGCCAGCATCACGGCGCTCCAGGGGGCCAAGGCCGACGCGACGCTGCTGGCCTCGTACGCCACGAACGCCGCGCTCTCAGCCAGCGAGACCACGCTCCAGAGCGCCCTCGACGCAATCCTCGCGGAGCTCGCCGCCCTGCAGCTTTCCGGCAGCGGCGGAGTTGTTAACGCACCGGCCTGGGCGGGCTTCACAACTTGGGAGCTCGTTCGCGGAAGCAACGTCGTTCGCAACCTGCATCTGGAGGCTCCTCTCGACCTGCTACTTCGAGAACCTACAATTTTGTGGGTCGAGGAAAAAAAACCAGGTTTTTTTGGCTCAAGTGAAAAAAAGACAGGTTTTTCGAAAAAAAAACTGTTTTTTTCAAATACCTTAATTTTGGGTTGCTATAAGCCTTTGGCCTTGCATTTGCCAACCCCTGTTCCAATTTTACCCAAAAAGCGCTGGCCAGACCCCAGAAATGAAGGTTTTCGGGTTGAGCTTTGGCGCCCGTGCCGCCTTGCGCCTGTATTGCAGGCCCAAACGCACATGCTGGCGGGCAGAGCCAGCAGATCCATGTGTGTGCGCACGCAAGGAGCTCGACCATGCCAATGCAAACATCGTCAGCGCAAGCGCTGACCGACCAACCGTGCGCATAGAGCCAGCTTGCCCGCCAACCAATGCCCACCAAACAAAAATAGGCCACCGATCAAATGACGTAACCCCTACCATAAGAGAGCTATATATATATATATATATGTACATGACACATGTTTTCACAAATAGTCATTCATACTTCCAGCCGACAGCATGCTGTGAGTTTAGACCCCGAACAAGAACTCATATATGTTAAATGTTAGTGCAGGATGTTCCGAAATATGTGTTTGTCTCTTTTCGAAATCCCTAGACACGTACAGGGACAGGGGACCCAAGCACTGCCGCACACGCGGGTCCATGGAAGTCTCCCCCGCCGTGCGCTCAGTTTTCCCATCTGCGATCAGTGAGCGTCATTCGCAGCAGTCCTGCGCACATGCCATGTCCCGGTGAACCAATCGCGTTGATGACTGCAAGATTTTGAGCTCAATCAGGGTAGCTGTTTGCAGCTTGCAAATGGACGTGAAGGGGTTACACCGGGAGTGGGAGGCAGATGCCGATGTTCGCCGCATGCTTCGGGAACAAAAAACTTTGATGTGCCACCCCGACACGCAGAAGTGGTGTGAGCCAGGGCGGAGGAACGCTATCATGAACTCAGCCGCCTTGGCGCCTGCGGTTAAGCGGTTGGCCCTTGACAAGTCCAAGAAGGTGCCCTACTTGATGCCTCTTCAAAAGGAGGTGGCTACGCTGTACGAGCGGGTTGGCCTGACGCCCCCGCCACAAGAAGTCTATAAGAGCGCTTGGGGAGTTCGCAAAATGTTGGGCTTCCTGAAGCGAAAGTGCAGTCGCAGAGAGGTCACTAAGGACTGGTCTGAAACGGTTGGTTTCCTTTGAAAATTGAATTCAATTTCAAGGGATTAATTTGGGACCAATTGCCAGGACATCCGGTTCCACAGCCTGATCTTGCTCCTCGACCCGTCGCTGGAGGACTGGTGGGTTTGTTTTCATCGCTGACTCTCAGATTTTAAACCCGTAAGCTTCTTCCCAAATTGTTTTCAATCCATGAGATCATGGCACGTGCGAAGGCTGTTCGAAAACACACATCGTCCTTTTTCCCAAATCCCGCACCAATTGGGTCCTTACGGTTACAGGTGGATAAAACTGCCTTTGGGCAGGTCTTATCACGAAATGAAAGGGGTTGGCGTTGGTTTCGTAGCTTTTGGGGAAACAGGTGTTTGCCCACAAATCTCTCAATTGAGCCCAACTTCCCCGTGCAGGGCTTCATCGACGACTACATGCAAAATGGCTCTGCCGTGACGGACACGGAAGATGATGAGGCTTTCTTGCTTTTCTGGACCCAGAGCCATGCATTCGCAAGCCTTAAAACAAAAGGTTTTATCGGGATCGTGGTCTTGCACTTGGGAGTTGCAATTACTGATGCAATTTCCGAAATGTCCACTTTTGTTTCGGCAGGCAGCCTGCTTGGAGGCCGAGGAAGAGTTCTCCCCGGATGATAAGGGTGCCTTTCTGACATGGTTGGAGGCCCAGCAACCCCAGCAAGCCAACGCCACAGACACAGCCCTAGCACCAGCGTCCGAGCCAACCGAGAGCAGCCAGCCCCCGCCGCCGGACGCAACCCCCACGCCCGCGTCCTTGCCGGACCAGCTCACCACACCGCCAGCAAAACTGCCTGACGTGTTGCGCGAGCGCTGCCAAAGCCCTTCTACCCCTTGCAACTCGTCCCAGCTGGTTGGGTTCTTCACAGCACTGATCGTTTTAAGAAACATGGTTCGGCTGCGCCAAGGCAAATGCGAGCAGCTAAAGGAGTTGAAGTTGCGAATGCAGCAGTACTTGGAGAAGGCCCTTGTGACTCTTGAACTGACTGGCGCCACTGCATGTTGCAATTTCCTGACATGGCGGAAGTGTTTTAAACTTCACCCGTTCTTTGTTTCCGATTCCCACCAATAGAGCGTGATGCAATAGAAACAACATACTGAAAGTCCCTCATTTCTCGAGAGGGGAGCTCACAGATCTTTCGCTTCACTCCTTCATAATCAAACTGCGACTGCGACCAAAGCAGCAAACCAAATTGCACCCTCTTTGGATGCGGGTTGACTGGGGGGCTTATCAGCTGAACGTTGTGAACTAGAAAATTCTTGCTGGTCCAAATGGCTTTACCTTTTGCTGGTATGCTCGCTCTTGTTTCTGGGATCTCGGGTCTGAAAACTGATTCCGCGCACGGGAGTGATCGGCCTAGCCTTTTGCACCTCGCCACCAAGGAAAGCTGAGCAGGCAAAGGTCCAGACGCAAATGGCGAGCCCTGTTTGGTCCCAGCTCCGATTCTTGGTTGCACGTTGGGGCGCTAGAACGAGGGCGAAACACATGAAAACGCAAACAACTCAGGACCGAAGGGTGACTGGATCTATGGCGCTGACAACGCGGAGACGCAGGTGGATCATTATTTTGCGGGTTTGCCCTCTCCGGCAGCCCCTACGCCCGCTAAGCAGGAGCCTGCGCCGACCCAGCCAGCTGCGCCGTCAAGCGGCGTTCCGGTTGAGATCCTGGAAGATGAGGTCGGGGGAAACGTGTTGGTCTCCCAAAGATTTTGGGGCAAGAAGGGCGTAGTGCCTATGGCCAGCTACTGAGGATTTTTTGGTGGAAGGGGAAACACAGGGGGTGTTCACCACTTGTTGGGGAGATGTTGGGAAACGTCAGCGTGCGATATGCAGGGTTTGTCTGTTAACAAGAAAGGCATCAGGCAATAGTGCGGAAACTTGGACAGAGTAATTTGGGTCGCGGGTTATTCCCTTCCTTTAGGAATACATCTTGTCCCGATTTGACAACTTAAGTAGTTCAACTGATCTTCCAAAATGGGCTTGGTGGCCGGTAGGAGAAATCGTGAGTTTCATATGTGTTTCAGATAGCGCTTTCCAACACGTGCGCATGAACCCACACAATCTTGATCCTTGATGCGCGGCGCCCGCGATGCCTTTTACTCCACAACGGTTGAGCAGCAAACGCAAATAAGATTCCCCGACCTTGCTTTCCCCACAGAAAAAAACCAGGGAAAGCGCCCCTTGGATGGCAAATCGAAAATCCTCTTAGCCAAAGCTCCAAGAAAGGACTAAAACGTTTCCAACGCGCAGCGGGTCCTACTAACAAGTTAGATGTGTTTTGGATATGGGGTCATGCACATTGCAGTTGCTGCCCAAATCCGTTTGGGGAAGCGCGTTATGGCTCCTGCTGTTTTGCAGCATGATTCAAACACCAACAAATGGTTTAATTTGACAACAACTGTTTGCCTTTAAACTGGGTCAGCGATTGTGTTGAAACTGCATTTGAAACGGTTCCGGGAAGTGTTCCATCCACAGCCCTGAGGACGAGCCGAAGTTTGTCACCCGGTCCGAGCAGTTGTCCTTGGCGCCTCCGAAGGGGCAGAAACGCGGCAAAAAGCAGGCCGCTGCCTGCGACGATGACGAGGCGAACGACGGCGACGAAATCGAGGAGGTTGAGCCGAAGCCGAAGCCAGCCATTCGTTCTGCGAAAAGGCTCAAGATGCCCGAGGACCGGAAACAAGCAACACCGGAAACCGAGGTCGAAAACCCACGCCCCGTTTCTGAGAGCAAGCAGCTCGCGCCCGCCCTTGCCCCAGCACCCGGCGTTGCACCCCAGCAATCCGATGCCCCCGCAGAACCTGCAGGCAGTGCGCCCCCGAAACCTTTGGCAACACCAAAGGCAACACCAAAGGCAAAGGGAAAGGCAAAGGCAAAAGCAAAGGCAGATGCTAAGCAAAAAGCAAAGGCTGCGCCAAAGAAAAAGGCTATGGGGGGGAAGGAGTACACCCAGGAGGAGCTCATCGATGAAAAAGTGGTTGGGATTCTCATGGGGTCACTTCCGGAAAACATCGAAATCTTGACCTTCACGCAGGTTAGGGCTGCTTTGAACACTGAGCCCTGGGACCGCACCAGCTTGGTGCCCTACTGGACCCGAGCCAGCGTTGGGTTGAAATGCACAGAAACGGATGAACAGATTGCATCTTTTTGGTTTGGCCAAGATGACTGGAACCGCGCTGTGGCGATGGGGGTGTCATGCGCCAACATGTTGGTCCCTGGGTGAAAGTTGGCATCCTTTCAGGTTTTCAATCTTTTGTGGAGGAACATTTACAGGAAACATGTGCTGTCTGCCCAGGCATCGTGGGTCGACTCGCGGAAAACGATGCCCCTCAAGGGTGACGAGGATTTCCAGTACAACTTCCAGTCCATTCGCGCGAATGGCCTTGAGGCGTTGCTACGTCTCACAAACAGGTAGGAACAATGGTTACATCTGATTTTGGGGTGCGCTTTTCATGTTGCTCGGCCACACCAATTGCGTGTGGCAAGGGCGTTAGGGGGTTCACACGAAGCCTGCCATAGGCCCCTTTCGTTGAACATGTGTCTCAAACAAACTGTTTTTGCGGATCAGTGAAATTGTCCAAGCAAACAATTGATGTGATTCTTGATGGAGGGGACCCGGCCGGCTGTGTGCTGTCAAATCCAACCTCAAAGTTGATTAGGAGTGCCTTGGAGGCCTTGTGGGATCATTGGACACGGCGTGCTTTCGGGGAGAAACATTTGCACTTTTGCCTGCGCCCAGCACATGTTGCCCTGAGCACACCCTCCCTACTCTGCCTTCTCCGGCGCCGAGGTAGATGCCATCCCTCAAGGGTCTGGCCTGGGCGGCCAAATGCGGCTTCATCAAGACAGATCGTCACGTTGTCACGCAATGCTCGGTTGCTTGAACAACACACACTCACCAAATAAACGGAAGTCGTTTGCCTCGAGCTAGTTTACCTGCGGTAGACTTGATTGGCTGCAATGGTGCCCATGGGTCTTTTGCTCTGGCGGCTTCGTTGTTTGGGCGGCCCGAAGGCCAGCTCAAAATGCGCAGTTGTTGCAGTTGCCAATACGGATCACAACGAAAGCTGGATCCCGCCCCGCCCGAAGGTGCTCATGCTGGCTGTCCTGCTTGTGAGCTGGCAAAAGGGCTTGTTCCCCGAGACGGGCCAGGCAACGAACGGGTGTTCTTCTTCAAAAAAGGGTTTGAGCGTTAGGGCTGCAGGCCTACAACTGGCTGGAGTTCTTTGCGGGAGGGAGCGTGGCAACCACAATGCTCCGGTATGCTGGATGGAAAGGGGCCCGGCTGGATATCTTGTACATGACGGCACGGCCAGGGAAGCTCAACCCCATGGATTTAACATCCAACGCTGGTATGGCGTTCCTTAGCTATTGTGTGCTTACAGTTTGGCTGCGCCCCCCAAAAACACAACATTTCAAGGGTTCCTCCACACACTCTTTGAAAGTGTTGGCTGATCTGTCTTTTGGCTTATTGCGCTCGAGCCTCAGGCTTGGCATCGCTGCAATCCTTGCAGCCTCGGCAAACACGGAAGGCTTCGTGGCCCATTTTGGGCTGAAGTGCTCAAGTTGGCGCGCAACTAATTCCGGCACGAGTGGTCGGTCGGCCTGTTCCGCAGTTGGGGATGTCTCCAAACGAAGCGTGAGGGAGGGCAACCTGTTGGCAGCAAGGACTCGGTCACACGTGAGTGTTTCTACTGCAGGGTCCCAAGACTTTAGCAGGGTGGCCTTAAAACCCCAGCGTTTCCCCAAGGGTACATGATTAACAGTTGTTGCAACCCATCGCGCTGTTGCAGCGACTTGTGATTTGACCCCTAAGGAGCATCTTGCTCATACTGCTTTGCGTGTGCTGCAACGGCACCTGGATTGTTGAGCAGCCGAATGGGTCGTTCCTGGAGTTCTTCCCTCGATGGCTCTGGCTACTTGAACAGCTGGCAAAACACTCAGACCGATCAGGGGTTGCTTGGATGAACATGTGGGTCCATTTTCAAGCTGAGACCAGTAGAGCGGCCCTACCTAGGTTTTCAAAGTGAGTTGGTGGATGCGACTGTGGGGCGCGCAAACTCCAAAGAGGCACCTTGCCCTGAGCAACTCCCCCCACATCGCCGGCTTCAACAAGGGAAAATTGAAGGGCTGGGCTAAACACGCAAAAAAGAATGGCCGCTCCGGTACTTGTCGCCGGTACGTGGACAAGGGAGGAAAAGTGAGGTGGACAGGAACATCGGAGCTGAAGCGCACAGAGCGCCGTGTTCAAAGTGGCAATCTTTTCAAGTTTTGCATGGGCCCTCGTGTCTACAGGTTGTTGTGATTGAAAAAGGAAATCAAAGCGCCCCCTGCAATAGAGTGGTTTCAAAGTGTTCAAGTGGCTTTTTATTCGCACTCACAGGAGTTTGGCTGGATCAAAAAAGATGGTGGGACTTTGTTTGTGGTCAGCAATGTTTGTGCAAACCCTTAACAACGAGTGTCTTGGCAACACTAGCTCACTAGGCTCCCGAAGTGGAAAAAATGCAGAACATCTGCAAAGACCAGTTGCCGTTGTTGACACCCAACATCAAAACATATATGTCTGAATATTTATACACAAACGTTTGGTTCCTGAAGGCAAAATGAACTTCTCGTGCGACCTATCCTGAGTGCCAGAAGGGGAGAATTCTGCTCTGGGGTCCCAAAAAAGGTTTCAGTGCGCTTGGCCAAGGCAGTATCCACCACGTTTTGGGCTACAATTTGTCTCCCTTTTCGAGAACCTCTTGAGCGACAAGAAGGGCCTCCCTCCAGATCCAGCTGAGGCCCCGAACGCTGAGGCCGTTTTCGCATCGGCTGAGTTTGCTGACCTGTGGCAGGAAGCGGAAATGACTTCTGTTTGCCACTGGTTGCGTGCGTCCACAAAGTTAGACATCCCTCCCTCATTTCGAGGCTTGTTGCCTACTCATCTGTGATTGTAAGGTAGGACTTTAGGGCCCGCAGTTGCTTCCAACCTGGCTCAGTTAGAGTTGTGTAGCGGTTTAGCGTAATTACCCGTAATCACCCGTAATCATCCCGTACTATACCGTAATTTACCCCGTAAGCAAAATACCTCAAAAATATATACCCGTAATTTTTCGTAATTTTACCCGTGATTACCCGTATTCAACCCATAAAATATTATGGGTATTTTTGCAAGTCAGGGGGTCGGTTCATGTAGGAGTTTGAGCGGACCTGAGCCAGAGTTGATAGCAACATGGGCTTACACGCTCTTCTCAACTGTGAGCGCAATTCATGCACATGGGGTTCGAAGACCATAGACTAGGGCGTGGCTTGCTTGCCACAAACTCGGGCGAAACATGCGCCAAAGAAGGGTTCTGACAGAGGTTTGCTTTAGCTGCTGGAACATGGCAGCACCTGTCCCAACCACGTTTATGTACGAGCTGTTTTGGCTATCACCAACTCAACTGGTGCGCGGGATTCTTTCTTGACTTTCAATGGCCGGGAAAGTGGACTTTCAGGCTATGCTCTCCCGTGTCATTAGTTGCTCGGAGCTTCACGAAGGGCTTGACCACTTGCAGAAGGACTTTGAGGCCTTCCAGCAAACCATGACCCGATTGGAAGATGAAGAGATCGTGATGGATATGCAAGAACTTCAGGATTGCTAGGGATTGTTGTGGTTTTTCTTGGCGTTGTGCCCTACTTGCTTGCTTTGCAAGGACATGAATGCAAAGCTATCATCTCTTGATGCGTTGGCCGACCTTGTGGAGCCCTTGCCAGTACCTAGACTTGAAAGCAGTTAAAGTGGACTGCTACCCTGAGAGTAATTGCTGAGGAACGGAAAAAACATGTTAAAGCTACACACGACCCTTGGCTATATATGTTCCATACTTCTGACAAACCAAAGACTTAGCGACTGGAAGCCTAGGGTCTATCATCAGCGAGCACCACACCGGCTTCGCCCCCGGCCACGCCGACCTTGTCAGAGCCGTCGAGCGCGTCGTCAAGTCTGAGCGCGAAGGCGGCTGGGAACGACCGATCAGCGGAGTTACCCCCTCTCAACACACCTTTCAAAACGTCCACTTTATTTTCCAAAAGGGGCATTTTTGGTGGTTGGGCTTTGGCTTCAAACTGGGCGGTTGCAATTGCTTAGTGGACCCCAGTTGTTAGCGTCTGGATCTTTTCTCTTTTGGGGGTGTCAGGCTGCTATGGAGGAGAAGGTTTCCCGCCTTCTTTTCTTGGGGAAAATCGATGCTGAGACGGCTGACGTCCTGATGGCGGTCACTATGCCTGAGGAACCTGCTGGCCCAAAACGTGTTCAGGGGCAAGGCTCGCCTCCTTCCGACCGGCCCTTGAAAATGCCGCGCGCAGCTTCCCCAGACCCGACACCCCCGAAGCAACCAGAGACTGCGGAGACTCAAATGGATGAACCCACCGAAAGCAAATCCGTTGCTCCTTGCAAATTATTGGAGGGCTAAAAGTGCTCAGAGTTTGTGAAGGGAGGGTGCTGTTTGGGGTTGGCTTCATTTTTATCATATTTGTTGTCGATTTAGGAAGCATCGTGGTGATAGGGCTCGTATTTGTGGTACTTGCTTTTACCCCATCCGGGGCAACCCAAGTAAGGATGGGGACCAGAACAACAACGAGATTCTCGCGGCAAAGGCTCGACTCCGCCGACTTTGTGAACTCAAAAGTGGGGGGAAACTCAAGGTGCCCGAGTGGATGCATGAGGCATGGAAGACGGGAGACAAGACGGCCCTGGCACAGACCTACAAAAACGTTGGGTTTGACAAGGATTGGTTTGGGCTGAAAAAAAGTTGGTTCATGTTAACATTGGGTCTTGCCCACCTCTAAAGGGGGAACCCTGGAGGAAAAGCTGCTCTCCGTTTTGGAGAAAACCCACACCCGGAAAGATTCCAAATCCAACAAAATCGAAGAAGGCTGGTACAGTGCCGAAGATATGGCGAAGATTTTGAAGTGGGGGTCGAAACTGCCTTAGTTGTTGTGGCTTCACTCACGCTAGTTTTGCCGGGGTGTTATGCGGCAGTTGCACTCAGGAAAAAAATTTCTGGAGCCATCGCAGTGTGCACTGCTGATGCAGACAATTTGGTGAGGCCCGGTTGCTGATTCCAATCACACTCACTAGACTTATGCAAGCACGCATGCCTTGTAGGAGTGACAAGTATGGCGGCGAGCCCGAGTATTGGGTGTCCACCAGGGAAAGTGGCACCCGCTTGCAAGAAGAAAAATTCGAGGAAACGCGAAAGCACAGATCCGAGCACCGAGTTTCGAACCCTAGCGACATTTAGTGAACAAAGCAATTTGGAAGGACACGGGTGATCTTCCCCAAGCAGATTTCTCCCAGATGTCGGCCTTCACCGCCCGACTCGCGGCCTCGAAAAGTTCCCGTGCCGTGGCCGCCTCCCAGGCGGTCACCAAAATGAAGAGTCGCAACCTAGCTTTTCTCTCTTCGTGTTACAATCGTTTGCCCTGAAGGCCCAGCAGCACAAAACCAATTTCCAGAAAGTTATTGACTCCGTGCTGGCAAAGTCGGCCAAGATTCGGGCTCTCTGTGCTGATCTCAAAAAGAATTACGATGATGAGGCAGCAACAAAGCAACTCAATCGCAATTTGAAACAACAGTCATAGCTGGTCTGCATTAGCTTTGCCATAGCGTTCGTTAGGTCGGCTTCAGCCCTTGAGAAGGACATCAACACGATGGAGGACCAGTACACGCTGTGCTCTGAGCACATGGCGAAAGGCCAAACGTGCGACTACAATGAAACGCTTCTAGGTTGATGTTAATCCGCCCGCAAGGAAGCCCGCCCCCCGCTTTCGTTTTTTGAAGGGTTTGTGGAACAGCGAACCCTGCATGTTTTTTCAGGAACGCAACTGTCCAAACCTAACTGGTGCGCCTGGATTGTTGCAGAAAAACAAGCATCGTTGAATTTCCAATCAATCATTTTGACTCCCGCTACCTGTTTTTGTTTTTTGTATAAAACGGTTGCTCAAATCCCACAACGGTTCGAAAACTATTTGCGCTTTGAGCCCAACATATTCCTCAGCCCCCGCTACTTCTCGATCACACTTGTGTGACAAAAAATGCGGTCCTGCTTCCCCTTGACAAACCCCTTGAAACAAGGGCAAATAGACATTGGCTGGTTCGGTGATTAGGTTCTGTCTTGGGACCATTGGCCAGGAATGAAAGGGCAAGGGTTCAAGCCTCATCCCCTGACCGCGGTCTGAGGTGGCAGACAGAGGCCACCAAGATCATGTCGACCACGTCCTACAAGCCTTGAATCATTATTGTCGCCTTGCACGCTGAGGTGCAGCCAAGCCGTGTCAAACGAAGCCCGTATCCGGACGTGGCCTGAGACCTGTTTGTTTTTTCTGTCAACCTGCAAACCCATGTTTATGATGCTGATTGGCTCACCCCACAGGAACGCAAAACGGCACTTCACGAAGATCCAGATCAAGAAAGAAGGGGACGCTTAATCATCTTCTTGATGATTGGCAACTGAAATGGGGCGGTTAGACATTTAAGATGTATGCTCTTGTGCCTTCGGGGTAGTTGGCGCAACGTTCACAGAGCGGTCCTGGCCGGGCAAACCTTCGCATCTCGCGCACCTCAGAAAACACAAAACATGCTTCTCTCACTTGTGATTTAGATGTGAAAGTCTTGTTTGCAGTGGGCATTTTGTGTAGCTTGGCCATGGACACAGCTCTAGAACGGACCACGCAGTGCTTCAGCGCAAGTGAAAAATGCTTTCCCGTTGATGTCTGTTGATCGCATGCTGCAAATCTGCCACCCCGCGTCGGGCCACGTGAGTTGACTCAAACATCGCCAGGCCCCGGACCATCTGCGAAGGCCTTTGCCCGCAACATCGGAGAAGGAGTCGGGGGCTTCAGCCTGGGCAAGGGGCGTGCCTCATTTTGCGTCAATCGCGAGCGCCCCACAGGAACTCCCAAACAGTTTGCCGTTGATTCCCTAATGGTCTGCTTTGGGCCCCTGAATCTTATGTGAAAGTTTTTAAGTTAAAGTGATATAGGGTTGTCTCCCTTCATAGAGCCTCTGCCGAGGCCAGCTGTGTGAGCCAAGTTCGAACTGCCCGAGCAGTTGCAAGTGAGCTCGGCCGTTCTGCGGCAATCCAAGGAGGTGTGCAAAAATGGGCCAACATAACACTACACAACTCCGAGCGTGATGTTCATTCTGTTGTGGGACGTCAGGATTTGAGACTCAACGTTCCCCTTACAAGGAGTGTCGTTCAGGGTGAAGAAGTGCTCTGGATTCGGCCTAGCGATTGGTTGAGATACATTGTCAACAAGGGCTTGTGGCCTCGACTTAGCGGGGCAGTTTCTGAAGATCGCAGTGAACCCCCTTCGATTTGGTCTGCCTTTTGGACCCAATTCCGCAAGCTACACCCTGACTTCGACCTCTTCCGCATGCAGGGCATCGATCTCTCTCACACGGCTGCTTGCTACGTTCACGGAGATGAGGGGAGAACTCTCAAGAAACTACCAATCATGATCACCCAGCTTCAAAGTTGTTTGGGGGCTGGATTTGCAAAGCAACGCAAGCGACCAAGCGGTGGTGTGCAGCTTCGTGTCAATTTTGCAGGCGACTCACTTACCAGCCGTTTCCTCCTGATGGTTACCCCAAAACGCTTGTATGATCGAACCCCTTCGTTCTTTCACGATTGCATGGCGCTTCTAGCTGAAGATCTGCGGGCCCTACTTGAGACAGGGATTCCAGATCAAATGGGAAAACTCCATCGGCTCTGCATTGTAGGGGTCAAAGGTGATTGGCCTTACTTGCAGAAAAATGGGAAATTGTGCAGAACTTTCAACAATTGCATCAAGGTGGCCACGACTCAGCAAACAAAAGGAATCTGCCACTATTGCCGCGCAGGGGAGCCTGACATTCCCTGGGAATGTTTTGGAATGCGCCGGCCTCAATGGCTAGCAACACAAAGTGAATCGCTACCCTGGGACGAAGATGACCCACCCGAGTTCCTGAAGAAGCTGCCTGGCTACAGGGAACACCCCGAGCTATATTTCCATATGGATATTTGGCACACAATACACCTTGGCGCAGGGCGTACCTTTGCAGCCAGTGTCATAGTTTTGTGCTCCGCCCTTTTTCCAGGTACCAGCATACCAAGCAGATTTGAACAATTGAGCTATCACTATCTGCAATTTTGCAAGGAGAACAAGCGGGCACCACACTTGACGAGAATCACCCAGGACAAGGTCAATTGGAAGAAACAATCGGACCTGCCAGCGGGCAACTGGAATAAGGGAGCTGTGACAACCAACATTTTGTATTGGCTCGAAGCGCTCCTGACCGAATTTCCAAACGTGGCTGAGGACACCATGTTGGACATGTGCTTGCGAGCCCTTCAGCATTTGAACCGGTTCCTCCGAATGCTTTACAGTTGCGACGCCTTCATTGACGGGCCGCTTAGCCAATTCTTGAGCAACGAACTTCGACAGTTTTTACAGCTGTACCGTGGGTTGGTCAAGGAAAGCTTCAGCCAAAACCGGCGACTATTTGGCTTGATGCCAAAAGTGCACTCCCTGGACCACTTTGCAGTGCGCTTGCTAACCCAAGCCACCCAGTATGGTGTGGCAGAAAACCCCCTTATGGCGTGTTGCCAAATGGATGAAGATTTCATAGGAAAACCAAGTCGGTTAAGCAGGCGAGTCGATGTTCGCACATGTGTAGAGATGACATTCAAGCGGTATTTAATTGCAGCACGGACGGCTTGGGCCACGGCTGGAATGCTTGCAGATTAGCCCCAAATACTGTTCAACACTTTTGGTGTGTTTCGGTCGCCTTTAAAACTATCCTCGAAGGGAAACCCGCTAATTCTGCAAGCGCGTCAGCTTGGCTCCCCGGCGGGCAGGAGTGCGTCCAGCGCCCGGGAAAAAAGGCGGTGGAGAGCGCCCCATCTCCCTATTCCCAAGTTTGAAGGGTTCCAATTTATTCACGGGTCCGGGATAAGTTGTTCATATGAAAGGGACAAAAAACCAACTTTCGACTCGGGGGGAAGCGCCCCTTCAGACAAAGAAGACGCATCGCACGTGAGAATGTGCCAAAGCCCTGGAATGTAGTTTTGGTATATTTAAGGTTTCCTGAAATGATTTGGGTTGCTTTTTGAAATGGTTTGGCACGCGTTTTGAGCTGCGAGCTAGGGTTTGGGCCCGTTGATTTCGGCGGCAGCAATTGCGTCCATGCTTCTTTGGTTTCCTTGCCCTCACGCATACTTGTGAGCAACTCGTCACACCTCCGTTTGACCTACTTTGTCAACGCAGACATTCTTGTGTAGCGGTCTTTGACCCTTGAAGGGTCGGCCCAAAGGGAAGCCACAAGAAAAGCTATACTTCGGGGTCCAATTTGTTTGAAGCTGCAAGGAACATGTTCACATCCCCGCAGGGCAGCCGTGTTGCAGGGATGCCCCCAAAGCGGCCTTGCTTCACACAAATTGGGAACGGGGGTTCCACGCGAGGCCCCTTGCAACAACCAACCACCTTAGCCAATCAACAAACAACCAACAAACAATCAAATAATAGACAGACAAACAAGCAAACAGCGCCAGCAAGCAAGCAAGCCTGCAACACAAACATTATAACTATATAAATATATATATATATATCCTTTTTTTGGCAATAAACAAACTTATCAACAAGTAGACAAACCGCACATTCTGAGCTTTCCCCAGTACCGCGGCCTTATTGCCACATCGCGCGCTGGTTGCGAACGGTGCGAACGGTTGCGAACGGTTGCGAACTCTAGAACCACGTAACACAACCTCCACCCCCTTCCTTGGCTGGCTGGCTGGCACTGGCTTTTTGGTTGGTTGGTCTGTTTGTCTGGTTTGACGTTAATTGTTTGCTTCTTTGTTTTCTTGAAATTGTTTTGTTTGTTTGTTTGTTTGTTTGCTGGATTGGTTGATTGTGATTGTTTGTTTGCGCGTTTGCCTTTCTGTTTGCTTACTGTTTTGTACGCTCGTTTGCCCGGAGCAGCCTGCTTGCAGAGAAGCAGCGTTCCCTGACATCATGGGTGCACCGCGTGGCGTCAAGCCGCAAAAGCGCCTGCGAGGCGGAAAAAAGAGCAAGTGGCCAACGGCCGGCCGAAGCGTGGCCGCAGCGCAACGGCGCCTTTGTGGCGCAGGCCGTCGGATGTTGAGGCTTCGCCCGGCAACATGTGCGCGCGCGCAAGAACCGATGGCGATCGCTTGCGTGGCCAGCAGGCTCGATCACGGGCATACGCGAATTTGCCCGCGTCTTGCGCGTTGTTTTCTTGTCACACGTCGCTTTTTGCTCGAAATGGACTTGCGCCCCCTGTCCCCGCAGTGTCACACGCGCAGTGTTGCACGCAGCAAGCGTCGTGTATTTCTCCAACCCACATTTTTCAAAAAAACCTGGTTTTTTGACACAAACCCAGGTTTTTTTCAAATACCTTAAAAATAGTAGGAAACCGTTGTAGAAGGTCTCTGCTGCGCTGGCCAACGGCGAGGACACGCTGAGCATCACGGCCGACTGCTACTCCGTCGCAGCGGCGGACGCGGCCCTCGCGGCTGCGCTGCTGGCCTACTACACCTCCTCACAAGTGGACGCCCTGTTGGGAGACTACCGCACGGCAAGCGCGCAGGACGCGGAGACGACCGGTGCCATTTCGGCCGCGCTGCTGGCCTACTACACCTCGGCGCAAGTGGACGCGCTGTTGGGAGACTACCGCACGGCAAGCGCGCAGGACACGCAGACGCAGGCCGCCATCGCAGGCGCGCTGCTGGCCTACCGGACGGGCCCGGACCAGGATGTTTTCACAACCAACCAAATCACCTCCGCGCTGGTGGCGTACCGCTCGGCCGCCGACCAGGACACGGCAACGGCCTCAAGCATCGCCGCCGCCCTGCTCAGCTACTACACCATCGCACAAGTGGACGGTTTGTTGGCTGGCAAGCTCGGAGTCACGGAGGCAGCCTCGGCCCTGCAAATAGCAGCGCGGGGCCGACGAGGTGGTGGCCGCCATAGGAGAGCAGATCCTGGCCCCCACGGACGTCTCACTGTCAAACTGGACGGTTCGCCCCAGCAGCGGCTGTAGCGTGGTCCTGGCCACGCACACCGCGGGCGCAGCGAGCGTGGACGGCTACACCCTGACCCTGGCAGCGAACCCGTGGAACATTGTGCGCACCTACAACCTGACGCCCGGCCGAGAGCTCCTCTTCGCCTGCCGGTACCGGCTCGGCACGGCCTCCAACTTCGTGGTGTACATGTCCGAGGCCGACAACGTCTACGACCCCTTGTACGGCAGCTTCGTGGGTGACCAGGGCGCCTGGAGCACGGCCAAGATGTACTTCACCGTGCCTCCGAACGGAGTTGCGAAGCTGCACTTTGGGGCGCACTTCCAGGCGCCGGGCCTGCCCAACCAGACGGCAGGAACGGTGGACGTCTAC
Organism: Effrenium voratum; assembly: GCA_963377175.1. Lineage (NCBI taxonomy): Eukaryota > Dinophyceae > Suessiales > Symbiodiniaceae > Effrenium > Effrenium voratum. Next base: position 11,397 of record CAUJNA010002272.1, on the reverse strand, counting down.
GGCCTCCAGATCCTGGACGCAACCCTGGAGGTCGGCAACACGGAGGAGGAGGAGGACACGGCGGCCTCGGCCCTGCTGCTGAAGCACGAGTTCCTCGACGGAGGGGCCGACGACGTCACGCTGGCCACCCTGGGCGAGGTGCTGCTGGAGCCCACGCTCACCACATTAGGAAATTTTTTGGTGCGCTCCAACAGCCAGAGCTCCGTGGCCTCGCCAGTTTCACTGTGGGAGGCTTCAGCTGGAGGGCTACGCCATGACCCTGAGCGCCTTCGCCTGGAACATTGTGCGCACCTACACCCTGGCGCCGGGGAGACGCTACTCCTTCGGTTGCCGGTACCGGCTGGGCACGGCCTCCAACTTGGTGATGTACGTCAGCGCGGCCGACAACGACTACGTGGGCGTCACCGGCACCTTCCTCGGCACGGCCGCGCAGGGTGTCTGGAGCACGGCGCGCCTGGACTTCTCGGTGCCGCCGGGCGGAGTCGCGAAGCTGCACTTCGGAGCCTTCGGCGGGTCTATCCCCGGGCTGGTGCAGCAGTCGGCGGGCACGCTGGACCTGTACAGCATGCAGATCAGGGCCAGCGCCTTCGAGGGAGACTCGGTCTCCGTGACGGACCTGCTGGCCGACTCGCTGGCCCTCACGGGCTCGGCCACTCTGGACGGACTCACTGCGCAGGGCAACGTGGGCTGCGACCAGCTGCTGTGCAACGACGTGAACTGCACGGACGTGTTCACAACGGGCGTGGACGCCTCGGGCGCAGTCTCCTGCGCAGCGCTCACAGCCACCGGCACCGTCGCCGGAGCCACGCTGACGTCCACCGGCGCCGTGTCGGGCAGCTCGCTGAGCATCAGCGGGGCGGCCAGCGTGGGCCTGCTGAGCTCGGCCACCGGAATCACCGGCAGCACTCTCACCATCAACAACACGGCCAACGCTGGGAACTTCACCACGGTGGGCGACGTGTCCACGGGCACGCTGACGGCCTCAGGCGCAGCAACCGCAGCGAGCTTCGCAGCCACCGGGGCGCTCACGGGCGCCACGCTGACGATCACCGGGGCGGCCTCCACGGGCCCGCTGGACTGCGAGAGCCTGGACTGCACCTTCACGGCCACGAGCGGCGGAGTGTCGACGGGCAGCGTGGTCTGCGGCGACGTGACGAGCTCGGGCACGGTCTCCGCGCCGCAGCTCTTCGCGTCCAACACGCTCACCGTGACCAACACCTCCGACTTCTCGGACGATCTCTTCTTGACGAAGAACTGGGCGGGCTGGAGCAAGCTGCAGATCTCCAACAACAGCGCGGCCTCCAACAGCGGCCCGGAGCTGCGGTTGCTGGGCAACCAGAGCGCGCGGGTCTTCCTGGAGCGGGACGGCGGGGCGCACCAGTGCGAGCTCATCATGATCAACGACGAGGCGCTGGTGCAGACGAAGAGCCTCTCGACGCAGCTGTCCTTGACCACGAACCAGAGGAACCCCGGCTGCCTGGTGATCGCAGGCAACACGGGCAACGTGGTCTGCAACACGAGCTTCACGAATTTGTCGGACAGCAGGGTGAAGACGGAGATGGCCGAGGCCGACGTGGCAGAGCTGCTGCAGCTGTTCGACTCCGTGGAGGCCATGCAGTACAAGCGCCCGGACATGAACGAGGACCTGAGGCTGGGCTTCGCCTCGAACGACTTCGCAGGAACGAAGTGGAAGAACCTGACGGGCACCGCCAGGTGGAGCGACGGCACGGAGATGATCACGCTTGACTACTCGCACCTCACCAGCGTGCTCTGGGGGGTGTGCAAGGGCTTCCAGGCCCGGCTGGACGAGTTGGAAGCCTGGCAGGCCCAGCGGGGGCCGAAGAACAAGTAAACATGTAGGCGCTGAGGGACCTGGCCGACGACTTCAACGTGCGGGACCCGCGGAAGCTGTACCAACTTGCGAGGCAGCGCGACCTCGACGTGACGCAGGCCATGGCCTTCGAGGCACTGAAGGCCGACGTGGGCCGGCAGGTGCAGGCGCCCCGGCCGCGCGCGCTGGGCAAGTCGGCCGCCGAGGGGCCGAACGACCGGCTGCAGGCCGACCTCATCGACTTCAGCCAGAACACGCGGGGGAAGACGAAGTATGGCCTGGTGGTGATGGACGTCTTCACCCGGGAGGCTGCCGTGGAACCTCTGCAGAACAAGAACGCCGAGACGGTCGGCCGGGCCACCAAGCGTGCCACGCAGGAGCTGACGGGGGACGACAAGAACTTCGTGGTCACGACCGACCTGGGCAACGAGTTCGCCACGCTGGACCGGGAGCTGCCCGCGGAAGCCGTGCACCGAACGAAGCGCCCGGAGGACCGCAACGCCACGGCCGTGGTGGACCGGGGAATCCAGACGCTGAAGAAGGACCTGGCCACGCGCGTGGCCCGCAAGGGCGGCCAGTGGAGCGACCACTTTGAGCAGACCGCTTCGGCCTACAACGCGCGGCCCCACGAGACGGTGCATGGCGCCCCGGAAGACGTGGAGAAGCAGCCGGCCACAGAGTTCAGGGTCCTCCAAGACAACGCCGACAGGTTCCAGCACAACAAGGACTTGACGAACCGCCGCATCAAGGCAGTGGAGGACGCGGGCGCTTTCCGAGCACCGACGAACGCGGCGAGGAGCTTCAACCCTCAGTACGGCGACGTGCAGCAGCTGCGGGCCGTGGACTCCATGACCGTCCGGAGCACCGAGGGCCGGGAGACCCTGCTGAAGCTGGCGCTGCCGGCGCCCCAGGGCAGCGGCAACGCGGCGGGCCGACTGACGAGGCGGGGCAGGCCGGCAGCTGTCAGGCAGCTGGACGACTTCCTGGCGCCTCCAAGGCCCAGGACCCTCGACTGATTACGGCTACTTTGGACCAAACTGGAAACTTTGCATAAAGCGCTGGAAACTTGTAGTACTTTGAGTCGTGTTTTTGGGGAACCCTAGCATGATTTTCCTGAGAGCACCCCAAGTCTCTCGGACGACATCATTATAAAAATCTAAATCCCCATGCGTCCGTGTCCTCGACCTATCGACCTGCCCGAGCAAGACGTCGAGACCGCAGAAGCCTCAGGCATTGAGGCATCTAACAAGGGTTGGACATCTGAGGTGCGCTCAAGACAGCAAGGGTTGGACAGTGTTTTCCTTGCGCAAGCACGCCATCTGTTCACGTGACTTGCCGGGTCTCTGCAAATGGCTGACACTGTGCGTCACCCAAAAGCCTAAGAGCTACTTGTCGATGCCGATCGGAGCTTCACACCCACCATGCGCTCATTTTGCTTGAGGGTGGAGATGTACCGCGGGCCATAGGATTGTCCTTTGATCCCCAACTTCGAGATCACGCTCTTTGCCGCGCCCAAGGTGTCCAGGCTGAGGTAGGTCTTCAGCGCCATCGTCAGCTCCGTGTGGAGGCTTGCTTCCTTCAAGGGCACCAGCGCACACATCTCCGCCATGAAGGCCTCGGGTTTGGCCTCCTCGTCCTTGTCTGCACATGGGACCAGGTCCATGGCGCTCATCTTCATCTCCGGTGGCTGCGGCTTGATCTCGGTGCCTGGGTTGTACTCCATCTCCAACGAGTCCACGAGATTTGCCGCAAGGAAGAACATGTACTTGTTGAACTCTCCTTGGTTTATCCGGGTCTTGAGGCCATCCACGGCTCGCTCCTCGGTGGCCATGGACGGCTTCAAGGTGAAGCTGACCGTTGTCTGGCAGACTCAAAGCCGCCGCAGCATCCCATCCGGTCGAGTCACACGGGGAGGGGAATTGCTTGTTGCCACCAGCAAAGCCGTAGGCATGAAGTCCGGGGACCCTTGTTGAGCTTCCTGCTGCAGACTGGCGCACCTTCCATGTCACAAAAGGGCTTGATGAAGTCATCCGCCAACGAGTAGTGCTCGGGGACTTCACTGGCCCAGGCCAGCCGCTTGCCTAGAGTCCTTGCATGGTAAGGCGCGGGTCCGTCCTTCGCGGTCAGGTAGCGAGTCTGCTGCACCACATAGTTTCCCGGAAGCTGCACCCCGTAGTTGTTCTCTTTGTGACCGAGGAAGGCGTGCAACATCTTCACCTTGGTGTCCTTCCCGGAATCCTGGCTTCCCCAGATGTAGTACATCTCGCAGAACCGCGGCGTCGCGGAGATGGCCCTGGTCATGAGACGCAGCTCGTACAGGACGGAGTCCCAGTCCCCGTACACCTTCATGTGGCGGAGGATCTCGCACCCGTCCTGCTCCAATTCCTCGAAGCACTCGATGACCTGTTTGCCATTCTCGCTGGCCTCGAGCAGACACACCCCCGTCTCCACATGCTCCTTCAAGAAAGCCAGGATGTGCTCGAAGAGCTTGGTCGCCTTGCTCGGCTGCCACATCTCTGAGGTCGCCGCCGCGTGGAAGCCCATGCGGTCGGCGGGGATCGGTGATCGGAGGACACGCTCCTTGAAATCGTAGAGCATGCCGTCGCAAAAGAGGATTTTGTGCCGTGTCTCGTCGCCGTCGAGGTCCGCCATCTGCGGGCCTGCCAGACGCCCCAGAACGGACGAGGACAGACCGGTGAAGAAGGCATTATCGTTGAGGGGCGGCGGCGGCACGTAGTTCTCATCGTCTCGAAGACCGGGCAACACATCTTGTTCATCAGGTCTTCCACGGTCTGGCCCAAGTCGTCCCGGTTTCACACCAGCCAGAAGCCTCCCTTCTCGAAGCTTTCGTAGGTGGTCCTCTTCTCACCCCCCTCCACCGGAACGTGTACGACCGGGACCAGCTTCGCCGCCGCCAGCTTCGCAAAGTCCACGGTGTTTGCCCTCGCCCGTCCAAGTATGACGTGCTGCCTGCAGCGCTGGAGCAGTTGGTGGTACCCGGAGAACTCCATCTTCGACTTGAGTCTCCAATCCAAGTTGGGGTACTTCGCCGCCGCGTATGCCCACGGGTCCTCCAGCTCGTGCATGACCACCTCGACATCCACGGCTCGCTTCACGGCCTCGCTCGTGGAGCGGAGGGCCCCGATGCCGTCGTGCTGGTGGTCGTTGAAGGCCCTGCCCGCTGCCGCCGCCATCTTCTCCATCTGCAACCTCTCGTGGTGGGCGTACAGGGCAAAAGGCCCCCGACTCTCTCTTTAGAGGGGGTTTTCCAAATGGCTTATATTCTACCTGAGAGGCTTCTAGCACTCGTCCGTCCAGCATTTGACCTCGTCCTGCGAAGGATTCGAAGTCTAAAACGCTGCGTGCAGGCGTGTGGCTGCAAAATAGAGACCCCTAGATATGCTTGCAATTTGGCTCCAGGTTGCATTTCAAGCGAGCCAACCTTTGCAGGGCTAAGAAAAACCAAAAAAAAAGAAAACAAGGGGTCCCAAAAAAAGGGGTCCCCGAAAAAAAGGGAAAAGGGGTTTCCTTTGGCAAAGCTTGACATCGCTTGAAATGCAACCTGGAGCCAAATTGCAGCGCATATCTAGGGGTCTCTATTTTGCAGCCACACGCCTGCACGCAGCGTTTTAGACTTCGAATCCTTCGCAGGACGAGGTCAAATGCTGGACGGACGAGTGCTAGAAGCCTCTCAGGTAGAATATAAGCCATTTGGAAAACCCCCTCTAAAGAGAGAGGTTCGCCTGAGAACTGCTGAAAAGTCTTCTAAAGAGAGGGATACAGGGAATGCAGGGATTCCCTGCAGAAACCCTGCATTGAAATTCCCCCAGGATTTCTTGCTATACGCTTAATTTCTTCAACACAAGTGCCAACACAATTGCCACTCGTGTTCACATTTCTGCCGCGCCAAGCCGCTATACGCGCTTAATTTCAACATGTCGGATTACATGTCGGATGAACATGTTCTTGGCACTCCGGGTGCGTAAACCCACCCTGCACGCGCCGCCGGCCGCGCCTGCCCGGCATTGCGCCAAGCCGCTGAACCCCCACTCTCCCCCGCGTCCTTGCTATATGTGCTATATGTGCTATATCTTACACGCCAAGCCGCTGAACCCCCACTCTCCCCCCGCGTCCTTGCTATATGTGCTATATGTGCTATATCTTACACGCCAAGCCGCTGAACCCCCACTCTCCCCCCGCGTCCTTGCTATATGTGCTATATGTGCTATATACTCTGTGCGCGAAATCTGTAGTATATGTGCTATATAGGGCCATATAGCACATATAGTACATATAGCATGGAACCCGGGGAGAGTGGATGTTCAGTGGCTTGCCTTGTGAGATATAGCACATATAGCACATATAGCAAGGAACCCTGGGAGAGTGGATGTTCAGTGGCTTGCCTTGTGAGATATAGCACATATAGCACATATAGCAAGGAACCCGGGGAGAGTGGAGGTTCAGCGGGTTGGCGCTCCGTACGCGCCGCATTTTGCATGGTTTTTGCATGTGGAACAGCTTGTTTTTTGCATGGTTTTGGCATGACAGGATTTTGCATGACATGATTTTGCATGGCATGATTTTGCATGGGTTTTGCACGTTTTTTCGCACGGTGTTGCACGTCTTTTCGCATGACATGTGCATGTGGCTCAACCCCGTGCCCCTCCCCCTGTTTTTTTCCTGTCAGGCCGCCGTACGTAGGTTCATCCTGGAGCTGGAGAACTCCGAGGCAGGGCGGTGCCGAGCGGGCACTAGTAACTAAATGTGCCGAGCGGGCACAGTGCCGAGCGGGCACTAGTAACTAAATGTGCCGAGCGGGCACGTGCCGAGCGGGCACTAGTAACTAAATGTGCCGAGCTGGCACTAGACGTGCCGAGCTGGCACTAAACGTGCCGAGCAGGCACTAAACGTGCCGAGCAGGCACTAGACGTGCCGAGCTGGCACTAAACGTGCCGAGCGGGCACGTGCCGAGCTGGCACCGTAGGAGCGCTAAGCAGGCGCAGCTTTGAAGCAGGCGTGGAGGCCACTGTGAAAGTTGAGTGGCTCGCCCAACGGCCCCTTAGTACTGGCTCGCCCAACCTCGTTTGATGGCTCGCCCAACTGGCTCGCCCAAGTACGGGTTCGCCCAAGTACTGGCTCGCCCAACCCCTTAGTACTGGCTCGCCCAACTGGCTCGCCCAAGTACGGGGTCCGCGAGTGCGCAAGACGTTCGTGTCGTACTGGAAGTATACCAGGAAATTGAAAGTTAATATCTTTCAATTCAAATTCCCTGGTGCGGGCAACCGAGGTCGGAATTCCGACTTCGCTTTTTTGCCCAAAAAACCCATCACCGGGCCAGCGCCGAAGGTCCGTCAGCGAGGCTGTCCTCGCAGCATCGCTGACGGAGTGTTTTTTCACCACTCACACGCCCAGCCGTCAATCCTGCTGTGGCAACAGGAGTGCTCCACCCAATCCTGCTGTGGCAACAGGATTGCCCCTTCAATCCTGCTGTGGCAACAGGATTGCTCTCCTGCCGGCATCGGAGCCCGGCCGCGCCTGCCCGGCATAGAAGCCTCCTGCCGAGCCCACGCCAAGGTCGAGATTCTTCCCAGCAAAAAAAATGTCGAGGTTGTCGGCTTAGACGACAACCGTGAAAAAAATTTTCCAGTGGTCCTGTGGGGGACAACTGCCTTCGGCGAACCTGCCCGGCAGAGCCGCGCCAGCCCGCCGACATGGAGGGCACGCAGCTGATGTCTCGCACCAACTACGAAGCAGTGTCCGGTTTTGCCGGCCACTGGCTCCATCGTGCGCAGGTCTCGCTTTTTGACCGGCGAAATCGGTCAAATCAAATTGAGTCACATCCGAAAAAAAAACCCTGGTGCGGGCCCTCTCTACAGAGAGAGGTAGAGGTCTTGGTGAACTTTGCTGAAGGAGCTCAAACGGTGAGCTCCTTCAAATTCGCAGGTCGGGTGTTGCGCTGGCGTTCGCCTGAGAATTTGCAGATTCTCACTGTTTGAGAAACTGCTGAAAAGTCTTCGAAGTGTACGAAAAAAAACACACACATGCCCCGTTACAAATTCCACGCCAACGTGCGGGCCTGGTGCGGGCCTGGTGCGGGCCTGGTGCGGGCCTGGTGCGGGCTCCAAGACCGAAGCCGCGGAGCCGGCCTCGCTCCAAGACCGAAGCCGCGGAGCCGGCCTCGCTTGCAAGGTCGCCCACGGACTGTGACACGTGCGGAAACTTGCGCCGAAGAGGGGTTGGTGTGTTTGACACACCAACAAGCGGCGACGCCTGTGAGGGGGTGTGTCAAACACACCAACCCCCGAATCACAGAGGAAACTTCTCCGAACGGCCGGAACGCCACGAAGGACCTGTGAGGGCGCGCTGCGAAAGTACAACACCCCTGCGTTATGAATTCGTATAACACCTACTCCTAAGAAAACATGTTTGAAGGACCTGTTACAGGCAACATCCCGGAGGTCCTGGACAACGGAGAGGTGACTGACGGCACGCACGTCACCGCAGGGCAGCTGGCCCTGGCTCTCACGCCGTACGCTCAAGTAACGGACCTGGCGGTGAACACGGCCGCCGCCGGCAACAACGCCGCGGCCATCCAGTCCCTGGACGACAGAGTCACCGCGGAGCTGGCCTCCAAGCTGGACAGCAGCGCGCTGGCGCCGGCGATTGCGCCCCTAGCAACGGCAGCAGCCCTGGCCACCACGGACGGACAGGTGGCCGCGCACGGAAGCAGCATCGCCGCGCTGCAGAGCTCGCTGACCACGGGTCTCTCCAACGACGTGCTGGAGGGCGTGGTGGCGACCAAGAGCACCCCGGACGGCGTGGACCTGAAGCTGTCCAACTACAGCACCACGGCGGCCATGAACGGTTCCATCGCCTCGGCCAACAACGCCACGCTGACCACGGTGGCCGCCAACTACGGTCTCAAGACGGTGGTGGACCAGCACTCCCTGGACATAGCGGCGAGGATCACGCCGCTGGAGGTAGACACCAAGGTGGCCAACGCTCTCCTGGGGGCCGCCGCGGCGCTGGCCTCCGAGCTCGCGAGCCGAGACGCCACCATCTCGGGGCTGCAGGCATCCAAGGCGGACGCCAGCGCGCTGACCGCGTACGCGCTGCAGTCGGCCGTCGACACTTCCTCCGAGGTGGACTCTAAGATAGCGGCGGCCCTCCTAAACGCAGTCACCACGGCGGCCCTGGACGCCGCCCTCCTCGGCAAGGCGGACGCCAGCGCGCTGGCCTCCCTGCTCTCCACGGTGGACGGACTGGACACGCCACTGGAGGTAGACACCAAAATAGCAAATGCGCTGCTGGGCCTTGCCACCGAGGCCTTCGTCGCAGCGCAGCTTGCTAGCCGGGACGCCAGCATCACGGCGCTCCAGGCCTCCAAGGCCGACGCGACGCTGCTGGCCTCGTACGCCACGAACGCCGCGCTCTCCGCCAGCGAGACCGCGCTCCAGAGCGCCCTCGACGCAATCCTCGCGGAGCTCGCCGCCCTGCAGCTTTCCGGCGGCGGAGTTGGTAACGCGCCGGCCTGGGCGGGCTTCACAACTTGGGAGCTCCTTCGCGGAAGCAACGTCGTTCGCAACCTGCATTTCGTGGCTCCTCTCTCTGCTGCGCTGGCCAACGGCGACGACACGCTGAGCATCACGGCAGACTGCTACTCCGTCGCAGCGGCGGACGCGGCCCTCGCGGCAGCACTGCTGGCCTACTACACCTCCTCACAAGTGGACACTCTGTTGGGAGACTACCGCACCGGAACGGCGCAGGACGCGGAGACGACCAGCGCCATCACGGCCGCGCTGCTGGCCTACTACACCGCGGCGCAAGTGGACACGCTGTTGGGAGACTACCGCACGGCGAGCGTGCAGGACACGCAGACGCAGGCCGCCATCGCGGGCGCGCTGCTGGCCTACCGGACGGGCCCGGACCAGGACGTGTTCACGACCAACCAAATCACCTCGGCGCTGGTGGCGTACCGCTCAGCCGCAGACCAGGACACGGCGACGGCCTCGAGCATCGCCGCCGCGCTGCTCAGCCCCTACACCATCGCGCAAGTAGACGGCCTCCTCGCCGGCAAGCTCGGAGTCGCGGAGGCAGCCTCGGCGCTGCAGATAGCAGTGCGCTTTCCGGACGACGGAGGGGCCGATGAGGTGGTGGCCGCCATAGGAGAGCAGATCCTGGGCCCCACGGACGTCTCGCTCTCAAACTGGACGGTTCGCCCCAGCAGCGGCTGCAGCGTGGTCCTGGCCACGCACACCGGAGTAAGCGTGGACGGCTACACCCTGACCCTGGCGGCGAACCCGTGGAACATCGTGCGCACCTACAACTTGCCGCCCGGCAGAGAGCTGCTCTTCGCCTGCCGCTACCGGCTCGGCACGGCCTCCAACTTCGTGGTGTACATGTCCGAGGCCGACAACGTCTACGACCCATTGTACGGAAGCTTCGCGGGCGACCAGGGCGCCTGGAGCACGGCCAAGATGTACTTCACAGTGCCGCCGAACGGAGTTGCGAAGCTGCACTTCGGGGCGCACTTCCAGGCGCCGGGCCTGCCCAACCAGACGGCAGGAACGGTGGACGTCTACGGCCTCCAGATCCTGGACGCAACCCTGGCCGGCAACACAGCGGAGGAGGAGGACACGGCGGCCTCAGCCCTGCTGCTGAAGCACGAGTTCCTCGACGGGGGGGCCGACGACGTCACGCTGGCAACCCTGGGCGAGGTGCTGCTGGAACCCACACTCACCACGCTAGGAAATTTTCTGGTGCGCTCCAACAGCCAGAGCTCCGTGGCCTCGGCCAGCTTCACGGTGGGAGGCTTCCAGCTGGAGGGCTACGCCATGACCCTGAGCGCCTTCGCCTGGAACATCGTCCGCAACTACACGCTGACGCCGGGGAGACGCTACTCCTTCGGCTGCCGGTACCGGCTGGGCACGGCCTCCAACTTGGTGATGTACGTCAGCGCGGCCGACAACGACTACGTGGGCGTCACCGGCACCTTCCTCGGCACGCCCGCGCAGGGAGTGTGGAGCACCTGGACTTCTCGGTGCCGCCGGGCGGAATCGCGAAGCTGCACTTCGGAGCCTTCGGCGGGTCCATCCCCGGGCTGGTGCAGCAGTCGGCGGGCACGCTGGACCTGTACAGCATGCAGATCAGGGCCAGCGCCTTCGAGGGAGAGTCTGTCTCGGTAACGGACCTGCGGGCGGACTCGCTGGCCCTCACGGGCTCGGCCACGCTGGACGGGCTCACCGCGCAGGGCAACGTGGGCTGCGACCAGCTGCTGTGCAACGACGTGAACTGCACCGACGTGTTCACCACGGGCGTGGACGCCTTGGGCGCCGTTTCCTGCGCAGCGCTCACAGCCACCGGCGCCGTCGCCGGGGCCGCGCTGTCGTCCACGGGGGCCGTGTCAGGCAGCTCGCTGAGCATCAGCGGCGCGGCCAGCGTGGGCCTGCTGAGCTCCGCCACGGGAATCACGGGCAGCACACTCACCATTAACAACACGGCCAACGCCGGGAACTTCACCACGGTGGGCGACGTGTCCGCGGGGACATTGACGGCCTCGGGCGCAG
>CAUJNA010002271.1:17500-38831 GCA_963377175.1 Effrenium voratum | reverse complement strand
AGATGCCCGGTGGTAAGAGAATTCGAGCGCTGCTTCGGAACCGCTGGGGTGGAATAGAATGGCAGTACAATTGGGGATTGCGGAAGAACATATCAAAGATCAAGAACCCAATGGATGGGAAGCACTTGGCTGAGCTTGAATGGGTCAGGATTGTTGTTAATCCCGTCGACGGGGTGGTTGTTCTCATGGATTCCAAACAGTCCCAAGACGTCATGAGACGAAACGTTCAGCTTGAGAAAGAATTTGAGTGTCTGGTGGTAATTTATGCCTGGAAGTTCAAGTCTGAGGAGCGATCAAAGTCGACTCCAAACTGGACGAAGGCGGTTGCATCAGTCATGGAGAATCATAATGACGAAGCTGAAACGACATCGGGGACGGATCCATCGGTCGACGAATCGACGGACCTCACCTGGTATGAATGGGAGGAGTCTGCTGAGATAGTTTCTGGAAAGGTGCCACTCGCGATGCCTGCGATAGGCGAAGACGGTGAAGCCAAGAAGTACCCATCGATGCCGTGCGTGACTTCTGAGCGAATACAGCACAGAGAGAAAGTTGTGAAAGTTGTACGATTCTTCGACGCTTTAGTATCCAGGCCGGTAGGCCGGAAAGAGATGTTGACCAACCCTGATGCATTAGCATCAATGAAGAAAGAGTGGTCGGGATTAATCGACCAGGGGGTCTTCGATCTTGGCGCGGTGCGCGAATATGACGCTGTAGCCAGAGAAGAAAAAGCGAAGGGGGAGGAAATACACATGGCTCGCGCACATGGCATTTGCGTTGAAAAGCACTCACAGTTGCCTGTTGGTGATCCTAAGAGGAAGTTCAAGGGTAGAGGCGTGTTGCTGGGGAACCAAGTGAAGAACCAAAGCATTGAAGCTGCGATGTTTCAAGATTTGGGGAACTCCCCTGCTTCATTTGAAGCCTCGCGTTGGGCGGATTTTCTGGGTTGTCATGATGGCTGGGATGTGCAGATGGCCGACGCTGTTCAGGCGTACATACAGGCCACCTTGAGAGGCACGCCGTGTTTGATTGAATTGCCACCGGAGGCCGTGCCGAGTGAATGCAAATGGGATAAGTACAGAAGACCAGTCGTCCCGTTGAGGAAGGCGCTGTACGGACACCCAGATGCGGGAACATTTTGGGAGCAGCACTGCGATGAATCGGTGCGTGCCGTTGGTTTTGAGCCCATCGGCGAAGACTGGCCTTCTGTGTACATTCATGAAAAGCTCCAGCTTGTTCTGGTTGTGTATGTCGACGACTTCAAAATGGCAGGGCCGCAGAAGAACCTTGCCCAAGGGTGGAGCATGTTGCGTACATGTTTGAAGATTGAGCCCGAGACTGGACTTGACATGTACCTTGGTTGCAATCAAAGCAAGGGAAACGTCACTCTCGGGAACGGACACCGAGTAACAACGGTGACCTATGACATGGAACAGTTCCTACGTTCCCGTGTCGACCGCTATCTTGAAGTGGCGGGCGACGTGAAGTTGAATAAGGTTGTCACCCCTGAGTTGCATGAAGAAACAAAGAATCACGTCTCACGGAAGCCTGCCAGAGAGGGGCCGTCAGTCGTGTGCAATTGGTGTAACAATCTTGTGCCCACCGACGGTTCTACCACAGTGCCGGACCAACGGGGAGGGACTCCTGAGTTGGCCATGAAGGAGCCCGTGCGTGGACACCTTGCTCCGCATGCCGCTAGCGTACTGATGAAGTTGCTGTACGGTGCGCGGATTGCTCGCTTCGATTTGTTGCGGCAAGTGAATCGCCTAGCACGGAACGTGCATAGGTGGACTGACTCCGATGATCGTGGTTTGCATCACTTGATGTGCTATGTGCATCATACCAAACATTGGCGCATGGTCGGTTGGGTTGGAGACCCTATGGACGATGTGCACTTGGCCTTGTATGCGGACGCTGACTTTGCGGGATGCAGTGACTCGCTGCGTTCCACCTCCGGTGGACACTTGAATATACAAGGGCCTAATACCCGGTTTCCGTTGTCTGGCAGCTCTAAAAGACAGGGTTGTGTGAGTCACTCCACTCCCGAGGCCGAGATTGTTGCGGCCGATGTTGCCATGAGATCGATGCGTATGCCCGCTCTCAAGCTGGTAGAGCGGATTCTCAAGAAGTCACCGAACTTTGTGTTCTATGACGATAATAAGGCTATGATCGGTGTCGTGCGATCGGGGAGAAACCCCACGATGCGCCACCTTGAGAGAAGCCATGGTGTTAGCATTTTGTGGATGCATGAGATGTTCACACGTGATTACATGTACTTGGCGTATGAGGTCACCGACAGGATGGCGGCCGATATTTACACCAAGGCGTTCAATGATGGGCGCAAATGGAAACATGCATGTTTGCAGATTGGTCTACTTGATCCGAGCTTGCTGTCTGACCCGGATACCCTCAAGGCGCTCACACCCACGTGTGATCCCATAAAGGGGACCATGCAGACCGCTTCGGGGACAGTTGACGGAGTTCCAACATTTCCGTACACACACATACCGATCATGCCCCCGGACCGATGGTGGTCTGGATTAACATCCAAAGAGGGATTGCATGAGCATGAAGGACATGATCCGGTTGTTGTTGCCAAGGGACCCAGATTGATGCGTGTAAAACCTCCACTCGCGGTTATGACACCGTTTGGGAGCAAGTGGCTTCGTTCCACTTGGTTTCTGAAGAATGGGTCATGGCTCAAAGTTGAGGATAGAGTTGACCTGGGGCTACAATGTGTGCGAATTGATGGTTGGGTTGAACGCGCAGTTTGGCAGTTTCATCCCGTACCGGTCGCTGCACCGGCGCGGGAACGGTCTCCACGACCACGACCAATTCACGTCGGGTCCGGGGATGTTGACATGCAGTCCGTGCTGGCCGCATTTGTTGAAGAACTGTCGAACGAGCGCACAGAGTTGAAGTGTGTTAACGACCTTGCTTTGGAAACGTTGCTCCGATTGAAATTGCTCATGCGTTGTCTGCATATCAATCACGAGCAGCTTGTCCCTGGTCGTTGTTTTGTTCCGTATCGCATTGCGGTGAAGCACAAGCCACAGTTAGCGCCGGGTATTGAACTCGCGATGGTCAAATACGACGGTGGTGTGCTTCGCGCTCCTGTTCATGTCTCGCTTCCTGGTATGAGAACTCGCACAGTCGTCACTCTTTACAGTGTTGACTTGGCTCGGCCCATCGTGCTGATGGCATGCTCCGAACCACGTAACTGGTTCACTGCTCTTGCCCGCCATGACGGGCTGCAGGTTGTCACCATAACCCTGGTTGATGACTTACTGAGCGAGTACGGGGGGAGAATCGCCAGACATGTGCTTACCAAACCTTCCGATTTGTTGTTCTTCGCCGGGCCTTGCACGGGGGATCATCATGGGCACGCCTCAACAAGACTCGCGGCATTGACACCGCAGAGAAAATCGAGGCCAAACAAAGAGAATTTTGGAGATTATTTGAACGGTTCGTTGAAATTAAACGGCATGCCATGACACAACGAGCTGCGATTTTGTTTGAGTTGCCTGGAAGTTGTGATTATTGGAAAGATGAGAGACTGCATGAGGTCGTGCAAGATGGGACTAGTCACGAGTTTGATGGGTGTCGCTATGGCTTGAAACAAAGATACGCAAAGAAACCCATGCCAATCAAGAAACCATGGAGAGTTGTCTCATGGAACTTTGAACTTGGCGGCTCGTTGTCTAAGAAATGCAATGGAAACCATGAGCATGGACCTTGTGCTGGTCGGGAAACCAAAGAAAACCAGTTGTACACGTCTATAATTGTGGGTGTGATCCTTCGCCGTTTTCGTGCTCGAGCAAGGTGCCTCAAACCGGCACCGTTGCAACTCGCTCTTGCTTGCATTACGCGAAGGAGATCGCGGAAGCACCAAGCTACTGCGAGCGAAATCTGCACCACCCCAACTGCACATCCGAGGTGCTGGGCCAGTCCCGAACCTCTGGTGCATACGGGGAGCTGGGTCAGTCCCGAACCCCAAGCTTCAAGAAGGAGCTGGACGAGTTCGTCGCCTCAATCTGAAGCTGGGATCATATTGGGACAATTCCGTGGCGTCATTTGCAGCTGCTTATTTTGGGTTTTCCTGGTTCTGGAGAATATCATCAAGATGACTGCCAATCCGAATGTCGTCAATACGAATGAGTTCTTCTGCGTGCCTGTTGGGAAATCTAGGCAAGCAGCAATCTTCTTGGGAAATTTGGTGAAGAACGCCATCGAGGATGGCAAGAGGATGCCCAAGAGGATGGAGGTGAGCAGCGACCTGGGTATGTGCGTGAAGTGGATCGAGGATATCGGCGTCCCCGCTATTTATGCATACTCAGCGTACTATTCTGCCAAGGGCCGCGGGATGATGAAAGGTGAAGGGCAGTCTATGAGGGTTGCCTTAGAGTTCATCAGCAAAGTTTTCGGACAGCTTTCTGCCGACGAATGTATGCTTGGATGGAGGGAATTCTGCAGCAAGGGAAAGAAGATCGTGTCGGCGCTGAACCAACTTTGCGGTGAGGCAACGATGCTGGCGAAGAACCCCGGGTTGCTCAACGTAACCAAGTACTGCATGGAAGGGGCGGATATGTTGAGATCAATCGCGAACATCTGGGATCTCGCACTAGGCGTGGCCGAGGACAACGATGAACGGTCGTTCAAAGCAGCATTCCACCAGAACACCCCGGTTGGGGAGGTGTACAAAGAATTCATCAACGACGAGTCATCCAGGGCATCGTCATCGAGAAGGTGGAGGAGCTCTGAGGAGTTCCAGACACCTGCAGAGTTTGAGAGGCACGACCGGAGAATCGCAAGATACAGAGATCGAAACTGGGGGAAAGTGTTCACGTTGAGCGTGATCAAGGCTCCCAAGATCGACTCCTACGGTCGTGGTTCCAAGGATGACTACCAGAAGAATTGGGACCTTGGGTTGATCTACCAGAATGAGCTGCAGGCATCGATGAAGAACCTCGCATATGCACTGAGGAGGGATGAGAATGCCAGCCAGAACAACCTATTGCGCTGGATGATCCGTGGGTCAACCCCCAGTGACATCTCTGACGCGTGCATCGGAGCGGTCAATTCGCTCATGTGCGTCTCTTTCATCATGAGGAGATTGCAGCCATTGCTCGGTGAGAAGGACTCCAAAGATCAGTCGTATACAGCTTATTTCCGTCCAGACACAAGGGAGCTGAACGATCTCTACCGGGAGATTGAGTACGCCAGGGATTTCCTGTGGTGCATCGATATGATCTATGAGTCGAAGCTGCCTGCGATGAACATTAACTCCATCAGTTTGGCACCGCACGCGGCTGACAGGGCTGCTGAGAACCAAGATCGGCGCAAGTGGGTAAGCTGGATGAAGGAGATCGAGAAAAAGGCCGAGAAGGACGTCATGATCGAATTCTTCCAGAATAAATACTGCACGATTCATGAAGTCGAGAGGGAACTCGAGAAGTATCCCGAGGATTTCGTGGTTGGGGAAGAGCCGACATGGTGGGTGATGGGTTCATCGAAGACGGAGCCGCCACGGAAGACGGAGCGACAGCAGAAGTCGGCATCAAGCTCCGGACAAAGGAGTCAAACCGCTGGTGGGTCAGTCCCCCAGCCGGGAGCTCCAAGTGGGGGGTCGCAAGCCAGCGATGCTGTCAAGATCGACAACGAGATCATCGATTCCATTTTCCGAATGAACTCTGGCGGTGACGACGACAGATGGGTAATTATCAATCCAACTGCTGGACACGATACCTACACTTCATTCGAAGGGGGTACCACTTTGGGCGGCGCGACTGTCAATGTGAAATTCAACATAGACAACAATACGGGGTACCCAATCATACAAACTGTATTTGGGCCGTGTCTTGCAGAAGGCAAGAACGCAACATATTGGGAGTGTATGCTGAGACGCCTGACCTCTTCGCTATTGCACTTCGAGGAGAAGACCAGCGCGGAGAAGATCATTCTTTCCTATGTTGGGAAGGGAAATGCGGCATGGCTACAGCTGTATGCTTTCTTGTGTGCCCAAACAGGATGCTTGATTACTGGACGCCTTCCTGGCGCCAAAGCCATCAACGCGTTGATTCAGGCGGAGAAGAACCCGGACAACGCACCTGGACAGTTGAACCGGATTATCAATAGGCAGAAGAGGAGCCCCATTGGTGAGGCGACGATTCGCGACATGATGATCCACAAGAAGAGCTTCTTGGTCCTGGATTGGCCCCTGAGGGCCGTCAACTCGAAAGGGAGCACGAAGACCTTCCAGATGATGGTCAACGAACAGGGATGGACAAACATCGAGGAGAGATCATACCATGGGTCGAGTGAGCAAGTCTCCTCACCCAACGACACGTTGAATATCATCTCCCGATTGCAGAAGCTGGATAAGCTCATCGCTGAACGGCGGAGGCGAGACATGGATGACTCGCCAATGTCGGTGCACATCTGGATGTCGCTATATGATTGGGTGAGCATGAGAGGATGCGGATGGCAGGTGACCGCCAACCCCATCATCGACTACCTGCAGAAGGCGATATCTGACCTCGTCAACACATGCAAGGGCCTGGTCGTGGTGAGCGTGAATCGCGATGTTGCTTTCCATGGTGGAAGAGGGGACTTGGGGACGATCGCCAACAAGGTTAGCGAGATCTGCAAGGCGGCAGGCGCGCTGGTGACCGAGAACGATCGCCTGTGGCGCGTGGTCCATGCGCTCGCAGGAAAGAACTACAAGATCCCTGGGAGCTCGAACTTGCAACACTTCCTCCTGAAGCGACTGCTGATTGAGAAATCCATCGATGCGGTCGCACCAAGCAACGCGTTTGTGTGTGAGCTGGAGGGGACGTGCATAAACGAGCCTGACCTTCGATTCAACATCCCGAAGAACATGGAGGAATCGAAGGTGAAATTCGAGTACAAGCCGACCTTCACTGCACAGTCGAAGAGGAAACACGAGCGGCAGGATGAAGGACACGGCGAGCAGGATGCTTTTGGGAAAGCTGATGCCGGTGATCAACGTCTTCGATGGTATACGGTCACGGAGCTCAGCAAGTTTATCTGTGAACTTTGCGCTAAAGAGATGCAGATGAGCAAGTCGAAGGTGCTCGGACCGAAGTCGAAGTACAATCCCTCTTCTTGCGTGAACTGTTGCGCGAACTGGAACGCGGACACGAACGGTATTGCAATGTCTATCGAGGGGAAGAAAATGTACACGCGCCTCTTCGCGGAATGCGTGGTGGCAATCCCCGACCTTCAAAACCCCATGGTGGACGTCAACAATATCCAGGCCATGATCACGATCATACGGGAGCTCGTGTATTCAAGGCTGAAGAAGGAGCTTTCTCACGTGGGATTCGTGAGCATGACTGTGGATCAAGCAGCGCAGTTCTACAACAACGGTCACGGGAAGCAATTGTGCGCATCCCGGGATGTGATCGTGTGCAAGAACTCCGAGGGAGTCGAGGAGAGGATGTCCATCTTCTTGATAGGCAAGGATCTCGGCAATGTGGCATATTCGTCCTGGATCAAGAGTGTGCTCGACCAAGGAACGATGTATGAACTCCTGGGACAAACCACGAACGAGGAATCCTTGGGAGACGTCGTTGAGATGGTGTTGGGATTCTTTGAGGTGATGTCGTACTTCCAGCACGAACTGCCACTGTGGAAGGATGCATGGAAGATCAAGAGGGAGTTCGAGCAGTCAATAGTGCGACACCTCGCTGGGAACGTGACCCACACGACGGGCTAGAACAGAAAGCGGAACAGACCGTCCGCACAGCTCGGCGTGCCCACGAAGGAGGTGCTTGACATCATGAACAAGGTCAAGCCCAGACATCCACGATCCCTGATCACCGAGCCCTCTGCTCAAGGTTCCAAGAGAAAGGCCACGGAGGGCGAAGATGAGGGTCTTGGTCAAGCACCAGACCCGAGTCGAAGTTCTCAAACCAATACTGAGAAGGAAGACAAGAAGCAGCGTGTGATCGATGGGCGGAGAGCGGCACTAGGATTCCTGGAGTCAATGGAGAAGTGTATGGGAGACATGGGGATCTGTAAGAAGTGCGCGAACCTGGCCCACGACGGCGACTGCAAGGACATTGAGGAGGCTGCTGGAAATGAGAAGGCGATGAAGGTGCTCCGTGAGCTACTCAGCAGTGACCCTATTTCATCTGATGAAGACATGGGGGATACGGAGGAACCGTCCTCATCAACGTCCAAGGAAAGAAAGAAAGGAGGACAAGCAGGGAAAGAAACAATTGAGATGCACAGCTACACTATTAATTTGGTGGAGATGGCTGACACGGCTGAGGGAGGAGAGCTACAATGTGGTGGCGTCGACCTCACATACAACCCGTGCGGGGACAGCAGGACATTCAAGAAGACGCTTGAGATGGGATGCGACACCATCCCGTGCTACATCCCGAAATACGGCGACATGATTGATGTGCATATGCCACGGGCATACGCGTCTATTGTTGACCCCAGGTACTTTCCCAGAGGTGCAATCCTTGAGCAAGTGGACGTGATGCAACTTGGCAAGAGTGTCAACTTTTGCATTGCTCCTTTCGACGGTGCTCCACTATGCAGGATTGGTGATGATCGCTCGGTATTTACTACAAGGGACCAAGCGAACCAGCTATCTCACGACCTATGCAGAGTCCTTCGACACAAGATCGGCAATTGCCGAGGAAGTGCTTTCAGGTGCGACGAGGGTGGATGGGTCGACATTGATGCTGTCATTGACAACCGGAACAACGACATATTCCCACCGCACACCACGAGAGCGAAACGCTACATGGGCATCATGGAGGTGATCAAGTGGCAGGAATCCGGAAGCAAGAAATCAAGATTCCAGGTTCTGGCAGCAAGGTTTCCGAGCATCATGAACCCGAACGACACGAGGGCAGCCAGGGAAGAAATGACCAAGGCTGGCGTGGATCGGGACGACATCGACAGGATGTTCAACAGATGCGATGGATGGTACAGACCTTGGTGCATCCGAGTCACAACCGGTCACAGTGATTTTGGATTCATGGGCTCATCCGCACTGGCGAATAGGTATTCCGCAAGAATGGGTGATACTCTCGGAGGAGCATTCCATGTGACGTATGTGGAAAACCTGCCAAGCATCGTACGCTGTGGGCTAGTCCCCGGCGGAATCGATGGCGGTAACAGGCTAGCACTGCACTTCGGGGCGTTTGCTCCATGGGATGAGATGAACGTGGCGACGAAGACAACGCTACGGAACGTGAGGAGAGGGGATCCGATTGTGATCATCTATATTCCCAGTGCAACCCTCGCGCGGTATGGGGCTGGAGTCGCGGCTAATGGGACTTTCATGGTCTTTGACGTGATCCCGTTCTATGAGGTCAAGTCCAGTTGGATTGGCAAAAGCAACGGAGGGAAACGCCTGGAGTACGCTGACATCAAGAGGGCGTACTCGAAGTGTGTGGAGAACGAGATCTGCCCTGGCTTTGTCAACTCTTCCCAAGAGTCGGCTGCGATGTTCCTCCAGAACGTCGCAAAGATCAGGGAGAGGATGCCGGAGACTGAGACAGGTGCCGATAATCTGCACTACATCGTTGACATGGTTAATCGTGCCTGCGAACTCTATCGAATCAACAAGCTGGAAGAGTTCAATGCACAGGTCAACGAGGTCCGGGACGAAATCAGCAAAGTCGTCATCCTGAATGACGAGACATGGGAAGGACTGAGGTGCCGGATATGTCCATCATGCGCGACCGCGATCCCCACCTGCTTCTGCTTATGCCTGGAGTGCGAGGCACAACTGATCTCCATCGGAAGATACTACATTCACATCAAATCCGATGACGAGGAGGACAACCAAAACCCCAACGTCTCTGGAGATGCCAGGCGTGCACCGGAAGAAGCTAACCACGATGCGGCAGCACAGGAGGATGAAGACGAAGCGGAGGAAGTTCCGGGAGAAGATGACGACATGGACACGCAAGGATATACATCCGGCTATGCGTCAGAAGAAGAAGACGGCGGTTGGCATTACCGCGATACCGATCTGACGTCACGGGACATTATAAGTTCCCAACGGATGGCGATCTGCCTTGACGAGCCGCGTGAGGCTCAGTACATGGCAGGATTTATCGCACTCCAGCTGTCCAAGATGTGGGGGATGTTTGAAGGTGGTGAGGAGAGAACGATGAACGCCGGACTCGAAGGGAGGCCGGGCTGCCCTTATCACAATGACTTCAAGAGGTACCCCAACATCACCGAGCATGATCAGGAAGGTATACTTTTGCCATCAACAATAACGAAGATTTCTCAATCGGAGAATGTTCGGACAAGAGCCTTCCGATCGGTTGAGGAGCGTGACGAATATATTCGTATGATGTGTGCAAATGCGAGGGACTTTACACATTCTACAAGCTGTGGATTGCAGCGAGAATCCTCGATGTCACCAAGGAAGAAATGAAGCTCCTGGTCAAGGACCGAGTGCACCCGGTGGGTGATATTATTTTCAGATGTTTTGCACTAGCTTTCAACTGTAAGTATATATCATTCGTGAGGGATGGCCTAAACCTTGGCAAGAATGGTTACACGGTCAACGTGAGCGCCATCATCTCGGCCATCGACCCGAACAAATGCGACACACCCCTGCTGGATTGGTGCCTTCGGAAAGGGCACTGGTTGCCAGAGGACTACAACAAGAAGTGTGTCCGGGCACGAGAAGCCCAGAAGAACTTGGACGAGGAGTTCCGCCGACGTACCCATAGGCTGTCCATTGGGGACAGGTATGCTTCGTGAAGATGATGATTGCGGTACGATGTGGGCCAGTCCCCATCTGTTACTTGCGTCACATCGACACTGTTATGGTGGAACGACTTACGTCATGATTTATATTCATGTGTCCAAGATGATTGGATGTGTACATGGTTACATATTCCGACGACTATGACGCTCTGGATATTCATGGATGGAACTATTACCTTATAGATGATATCTTTTCATTATTTATGCATTATCCATGGTATCTGGAATGGCTATGATTTGCATTGATTACTCACCGATGTTTCTTTGCCGGAGATATGCAGACCGATCACAAGCGGGCGCGCATGGTGGACATTTGTGGCCAACCCATTTATGGATGACAGCTGCGCGATGCGCAAATGCGGCAGCTGGAATGTTCACTGGCGGTCAAGTGAAGTGGCCACAGTGTATTATATACACCTGCATATGGATGTGTGCTTCGATTGGAGGATGAATGTTTCACTTTTCGTACAATCGAACCCGGCATGTTTCACAGCGAATGAACGGTGTAGTGATAGCAAGTAAAAGAATGCACGACACGATTTCGTAGTTGAAGCCGTGGCCAGTGGAACGTTTTGTGGTGTTTGGACCGCATGATGAACAATGCGACCCAAATGGGGGATGTTAAAACCCTCTAGGCCCCGTGCCGAAATTGGGTAGCTGTTCTGAGGTCCTTGTTGGTGTTGCTTCCCAAGTTCCATTGATCGCCATTTGGCTCAAGACACAATTGAGGTTCAAGATCTGATGTGTGACCGCGAACATTCGTGACGGGCGATAAGAGCAAAACAACTGCTTGCGCTGCATTGTCAGGACTACTGGTGTAACTATCATTCCTTCTTCCTTACAACGTTTACACGGGTTCGGCTATAACGGCATCGTCCGTATACACCTTTCTACATGGTTGGTATTAAAGCTTGAGGGTTCGGTGCACAGCGTCCCACGGGACGTCACCTTGCCGTCTCTTGACAACAGGCATCCCCAACTATTTTTGGTATGGAAGAATGGCTGCAGGGGCGTGCGCTTGACGCTAAACATCCCGGACTCAGAGGCCTAGGATTTCCCGCAAGCATTTCAGCCATGACCCCTTTGGTTGTGACCCCATGACTAGGGTTTTTAGGCAACCACGAGATTGCTAGGAACCGATTCGAACATCCCGATGAGTTTTGACAACAGATTTGGGGCGCTTGCCAAGGTGGTGGCACGTCCTCATCTATCTCGCTGTTGCGGCCTATACCGAAGTGCCTTGGTTTCGGACTTTCGGACCAACAGGGTTCTATTAAACGGATTCCGATCGCTTGCTCCATGTAGCATCCAACATGAAACCATATTTGGCAAATCACGCGCCTGAGCACACAGCGAAGCTGATGTCTCTATCACTGGAAGGATTCCTGATGCATCCTCTCTCATTTTGCTTAATTTGGGTCTCAGTCAGGCGGCTAGTAAGACCAAGGCTTGGTAGGTATTCTTTTTCCACAGATTCATTCTGGTCGCACATACCGTCGGTTGCGCCATAGGCATTGGTCACGGTCTTGGCCCTCACATCTTCCCCGTCATTTTGTCAGTGAGCGCCAGTGAGCGTGGCTCCAAGAAATCCTTTTTGGCTCACAGCTTGGCCTCGTGTGCGCACGCAGCGTGGGCATGGCTGGAATTTGTCAAGCGCTGACAATTGCATGGGCAATGAAGGCAGTGTCCTCCAATTTACTTGCCGGATCCTTTGCCGGGATTGTCATCCACGTTTGTTGGGAAGCTGTGCCTTGATCCAGGCGCATCGCTTGTCCCTTGTGACGATTTTCCCACTTGGCAGGGAGCTTCAATCAAATTGAGCAACTCCTACCAGGTACAAAGACGATGCCAGTTGAATACGCAGCATAGACAACGCAGTGCTCTACAGGATGTTGTGATGATCCTGGCCATTTGCTCACATACTTTCTGCATGTAGCAAGTATGTTCTTGGATTTCATAGCCAATGCGGTTCAAGCCTGCCAACTGATCGGCTTGATACCAGCTTGCAGACTGGTGTTTCTCATAATATGGATCCCCTAAAAGGGTTGTCTTCCTTTTCGTTCTTGCATGTTTTTGCACACCTTTAAAAGGACACGCCCAGATGCACAGATGGGAGGCTCAAACTCCGTTGAGAGAAGCTCGGAGCTTCTCAGTACACGCTCAGCATTTCGCCATGGAAGAGCCACCCCGCGAGCCTGGAGGAACGCTGCTGATTTGGGATTATGCAGCTGACTTGGCAAGAAGGCATGACGTCTCGACTCGTTCAGTGGCATGCCATTTAAGTGCGATTCAAATCCAAGCGTTCACCAAAATGACTGTGAAGATAGATCAGGCTTTATGGACCGCAAGTCGAGCTGTGTGGTTTGTTGCATGTGGCATTTGCAGCTTGACAATTTCGGGTGAGTTGTCTCCCTGCAAACAAGCCATCGCACTTGGTTGCAAGGACTGGAGCCTCATCAACGCAAACTCGGACGGGCAGCGGTTGGCTGCACACGTTGATGTTCAACATGTCACGTCTGGTCATTCTGCAATGAGTATAGCACCAAAAGGAGCCAAGAGGTTGTAAAGCTGTTTTTGGAAGCCTCGCACCGTCATTGGAGATGGAGTATAATCAGGTCAGGTGGACGAGTTGGAAGGTCATGGTCGGTCATGGTTCATGTTGTCCAATCCATGATTCCGGAGCCATCATTCGCGTGAGAGTGTCATCCCCGGTTGTAGTATGATCATATGCAGTATATACATATATATATATGTATATATATATATGTATAAATATATGATATATATATATACATGTTTACATGTCGGCGTCTCGACTATGACTCAGGACACCTATGTTGTGGAGGTCTTGCGGCCGGAGCTCATGGCCCGCTTCAGTTCGCGCACAACAGGTGGCACGCTTAACATCCGGTCACACCGCATGAATCGAATCTCTCTCAAACCCGATTCCAGCCCCAGCCCGCGAGCCCCAAACCAGCCCACCAACCCAACAACCCACCCATCCACACACACACACACCCACACACGCCCACGCCCACACGCCCACGCCCACGCCCACGCCCACGCCCACGCCCACGCGCACGCGCACGCGCACGCGCACGCGCACGCGCACAACACACACAACACACACACACACATACACATCCAAAGTGGACTAAGGCATATCGAGCGGTTAGATTCGAGTAAGTCAAGTAGAAGTCTCCTCCTGAGCGGTTTGACGACTAAAGAAAACAACGCTGTCAAACTATGCAATTTGGGCCGCCAGAGGCGACCAAAGCGCCCAAGTCAGCCCCTGAAGCGGAGTTTCGACTCGCTGATTGAGAGTTGGGTCACCGTGGGTGGAGAGAATCTGAGCGCACACGCACTGACTGTAGGTGGCCATAGCGCAAAAGCAGCCATGGAGAATTCCGCGATGCTCGCGTTCGCATTGATAAGCCGCGCGTATCAAACTTAGTCGCGCATGTTGGCGCAACCGGTTGTTACGCTCACACGTATCGCATTCACACGCATGTTCGGCCTTGCATGCGCACAGACGGAAAAAGAAAAAAACAACTAAAACCACGGGTGGCCCGAAAGCATAATGGAAAGTGAGTGTTGGGTTCATGCACGTATGACTGCTTCGCTTGTTTTCATTCGCAAGTGGCGGCGATAGAACTCTATAGCTGTACTATCGTGAGCCAGAACATCGCCGCGGGCTCTCTCCAACATCTTCAGCGCCCACAGGGCGTAGTTGCGGCCTCTCCACGACCGCAAGGAATTCAAGGAAGGCCTCGCCTGAAGAAGCTGCGCGACGGCGGCCTCCGTGGTCATGCCGCGCGCCAAGATTAGCCATGCGCAGAGCATAGCGGACGCGGCCGCTCGCAGATCCTTCACCGTCAATCCAGACAACTCGCTCTACAGCCAGTCTACTCCATGCTCGGCGCAACCCTGTCGCAGACGAGCGAGGGACGGTGTAGGAGCCGAAGATGAAGAACTTGCTGCCTGACATGGAAGACATAGAATCCATCAGCGGAAGAAACACTGTGATAAACACTTCTACCCGATTTGTTCCCCCAAAAAGAACTCGCCAAGTCGCTGCACCAGCGAGCACCAAGTGAGCCCGTCGTTTAGCGATCAGCTCGTCCTTGGCGAGTGAGCGGCCAGCCTTTTTTTGAGGCAAGCCCTCTCCAGGCGAGCGAGAGCACATCCATCACCATCAATCCAGACAACTCGCTCTGCAGCCAGTCTGCTCCACACTTGGCACAACCCTGTCGCAGACGAGCGAGGGACGGTGTAGGAGCTGAAGATGTGGAACTGGTTGCCGGGAGCTGGTTTCAAACCTACAACAGCTTCTACGACGCCAGACTGCAAAGCAAAACGTGCCACCAAAACATTTTGAGCCGCGAGCCTGGGGTGTTGGAAAGTGGTCAAAAAGCGCAGTGGCCAGCCCCTCTCTGGGAAGAAAATGACCAGAAACCTGCTGAGCCACGCCAGCAGCAACGGCCAGCTCTCGCATATTCTTTAAGGTGCTCCTACGCCAGCCGAGCCTTCATGGCTGAAGTCGCAAGGAATTAACTTGCTATCGACGCACAGACCGCGGTGGACCCAAGATCCCTTGCTCAATTGTCCTTGCATCTCCTTGCTTTGAAACGTGGAAATGCTGCGGCATTAACTGCATCCAAGGCTACCAAGTGAGTGTTGGAAAATAGTCAGCGCCGCATTATAAAGGTAGCCAATGGCCCAATTTAGAAAAGTTGTTTGCAGACAAAAGACCCCAAGAGATCAAAGGTCCCACACGAGCGATGTTTTTTAAGGGGTCTCTAACAGAACCGCGGCGGACATTCGTCACAGACATCGTTGCAGACCTGTAACCAGACCCGCTGGCTTGTTACGCGCCCCTCGTTACATATCCTTACCTCACATGAAAAAGACTGCCTTGCTGGTTGCCTGAGTGCCCTGCTGCATGTTTCCCATGGGTGCCTGCGGAGCAGACTTTTGCAGAGCGTGCCATCGCTGAAGAGTCAACTTGCAGAGAGCTTGCCATTCAGAAAAAAAAGTTGGAGCAAGGGCCGGAAGAAAAACAGTCTTTTTTCCGCGCTATGCCTCGTTATACACCTGGTTACATAGCCGTTACATACTTTGTTGCACACCCAACCAGCCCGGGCCCGCGATCCGTTTTTTGCCGTCACTTGGCTTGCGTTGAGTAGTTGCAACTTTCAAGCTGAAGCTGCGGAGGTGTGCTCGGCATACTGCGTTTGCGCTGAACAGTTGCGGCTTTCGAGCTGGAGCTGCGGCTGTTTGGCGTTCTACGCTACATTGCGCCCTCACAAGTAGTTTCATGGCCATATGGTTTGTTCAAGGGTCCCAGGCTAGCAGTTGACAAAACAGTATCCCTGGCGCATTCCGAAAGGTAGCAAGCTAGTCAGTCTCCAGTGCTAAGCCAAATCTTGACAAATATTACACAGAGGACCGAAGAGGACCGATACTGCCAATGCGGTTGAAACAGCACAAATAATTTCTAATCAACTGCTTCTCAACCGGTAATGTAGAAACGGGGCACCTATTTCTGGAACTAGTATTAGTACTTCTTAGTATTGGTTTGGTTGTAGTTACTTTAGTTGTCTGGTTCTTTCTGCAATCAGAAACCCGGTGCTGCCGGAGGGCGCCAAACCCGAAGCGGGGGGGGGGGGGGGCAGTTTTTGCCAACTTGCGCCTTCCAAGCAGTTGCTGCCAGCCTGCCTGCCAGCTGGAAGGGTGTGCCAAAATTATGGTTGGTGATCTCCAAATATTATCGTCAATGACTTTAGCGAGTGTTTGTGCAAGTTTGAAGGGGATTTCCTGGGCCCTCCAGAGCAAGCCGTGGCCTTGGGATTTTCCAACAACCAAACGGTCCGTAATTAAGCAAAAGTATTCTGCGCCTGTATGGAGGATGTGTTCCAACGACAAAATAATTTGAGGCTTGTGGGTGCACTGCAGGCTGGACAGAGCTCATGGATTCGCAAGTCAAGGAGCTCTTTGCGAGAGGTGTCACCCGTTTCCTGGCACCAAGAAACCCAGAATGAGTCCAGAATAAGTTTCCAGGACAACTATGATTTGCCTTACTTGTCCTTGGGGAATGTGGACGTGGACCTTCAATCATCTAGAACCTAATAGTGGTGGGTAGAGGTCATTCCCATATTTACGTACTAAGAACAAGCGAGTTCAAACACAGCTCTCAACACCACACCCACACCACCACCCACACCACCACCCACACCACCACCCACACACCCACACACCCACACACTTCGCCTTACCCTCTCAAGGTGTTTCATCCCGAGAAGGGGGGTTGTCAAAATCGGAATCGTTCCCCTGAAATGGCTGGTTTCGTTTGGGTTTTTATTGCCATTAGTGGTTCCCCAAAAAAGTGGTTCCCTACAATAGTGGCTGGTTTCCTTTGGTTTCTAAGTTTCTACAGTAATGTTTCCCTAAAATGGCTTCGAATGCCGATCAAAGGGGGGTCCATTCTGAGAAAGGCCGGAGGGGTGGCCTTTGGGGGTGGGCTTGTTCAAAGTGGGCTCCATCGCATCAACCTTTGGACCTTTCGTTTTGCCGTGCAACATATTTCGTCCCAACAGGTGAGATCGATCACCTTTGATTTCCACCTGGACCCAGAAGAAACTTCCCCAAATGGGGCACGCCCCCAAACTATGGTGGGTAATGTCCACCTTCTAGGGTAGCTGGGCGTGTCTTGCTGTTGATTTGGTCCCTTTCTTTGGTTGCCAAACCAAACCAACCAACCCAAAAAGCCGACCAAACCAACCAAAAAAACTAGAATTTCAAAGGGAGGGTACCCCCCTTGTTTTGTTGTTTTTCTTAAGGGGAAGCCCAAAAAACTTCAAGGCCCCAGGCCATTTTGGGGGCGTCCAAAGCTCACATCCGAGGCTCCGAGCTGGAGGCGGTGGTCGCTCAGGTCCCAGTGCTGCCGGGCTGCCTGCAGGCGGTCGCAGTGGCGAACGCCGCCCAGGCGACTTTTGTTTTCTCGGAAAAGCGGACAGGTTGGGGGAAGCACCGAAAGGGATCTTGCCCCCAAAAGGGCTTCAAATGAATTGAGATGTGCTTCCCCAGACTGATGGGAGAGCGGCTGCTAGATGGTCCAGCTGATTGCAAATATGTGAGACAACTCTTTGTTTGGTTTCGGCAAGAGGCAGGCTTGTCTCCAAATGGGGTACGTTTTTTTTTTTTTGTGGTTTTGAAGCCAAAGCAAAAGGATTACCATCATTTTAGGGTGCCCTTGACAAGGACACGGGAACCCGAAGATGCTGCCACCCCGCCCAATTTGGAGGTTGGCAACGGTTTGCAACACAGCTTCCTGAACTGGTCATTCTGCTTGATTACTCGGCTTTGCGATGCCCTTTGCAAGAGTTTCACTGTGCTCAGGCCCGCCAAGTGGTTCTCAGCGATGCCAACACTATATTCATAGAGGCAGGGAATGGCTCTCTTGCAGCTGTCACCTGAGCAGCCCACCCTCTTTGAACCCCGAAAAAGCGGGACTTTCAAATAATTCTCCCGAGCTTCGTGCTCAGGCCTTTCTGAAGAAAGAAGGTTTGCGGCGCTGCTTTTCTGCTTCTTGTCGGCAATTCAGCGGAAAACTGTGGGAAAGGCATACAGTCAGAGAAGACATATTCATAAAGCCTTGCAAACAAAAATGTCTGAACCAAATCTCGGAGCGCTGGCTTTGCACACGTCCGTGTGAGATGTCTGCACCGTTCATCAAGAAGGTGCGCGCAGCTGGGACATGTTTCGAGGACATCATCTCCAACAAAGCAGAGTTTGATGGTGAGGGGAGGCTTCACATCAAGCCGTTTCATGCTGCTTGGATATAGAATGGACGGATTTGGCAAATTGATGATGACATCATGCCCGAGCAGGGAATCTTGTTTCAGCTTGGAATGGATTGAGGCGGAACCTCCCGGATGCGCACTGTGCCCCAGCAATTTGTGCAAGGCCATCTCGCGTCGATTTGGTGTAACTCAAGACACGTTGTATTCAATAATTGCGCTGCATGTACTGACACCATCACTCAGGTGTGGCCTTTCTTGAGGGTAACCCTTTTATGTCCCCTACGGTTGAGACCAGGGCTCCACTTTCTGACTACCCCGGGGTAGGCTTAAAATCAGGGGTTCATTCCTCCCAAAAGGAGAAAGAACCCCTGGGTTTCAGTCCATCTTGGTCAAAAAGTTGAGACCACCTCCTTCGGCTCAGGGCCAGGTCTTGCGGCAACTGCTTGACCGCGAGGGGCCTTCGCGCATCTGCTACGTGGGCGACGGATCTGGGGACTTCTGCCCAGCGTGCCAACTGCGCGGCGCGGTGGAAAATTGGGGCACCCCTGAAGGCGCGGGAACCACATCTGGATCCTCAAACTGCCCTTGAAATTGGGAAATCCCCATATTTTTGGGCAACGACAGGCTTCTTATGGGTGGTTTGAGGGTCCAGGCCCCTGTTTCAGTCCTCGAGTGGGCAAAGTACATGGTAATAGTGCTTGTATGTTCTAATTTTTCCTTCCAACATGCCCTACTGGGTTTTGTGTTATCGGATTCCCGCTTCCAAGTCTTGATTCGGGGGATCCGTTCAAAGGGTTCTGACAAACGAACTGGTTCCCATCGCGTCAGCTGGTAAAAGACGTTTGGGCTTCCATGTGGCTGTGTGGGTGGTTTTGTTGGTACCCTTGTTGGGACTGTTTTCAAGGTAAGCCGGAAGGCCACAACCGATTTGGGGGGTCCAAATATGTTGACACATACTCGTCATACATACTCATGTCTGCTGTGCCCAAATTGGCCAAGGCCCGGAGGACCTCCTGCTGTGCCGCGCGCCGCCCTCGCCCCCGTTGAAGCGCTTCGGGCTTCTGGACCGCTTGACGGACCCGCCGTCTGCATCGCAGGCTCGGGCGACGGAGACGGAGGTTCATCGATTCAGTGTCGTGGGTCTCCCCAGATTTTGAGTTCATCTTACCAAGTAATTGTGCGTCCACTCTCAAGCCCCAAACATACCCCAAATCTACCCTAAACCCATCCTATGCCGACCCTGAACCAACCCAAAGCCAACAATAAGGCCTGGGGAAACACCAACAACACCAAGGGACGATGTTTATCCCTGAACGAGCTGACCCGCCAGCCAAGGTCGTGGCCAAGGTGGTCAAATGGCATACGGGCGCCTCAGAGCCATTGGATTCGTCACCCGATGCCGCCTGACGTGACAAACCCATCCCCCGAATCGAGGTGAAGACCTGCTTGCGGCTGTGCGAACATTCCTTCGATGAAAAAGCGGGATGGATGCTCGACACAGGTTTGGTTCAACATGACCAGGAATAGAACCTGGATACACCAGGTTCCCCTTTAGTTTCCCTTTTTGTAGTGACTTTTTGGGCCAGATTTCAGATTGGTTCCTTTTGGTGATGTTAGGGGAAGCACAGGGAACCCTACACACACACACACACCCCACGTTGAAAAGCGGTGCTTTCCAGATGGGTGTGTACTTGTCTGAGGCTCGGCGCCCTTTTTGGAATGGTTTCAAAAGGAAACGAAAGGGACAACCGAAGCCAGTTTTGATATGAATCCCTATCCCGAGACCCCCAATTCGTTTGTGTTTTGCTTTTTGAAGGAAGTTTAAAGGGAACACTGCCCATTTGGATCCATTTTAGGGTTCCCCTGTGAGACAAGCCAGCGCTCCCTTTTGCTTATGCAGTTTATGCTTAGGCGACTCTCGCCAGGCATCAAGTCATGAAGTACCTCAACCCGGCGCCACCGTTGCAGGCTTATGGCCTGTATGGCTTGTCAAAATCAGGGTTTGGGACCGGGTCCATAACATGAGCCACAATCAAAACTCGGGTAGATGAACGTTAGTAGGGGACAATCCTAACCATAAATAGTTGCGGCCGCCTTCTTAATTATTTACGTGGTTCTGGTTAGACCTTTTTGATACCGGGTTTTGATTATGACTCACATGGGTTTTGGTTTTCTTTGGGCTTCCCTTTAAACCAACCCCAACAGTTGGGTACCCAGCCTCAAATAAGCACACCCAACCTGCTTGCTCAATCTCTTGGAGAAGCTGACAGCTGGGTTTTTCCTAAGGCAATTGCCACCTCACTTCAAGGGCCGCGAGCCGCTGAGAGCCAGCCAGGGGCCCATATGCGGGTTGACGGAGTTGTCGTACACATTCCAGGTAAGACAGACAACGCCTTGACAGATAGCTACTAGACTCCTAAACTATCCACAATAGCATGTATTGAGCAAATGACGAAGAGACCCTCTGTTCCAGAAAACAAATGGTTTTCTAGATGTGCACTAAAAGGAGCAATAAGGGCAGTACTAAACCCTTGGGACTTCTAATATGAATCGTTTACCAGAGTCTTGCGTGATGCAGGAATCGCAGGTAGCGCGTACCTTACAAGATATCTTTTAGTGCACCCATATGACGTATTGCTAGGTAAACATGCAGTTTCAGTTGCAGAAGGTGCGTTGGCTGAAGTGATTTTTCCCACTAGCAAAAACACTTGCGATGCACCATGCAACTATTTGGAATAGAAGGGTATATCGACATA
>CAUJNA010002271.1:0-12500 GCA_963377175.1 Effrenium voratum | reverse complement strand
GATGGATTTGTGTTGTTGTTGTTTTTGCTGTGGCAAGTGCTTGCCCTCTCCCATGGCAAGCTAGCTGACCGGGCACCATCTTAGTTTGTGGGGTTATATAGCTCTGTGGAAATCATGGCCAATGGCACAGCCAGTGGGTTCTGTCCACATGTGAAGCAGTGCCTGAACAAGAAGCAGCTAAAGGAGCTATTGGAAACTAGGCCAAGTTTTGGGTATTTGGCTGATTTGTCGGGTTTGGCTTCGAAAAAGGCGCATCACACGAGCGGGAGTGAGGTGGGAGCAGCGGCAGCACTACGCCTCCAACCTTGGCCGGTTTTGCCAGAGCTGCGAGCGCGGAGGTGCGGGATTCTCTCGACCCTATTGCGGGCGACACTAAGGAGAGGTTCAATGGGATTGCCTGAAATGAAACCCAAAATAGGTGTTCCTTGCTCAGCAAAGTCATGGTGTTGACTGACAGATGGAACTCGGCTTTCTCAGCGTGCCTTTTTCGTCTCCACAGGCCCGCATCGAAGCGCCAAGCGCATGGGCACAGGGGTGCACTTCATTGACGAGCCGAGGACTTAGGCTCATTTCTCATTGTCAGACCAAAGGCTTGGCTGACCGCTCTTTTTGACTTGTTGCAGGAGGATTTGGCGTTCCATTGTTTCCTTCAACCAGCAGAAGGTTGCCACTTTTTATAGGGTCGGATCCGTTTGGCTGTTTGACATCCCTCAGAGAAACGCGTCTCGGCCGTCAATTGAAGGTTGGCCTAGGCCCCAAACATTTACAGCTGCTTGTTCAGGGTTATATACTTCGGAAGTCTGGACACGCGTCCTCTGGATTTTGCGGGTTCCCCCAGATAAGCGTGCCTTCTCAAGGGCTGGCATGTTTGTTTGTCAGCCTTGGCTCTGGCTAGATACTTTTAGGCATCACCAGTTCAGAGGCATCACCAGCATCAAAGGCATCACCAGCATCACCAGCATCAGCAGCAGCACAAGCATCACCAGCAGCCATGAATGCGGATTTGCACGTCACACATCGCCAAACAAACCAGACTCAGATTTTGTTCCGGGCCTTCTCCGGATTTTGCGGACCTTCTCCGGTTTTGCGGGCCTTCTCCGAATTTGCGTGCTCCTTCAACCTCTGCGTGCTCGCTCATTTTTATTTTTTATTTTTCTAAAACAAATAAAAAGCTGAGAAGGCACTGTCCACTTGGGAAAAGCCTATGGCCAAAAATGAGGTGCTTTACAGTAGAAATGCACATCGGCTTTTCCCCGGGATATCGTGCCTTCTCAGTTTTTTTCGTTTTTTTTTTGGGCGGTTACCCCCCTTCCAGGTCACGTCGGCCTGATCGGATCCCCTGTTTGATTTTGGGGGATCCTAGCTGGTTTTTGACCACAGGGAAAACAGGGTTCCATTTCCAGTCCCAGGGGCCCAGATTGCTTGTGAAACGGCGCCAAAAGAGAAAGAGTACTCAGTGCGCTTCGCGTCAGGGGGGGACAGCTGAGAAAGCAATCATCAGCACATGCCCTGGAGAAGCCTCGGGGATGCGGGTCCAGACCCTCGAATACTTGGAACTGAGGTCAGATGGCGTTGTTGCCGCTGGGAAGACGAAAGACAAGTACGAGAGAAACAGGCGTGGAATATAGCGAGACCTTGCAGATATTTGAGTATATGTCCTTTTTGCGGGTTAAAAGGGAGACAAAGGGAAACCACCATTTTGGGATCTCCTAAAAAAGACACCCATTCGTAATCCACTTATTTT
This sequence comes from Effrenium voratum, assembly GCA_963377175.1. NCBI lineage: Eukaryota > Dinophyceae > Suessiales > Symbiodiniaceae > Effrenium > Effrenium voratum. Next base: position 10,756 of record CAUJNA010002271.1, on the reverse strand, counting down.
GTTCCTTGTGGCTGGATACAAGGCATGCTTGACTCTGGGTCGTGACAGCAAGACTGACGCACAGGCTGGGGGTGCTGGAGGGTACAATCGCAAAGGAAGGAGAGCTAGAACCTCAGATGCCAGAGATTCTTCATACGGGGTGGTTGGTTTGTTGGTTGGTTGCTTGGTTGCTTGGTTGCTTGGTTGCTTGGTTGCTTGGTTGCTTGCTTGCTTGCTTGCTTGGTTGCTTGGTTGCTTGGTTGCTTGTTTGCTTGGTTGCTTGGTTGCTTGGTTGCTTGGTTGCTTGGTTGCTTGGTTGCTTGGTTGCTTGGTTGGTTGGTTGCTTGGTTGCTTGGTTGCTTGGTTGCTTGGTTGCTTGGTTGCTTGGTTGCTTGGTTGCTTGGTTGCTTGTTTCTTGGTTGCTTGGTTGGTTGGTTGGTTGTTTGCTTGGTTGCTTGGTTGCTTGGTTGCTTGGTTGCTTGGTTGCTTGCTTGCTTGGTTGCTTGGTTGCTTTTGCTTGGTTGCTTGGTTGCTTGGTTGCTTGGTTGCTTGGTTGCTTGGTTGCTTGGTTGCTTGGTTGCTTGGTTGCTTGGTTGCTTGGTTGCTTGGTTGCTTTGCTTGGTTTGCTTTGCTTTGCTTGCTTGGTGCTTGGTTGCTTGGTTGCTTGGTTGCTTGGTTGCTTGGTTGCTTGGTTGCTTGGTTGCTTGGTTGCTTGGTTGCTTGGTTGCTTGGTTGCTTGGTTGCTTGGTTGCTTGGTTGCTTGGTTGCTTGGTTGCTTGGTTGCTTGGTTGCTTGCTTGGTTGCTTGGTTGCTTGGTTGCTTGCTTGCTTGCTTGCTTGCTTGCTTGCTTGCTTGCTTGCTTGCTTGCTTGCTTGCTTGCTTGCTTGCTTGCTTGCTTGCTTGCTTGCTTGCTTGCTTGCTTGCTTGCTTGCTTGCTTGCTTGCTTGCTTGCTTGCTTGGCTGCTTGCTTGCTTGCTTGCTTGGTTGGTTGGTTGCTTGCTTGGTTGGTTGGTTGGTTGGTGGTGTGCTTGCTTGCTCGGTTGCTCGGTTGCTTGGTTGCTTGGTTGGGAACGCAGAAGGAGCCAACCATTTTAGGCCCGATTTTGAGAACCCCCACTCCCAAAATCCCAGTGGTGATCCCACTGAGGTTTCTTGTGATCCCATACGCGTCAAAACAAGTTTGGTACCCCCTGAATTTGGTTTTCCTTAATTTGTGTGGTACCTGTTTCCCAAATTTGTTTCTTGGTTCCCCCTAAATTTGGTTTCTTTTCGCCCCAAGAACATGTGCCGAGCCTGAAACAGACTCACAGATCGATCGCCTTCAGGTCCAAGAACTACAAGCGTCCTGATGGCCACTCTTCTGCTGCTCCTTGCCAGGACACAGAAACGAAGACTTTGTGCCACAGTCAAGGGCCTATTTCCCTTTCGGGCATTTGTACACATCACCTTTTGGGCCAATTAAAAGTGTTTCTTTCCATTTGGGGAGGTGATGCTTGAAAGGGAGACAAAAGGGAGAAATACAGAGCCCTGGTGATGAGTGTGCATGGGTGCGGGTCAAACAGCATTCTGGTCTGGTTCCATTTTCACTGCCTGCCATGATAAGCGGCCTGAAGCCAGTTATGATGTTGAGGACTAGCCATAGCAGGGAGTTCACCCTTCAAAACCACATTATGCACAACGCGCTCCATGTGTGGTGACGGCATTGTGTGGGCCGTTTCGCCGTGCGCGAGGATCATTTCTTCTACGAACGTGGGAATGAGGCAGTGGAGAGAGAGATGCCGCGGGGCAAGCGGATGTATCCAATACTAAAGCGGTAAGCCTTCCGCCCCATGGCGGGACCGGATCGTTCCAAGTTTTCAGCCGCACCCGTAGGTGCTGATACAAGTTGCAGCCGGACCACGTGCTCTCGTAGTTTTCAAGTGGTGTTTATTGTCCAGACTGAAGGGAATGTTCTATTAGACACGAGAACCTCACTAGGTCCTGTGAACTTGTGTAGGTGTCCAAGTTAACGACAGCGACACTTCCCAAGAATTTGCCGAACTCAGTGCGCTGTGCTTAGATGGGCTGGAGAAGAACGACTCCAACCAGAATTATCCTTTGAAAGATCCAAGTTTGAGCAAATCTCCACCCCATCCACGCCTCCGACCGCAAATGCTGTCCGGGGGAACAGATGAACATCATCTGCAAGCGGCCAACTCGCCAAAAGTCGTGCTTCAGAGCCGGGCAGCAGTCGAAATGGCCACCAACCGGTGATATTGACCTAGTAAGCCTTGAGCAGGAGAGTGAGCATCGAGAGAGTCAATACCGTGGCAAGGAGCTTGATCATGCTCGGCATGCATCTGGAAGCAGCGTAGTGCAGTGGTTTCAAACCTTTGTCATCGAGTGCCGAAGGCACTGCGTGACTGTGTCAAGGCGATCTTGCCGTTTTGTTGGCTCCTGGGTGCATTGCATGCTTGATGGCCTCATCGGTGTCACGGAGTGCTCATGACTGGCTTTTGCTCAATGCTGCACAGTCTTCGGCACGCAGTAGGCCATACTGACCCAGGAAAAGCATTGCTTGTCCCGCACAATCATAGCAGGCTGCAGGCCTGCTAGAATTGTAGAGGGTCTGCGTAGAGCCACCAGCTCTCAACATATTCTATTGTTTTGTTTTGAGCTGTTGTGCCTCTAATTACACAATTTTGCCCTGCGCGGCAGCTTCCGCAGCGAGCAACTTGGCAGGAATCGGTACGAGTTGATTGCCGGGAAAGCACAAATGGCATCAAGTAGCCACTGGAAACAACCATTTTGGAGGAATCGACACCCGAATCAAAGCGAAATGTAGGCGCGTTTTGACCCGAGGTCATGCTGTCGATGCTGTTTACGCTGTTGGGCCGTGTGCGCGCCGAGACAGGTATCCAGGCGAGAGCAAGCCCTACTGGTAGCAAATGAGCCCATGAGCGTCTTTTTTGCAGGGCACCCCATCTTGTGATTTTCATGAAGGGAAGCCAAAGGGAAGCCAACCTGTTGGGGGTCTGAAAAAGACACCCACATGCGGTCTCATTCGGTGCTTCACTTTCATGCTTACGCGTGCTTCACCCAGTTGCCCAGTGGTGCTTTGTTTCCTTTTTTTTGGGGAAGGGTTTCCCTTTAAAGTCAACCAACCGGAAAAGGATGCCCTTTTTTGCCATGGCCACTGGGCATCGAAGTCTCAATCCAGCGCAGGATTCTCAGGATGTCCCGGTTGTCACCACGACGATTCTGCTGATAGCAGGTGCCCTGCCATGCGCCGTTGCGCTTTTGGCGAGACTTTGTCACAGCTTCAGGTGCGAGGAGGGGCAAACAAATCTGACCCTGATCCATGGTCATTGCATATGGTGTGTGTGTGTGTGTGTGTGTTTCTTTGCATGATCGTTTGCATAAAAGCCTGTCATGGTTGCTTGACACTCGAATTGAAGCATAGATTACCGTCACATCAATCCCACAGAAGTGACAAGTATCGCGACATTTGAAACCAGCCAAGTCTTGATGAGTTGGTCATTGTGCTAGGTGCAGGCTTGTTGAAGCAGTCCACATTGGCATGCAGACGGCGGAAGGCACAGATTCGTGTTGGGGGACTTGCAGACTTGATGCTGCCTATTGCAAGAGAAAGATGAAGTCTTGATTCTTTACCAGGCTTTGATTCCGACTCAAGTCACTTGCATGTGGGTTCTCCGTTGCCTGGCCAGGGTCAAGAAGATGAGACCACCAAGTGGCCAAAGAGCGCACAGCACCTAGGGCCGATGGAATCCCACAAGCAAGGCGTCAAATGAGTCGTGTTGTGAGCCGATCAGAGCTAGGCCAGATTCCAACGCAGCTACTCAGAGACAGATATGGTGGATGATGCAGAGACGTTGAGCCCTTAGGCTGTCAGGCGTTGTGAGATGTTCCAAGTTTGTGACAGCCGGCTACCCACGGTTGCTGGAAGTGCCAGGTGAGTTTGTGACAGCCAGCGTTTCGACACCAGGTTTGCATGACCGTATGAGGTGCTGGAAGTTCGAATACGGCAAGTTCAAGTACACTGGCTTGAGGCAAGGAAAAAGCAGGATTTCTGAGAATGTGTGGTGTTCGTGAAGGGGGTGGCTTGGGTTGAAACCTTACTTCAAGAAAGGTGGCTCTTTGCCAGACCATGTCGGGCAACAGTGCCTCGGTTTTCCAAACTCATTGCGATGGATATCGAACAACACAAAGTAGCAATCCAAGGGACGCCAATGGCCATTGTGCACGAACATGAGTCTGTGGCGACTTTTGGGGAACTGGGGGGAAGTCCAACAAGGCTTCCCACAAAAAACCGTGGACGAACAGAAAGAACCATGAATGCCCCCACAGAGGGCAGGGAGACGTCAGGCCGGAGCCCTTGGAACCGGATGCCGAGCCACCAGTACCTCTCAGCATTGAGGATGCGGGATGTCGAAACAGTCGGAGAACCTGGCTGTTGTTGTTTCCTCCCCCCGATTGAACCGTACTTTTTGTTTTTTTTGCTGGTTTCAGTTCTGTCTTGTTGTATTAGATGAATCAAAAACACCCTGGGTGCCTGATACCTTGCTACGCTTTGTGTCAATGGAAAGCTGCAAGGAAAGGATTTCGCCTACAGTGTAAGACCGCTTTCTGCTCTTAACAGCTAGCCCTCTGAAAAGGCCGCTCCTTTCAAAAGGCTGCTTCTTTTAGCCAAGTCCTGTAAATAGGCTGCTCATTTCACGATAGTTTGCTGCTCCTTTTTCAGGCCTGTTCCGCTTAAGCGGCGAGCGAGTCCTCTTAAAAGCTGCTGCTTTTCACTGGCTGCTTTGAGTAGTTTCCATTCCATACCCTTCCATGCCCTTCCACCTTTCAGCCGCTCTCAGCCCTTCTTCCGCCTTCCGTCCCCTTCCATCCCCGAAACACCTCCATCCCCTTCCATCTTCCATCCCCTTCCATCCTCCATCCCCTTCCATCCCCTTCCATCTCCTGCCATCTCCTGCCATACCATGCTTTGTGGCTTTGACCTCAGCTTGCAGGAGGCTGAGCAGCTGGAGATGCCACAGCTGCGCGAAGGGGAGGCGAGTGACGAGAGTCACGCTTCTTGGTATTCGGGTTTCTGAAGGACTAGGAGCAATGTGAGTCACATGGATTTGGGCAGATCCCTCTGCCACCGGGTATGGATTACGAGTCATGTTGGATTCTGAGACCATCAGTCAGGCGTCCGCAGTCTGAACTTGTAAAGTGCAGCTTGCAATCTGAGCCTGGCAAATGTGCTGCGCATGTCATGTGCACTGGAACTGTCTCTTAGGGGACCCCCCAAAAGGCTGGGTGTCCTTTTTCTTAAACCACTTAGACTTGCAAAAGGGTACCCGCAAAAGAAGGCCCCATTTGCTTGTGTGTCTTAAGATCAGGGACCCCAAAATTGTGGTGTTCCCTATAGTCGCCCTCAAAACAAAACGACGGGCCGCCCATTCGCAGGAGGAGAAGATTTGGGAGCTCAAGGAGCTGGTGGCAGATCTGAAAGAACAGCAGCGCCACCGGGTGGGGCTCTGATCCCATGGGATGTGGTTCCGAGTTCGTGTGAATCTAGGAGCGTCCCCGCAAAATGCTTTTGGCTCTCTTTGTTTTCTGGTTTCTCTTTCAAAGCTGAAAAGGGTACGCTCAAAAACGCGGGGACTCACAAAGGCAGGTGAATGGTCACCATCGGGGCCCCGTGAATCACCAAATTGAGGCAACCGAAGGGCTCGATTCCACGAGGATGCGCTCATATTTTAGAAACAAAACAGCTGGACGCCTTTGGAAGGTGGACAACCTCACGCTCATGCGCTTCCTACGTGCCGAGAAGGGAAAGTTGCGCCCCTAGGGTTTGAGTGGGCATCGGACGAGGCTTCGGTTGTTGCACGCAGCTTTTGAAATGCTGTCCACAAGGTCCAAGGACCTGAGTTGGTGCATATCGGCATGAGCTAAATGACGTTTATTCCTTGATAAGGATGCCGGACGTTGGTAAAGCATATCGCCTTTTTTTCGTCTAGTTGGCTTCTTCTTCAGATCATGGCACCCATCATATCTGCCTGCCAAGATCCGTTTGGCCACCCTAGGGTCCACAAAGCTGAGAAGAAGATCCGGGATGCCATCTCCTGGATGGAGGCAGGGTGGGTTTCACGGCCAGGCAAACCAAACCGAAAAGGCCTAAAGGGCACTTCGGCCACGGTGATTTGGGATTTATGGGGTTTGATTGAGGACGTTTGTGGGTCCAGGCAAAGGTTTTTGGGGAATGGCCAGGGTTGAGGGGATGTGGGTTAGGTACAAGGACCCGTTGATTCCCATTTCATTGCGGCATGCTGAGGCCCCGGCGCCAGGCAAAGCGTTCGGGGAGTTGAGGCCCAAAATGGGGGGGTTCCGCTTTTCGTGGGCTTCGGGGTTCCTTCGAATTCAAGTTTGAACCCTCCCCCCTTCCCCCCAAGCCAAACAAATAAAGGAGCAGAACAACAAAAAAGGAACAAACCCGGAGTCTCCGCGCCCCTTACCAATGGGACCCAAGAAGAAGGGGTCATGACCCCAGCCTCAAGAAAGGCCACCCATGTCCATAGGAGAACGACGTGCTGAACGCCCTGGACAAGTGGAATCTGGAGGCATGGGCGGCCAAATTGATGCATCTGGGTTTCTCAAAATAGTGCTCCCCTAAAATTGGTGGTTGTCTTTTGTTTCCCTTTGATTTCCAACCAAAAGGGGGACCACCATTTTGAGACCCCCTCATGGTTGACGTGTGTGCTGTTTACTATACATGATTTGAAAACAGCATCAATGGTCGTTGTGTGCTCATGGTTGACTAAGCGCGATAGAAAGCCCCTGACCCTCAAACTACCCACCCAAAGAGATGGGACGTTGCGATTCCCCTGAAATATAGAAAATATAGCTTGAATTCCAGTTGTTCTGGGTAGTTTGAGGGTCCAGGCACCCTAAAGACCACCCCAGAGCTGTTTCACAGCTCGGAACTCGATGGACTTGTTCTCCTTTGCCAGGCATATGAGAAGTGCGAGGCTCAACAGGAAGATCTTCGTCTCACCCCAAAGGGAGTCGACCGGATCTATCCGTTTGGTTTCACTAATTTTGGTCCCTGAACTTGTCAAGGTTCCTGAAGGTGATCACCTTTCAATGTCCAGGCTCGACAAGGTCGAGAGTAGCTCTGCATCCTTGTGGAGATTTTTTTTGATGTTGGCCCATTGAGATCATTGATGAGATCTGGGTTTTTTGACCTTGGCTTGAAGACCATAAGGCCCTGAATTTTAATACCACCTCAAATGTGCTTGGTTGACATGAATTCTTACCTAAATGGTGTCCACCAACGGGTCCCCAGATAAAATTCATATCCACATGGCTTGGGGGTGCTGTTAGGTGCTTGGCACCCTGGTGGCTGAGCGGGGGATTCCTGGGCCACGGCCTGCCCGTGGGCCCAATGAGCACGTCGGTTCCGGTTCCCGGGTTCTCTCTTTTTTTTGTACTGCTAGGCGGCACCTAGCAGCATGGTCTAAACGTCAGAGGTTCATTTTTAGGTCGGATTTTTGGAAGGGGCGATTTGGGTGTCTCACTTTTTTTGGGGTGAGCCGTTTCTGGTTGGTTTTAAGGAACCTGAACGGAAAGCCGCCATTCTGCATTGTGGGGGTCCGATTCCTATTTAGAGACACCCAGACCCAAAGGCTTAAAGGCAGACTTGAACCCAGTGGTTCCCCTCAAGAAAGTCAATCAAACTGGGCTTCAAGTCTTGGTCCAAAAATGGAAACCTCACACCCCTTTTTCGGTGAGCCGAGTGGCGTATGGGAGCGCGGCGGCACCGCAACATTTCTACCTTCAGATGTCGTACCATTTTGTTGAGTTTGGACCCCGAAAATGGGTGGGCGTTCATTTGTTTCCCTAATCAAACCGAGCCTCAAAGAAACCACAAACATAGACAGTGCTAAGGATGTCCTCAAAGGTGCTTCCAGTGGCTAACGGACTGGGAGAAAGACTCCACGCATTTTGTGGCGTCCCATATAGAGGAACTGTTCGAATGGGTACGAAAATGAGTGGTGTTCCTTTAAACCAACCACAAACAAGAATACCTTCACACAAAAAGATACACGACTTATTTCAGAAAATATCCTCTCCCCCCCCCCCCCCCGGGCAAAAAAGAGGAAAAAGGAGGCGAGAGTGGGTGTCCTGTTGGCTTCTCACCAAAACCCCCCAAAAGGGGCTTCCCGCGAAAAAGGACCCCTAAATGGCCCTCGGAGTCTGTGATGTTGCTGAGGCAGGGTGAGCCCGTGGCTTTGGAACGTATTGGCGCGGATCCTGGGGTATGCAAAAGCATGACACGCCACATGGGCGAGCGGTTGGTTGGCTGGCTGGTTGGTTGGCTGGCTGGCTGGCTGGCTGGCTGGCTGGCTGGCTGGCTGGTTGCTGTGGTGTGTCAGTGTGATTAGTATGTATACTTTGTATAATATATATATATATATATAATATGATATGTTCACATACAAGTACGTGCGGTCCTTTCTGCATTGGATTCTGCAAGCATTGGAGGCCGATGCTCTTGGCCGAAGCTTTGCGCTCGGCTGGACTTTGAGGCAGGGCCGACGCGCGAATCAGGTGCATCAGACGCCCAATTGGGCACGTGTCAATATTGGCAAACCCACAAACCTGGGTGGTTTCCTCGTGGTTTCCTGGCTGTGCAGTTTGTTGCAGCACATGCTTGAACATGCTTGGGCTCCCCATTTTTGAGCGAATGTGAGGGGGACAGTCCTTCATAAATAGCTTACACGCTATCGGGAAGAGTACTTGAATACCAGGCTTTGGCACATGTGGGGGCGCCTCCAAATAGTGCCCTCCCCCCCCCTTTTTTTCCGTGGTTGGTTTCTTTCGGCAACCAGTCCGCCATGACCAAAAGTGGGGCCGCCGTTTTTCGAAACCCCAATGTTCCCTTGTGGCCCCCGTCTAGACCCCTATTTTGAGAACCTCCCCAGGCGACACATGGGTATGTCTCAAAATCGGGATTTGGACCCCAAATACCGTGGTAGTGTTCCTTTCGATTTCTCTGCCGCCTACACAAAAGGGCACCTTATTCAACAAGGAAAAACACAAACAACCAAACATACAGATAAACAAACGAACAAACAAACAAACACAAGCAAATATTCAAACAAACTCACAAACAAACAAACAAACAAACAAACAAACAAACAAACAAACAAACACAAGCAAATATTCAAACAAACTCACAAACAAACAAACAAACAAACAAACAAACAAACAAACAAACAAACACACACACACAAACAAACAAACAAATAAACAAACAAACAAACAAACAAACAAACAAGCAAATATTCAATCAAACTCACAAACAAACAAACAAACAAACAAACAAACAAACAAACAAACAAACAAACAAACAAACACAAGCAAATATTCAAACAAACTCACAAACAAACAAACAAACAAACAAACAAACACAAAAAAAACAATCAAACAAACAAACAAACAAACAAACAAACAAACAAACAAACAAACAACCCAAACCAAACCAAACCAAAACAAAACAAGAAAAAAGCAACACAAAACAAAACAAAACAAAACAAAACAACACAACACAACACAAAACAAAACAAAACAACACAACACAACATAACACAACACAACACAACACAACAGAAAACAAATCAAAACAAAACAAACACACAAACAAACAAACAACTCACAAAACTAGCAAGCAAACAAACAGAGGCAACACACACATGCACGCACAGGAAACCAAAAGGAAAGAAACCACCAGTTGAGGGGACCCTTATTTGGAGAGATTTCCAGGTGATGACGCATGTTCTACAGGTCCTCAAGAGGCTGGACATCGTGCACTGTCGCAGATCATTGGCAGCGCTGGAGGAGGAGCCCATCTCAATTCAGTTCCGAAACGCCCCAAACGATGACTTTTGGGGGCGCCCTTTTTGGGGGGTCATTGTGAGTTGTAGGTTTGGATTGGCACGTTTGCATTAGAGCTAAGCTTGTGAACCCGCAGCTAATGCACCGATTTGAGGTTCGCTCCTTGCAAATTTGGGAAGCCAAAGTTGGAACCCACCCATGGCTTGACACATGCCGGGAGGACTCCCTTAGGCGAGGGAGACCATTTGGTGGGGCTACGGTCGCCAAGTTCTCAGGACGAGCGTGGATTTGTGAGGAGTCACTTGTAGATTTGATGTCAATGACTTAAGTTTGTAGAAATTTGATCATGTGATGGCTCGAAGCTGTTTCATTGCACATCTGATCAATTGATAGAGTGCTTGCTTGTTGCCTGCGAATATCTTATCGAGTAATTTGATGAGACGATGATGGGCGGCGTGCCCCATCTCGGTACATGCGCGATCACACTCCGCGTGAGGTCTAATTGAAAAGCTCTAGCACTTTGAATGGATTGGGGATTTCACCCGAAAGCTCATGGGCGGTTTTACCATCCCTTGTATATTTTGGGTTGGCTGCTATATTATGTAGGGAACTGATCTCCCGCTGGATTGTTTTTCTTCTTTTTTTTTCAGTTCCCCGGGCAAGCAAGCAAGCAAGCAAGCAAGCCAGCAAGCAAGCCAGAAAGAAAGAAAGAAAGAAAGAAAGAAAGCAAGCAAGCAACACACACAAAACCACCTGCCCTACACCTGCCCCAGCCGACCTCAGACCCTAAACGCACCCCAAACCTACCCTTCATTTACCCTCAACCACCCTAAACGTACCAAACGTGCCTTGAGCCCCAAAAACGCACACCCCAAACACCCGATCCGAAACC
>CAUJNA010002270.1:0-38833 GCA_963377175.1 Effrenium voratum | reverse complement strand
GTGGGGAAGCAAAACCTCAAGACACACTGCGCTGCGCAAGACGCCCCACAAGCGGCCCTGAATCTTGAGCCGCGCAGGGGCTTGAAAATCGCAGCCATGTAGGCGGGGCCTCCTCATTTGCAACTCTTAGCGCTTGCCACGCCGCAATGGAAAACCACTAGCGCCCGTCGGGCGAACCTTGGTCCAGCGCCGCGGGTTTGAAGCTTTCTAGAATTGCTATACGCTCAAGGGCGTCGCGCGTAAACATTCCAAGCAGCAACAGCACCATAGTCCTTCTGGCTGCGCCTTTCTCCGGGCCCAATTACAGGTCCGCGGGGCGGACCCACTTTTAGTTGCCAAAAGGAAGCACGGCCCCAAATTTGGGGCCGCCGCGCGGCCCCGATTTTGGGCCCAGCTTCAGCCAGCGCCGACCTCGCACTCGCCCAGGCAAACCAACGCCGCAAAGATGCGCCCACTCCGACAGAAACCAGACACAGAAGTCTCACATGCTCCCGCCGCACGCGGCGTGCAGCGGCGTGCAAAAAACAACACGCTTTTCCTTTGGTTTTCCGCCGCTTGAAGCTTTGCACCGCCGAGGCCCCCGCTGCGGCGGCAACGTTTTTGCAGCCAAGTGCGGACCTCAAAGCTGCCCCGGGCAAAGAGCGGAAAGCCGAACGTTTCCCAACTGCAAGAAACTCCGCTAGCGCTTGTGTTGGAACAAACACCAGCCCTTCTCCCCCCTTCCCGCCCCCCGTCTTCAATGTTGCAAACGGTAACGCGCGCAAAGCTTCTTGACCGCGCCAACTTTTCAGCAAGCGCTGCGTAACGCATAAGCTCGCCGCGTTTGTCTACAAGCGCAACATTGAAATTGGGGGGGGGGAAGGGGGCACAAGGCGGAGTTCCAGACTTGTCAACCGCTCGCGTCTGCCATAGGCGCCTCCAGACGCTCAAGCTTAGACACGCGCTGGCGCGCTTCATGACTTCTCACACTGGCGCCAGTTGCACATGGAGCAGGAGCGCTTGTTTTTGCTGTGTTTTCTCAGTTCTTATTCCATTATCCAGTTCTTATTCAGTTCTTATTCCAGTTCTTATTCCAGTTCTTATTCACGATTTTGCTGGCAGGGCCACGAGAACCAAGCTTTCTGTGAGTCGCAAAAAAAGAGAGAGAATGTTTTTGCTTTTGTAAATCGATTCACAGAAAGCTTGTTTCTTGTGGCCCTGCCAGCAAAACCGTGAATAAGAACTGGAATAAGAACTGGAATAAGAACTGCATAAGAACTGGATACTGGAATAAGAACTGAGAAAACACAGCGATAGCAGCCACTCCTCCCCTTCGAGCTAGCGCGCTCTGGCGCCTCCAGACGCTCACGCTTAAACACGCGCTGGCGCGCTTCATTCATGACTTCTCACACTGGCGCCTAATCGCAGATGAGGCAGGAGTGCCTGTTTTTGCTGTGTTTTCTGAATTCTTATTCACTTGTCCAGTTCTTATTCCAGTTCTTACTCCAGCTCTTATTCGCGATTTTGCTGGCAGGGCCACGAGAACCAAGCTTTCTGCAAGTCGCAAAAAAAGAGAGAATGCTTTTGCTTTTTTAATCGACTCGCAGAAAGCTGGGTTCTCGTGGCCCTGCCAGCCAAACCGTGAATAAGAACTGGAATCAGAACTGTAATAAGAACTGAATATGAACTGGATTATGGAATAAGAACTGAGAAAACACAGCAAAAGCAGCCACTCCTCCCCTTCGAGCTAGCGCAGTCCCCTGCACCCCAGCTCCACGCGCGACGGGGCGAGAGCCGATCTCTCCTGGGCCCAAAGCATAAAGATTTGAATGAGTGGGGAAGCAAAACCTCAAGACACACTGCGCTGCGCAAGACGCCCCGCAAGCGGCCCTGAATCTTGAGCCGCGCAGGGGCTTGAAAATCACAGCCATGTAGGCGGGGCCTCCTAGTTTGTGTTCAATGTCCTTGAATGGACCGCCCTTGTAGCGCACTTCGATGGTAGCTGTCACCGCTCGAAGGGTACTGGGGGTGCTGGGGTCATTGTGCGTAAATTTTGCGGACACTTCTGTCGTGCTTAAGCAAACTGCCTACCCGCTGCTCGACTGCCCGAACTCATATCACGCTGAGGATTTGCCAGCTCATATGCCGTGCATGCCTTGGCGCGTCATTTTCCCTTCTTCTCTGATGTGCAGGAGTGTGTTATCATTGGTGACAACTCTTCCATTTTTTTTTACTGGCGTCGCACTGCGCGCGTGCGGCGCCCAGATCTCATTACGGTGCTGCAACGTGCCCAACTACTTGCAGCTCTTGCAGCTCATGCCCAAGAAAACAACACACGTGCCGGCACACCCATGCAAGCACCACCCCCACACCAATCAATTGTGGTGATGTTTGTGTTTCTTTGTTTCACAAGGTTCAAACCAAGCTGCCTCTATTGGTCTTTCACATATCCGGACACATTTCAGAAGGCCGGCCCACACTGCAAGATTTGGCAGCTCGTTGAGGGGCGATCCTTCTATGAAGTCGTCAACCTGTCATGCGGCACGCTGTCAACAGGAACAGTGGGCAGCGCTGGTGATCATTGTGCGACACCCGTGTGTTGCGACAAGACTAGCCTGAACACGCGCAGTCCATCAGTCGCAGTCGACCCTCTGCCAGGCCTCTGCCCGAAGCGAGGTGTCATGATCGAAGTCTGCTTGCGGGTCCGGCTCGTAGTCTCTGCAGAAGAAGCGTCTGGTCAATCTGTGGTGATTGCCTGAGCAAAACACATGCGGCGTCAGATTTGGCAGGGGGGCAGGGGTGGTCACGAGCTTTCAATCAAGAAGTCACATAAGGCGAGCTTCAGTCGCCGCGTACAGGTCTCTGCAAACTCGCATCTGTGCCCTAGCCACTTCTTCGTTCGGATGGCCACAAACGCAGAGCCGCCAGGGAAGCTGCCGCCAGTGAGATGTTTTCGCCTGCACTTCAAACACAATTCTGTCAATTGCAGCATTCCAATCCAGAAACATGTTGGATGATTCAGCTTCAGAAAGATCACGGCACAGTGTCAATATCTGTGAGATGGCGTTGGCTGAAGCTGCTTCGATTCGGTCATCCAGCTCCCCTGCCGCCAGTTCTGGCGCCCTTCGGCCTTTGAAGCCGCACGACCCGCCAAGGGCAGATTGCCGCTGCTGCCAGCTGCGGTGAGAGAGCAGCACCTCCTCGTGGCAAGAACACCCCTCGCAGAAGGAGGCCAGCTCGGTTAAGAAGCCAGAGATGAGACCCACGAGCGAAGTGTAGGCCCAAAAAAATGGAGATTTGATGACCCCGTCAATTTCTTGGCAGAACTTTGCTGACACTTTGTACGTCTGCGGGCGGTTTCCTTGGCCCTGCGCATCTGCCGCAACTGCCGCATCTGCCTCTCATGTGTCAGAGCTTGGTCGTATTGAAGGGGCTCCAACTCTGAACTGTCTGAACTTGCACGTGAACCAAACGGATTTGCTTACCTGACCCCGCCTCCGCTTCTGGGTCTGGTCGAGCACCCTTCTGGAACTTGGAGATAGACCACATCTCGCGAAGGGCTCCCTCCCTTGCCAACACAGCCAACGTAGCTGAACTCAAAGAATTCCATCCTGGCAGTGAACACTGACCACGGCTCTTGAACACGGCGACTCTCCCGGACTCTCCCCCTGAGGTCGCCCTGCAACTTGCAACTTCTACAACAAATTACTTCCAGCCCCAGGTATTGCATGTGTCCAACCACTGAACAGGTAAACCAGTCCCTTTCGGAGGGCATGGAATCACACATTGCAGCCCAAGCTGCTCCAAAGGATGAATCGACCTCCATCCCAATACTTCATTGCCCGTTCAAACACGGCGCCCCTGAAGCATGTTGCCAGCAGCCTCATCTCAAGCCCACATGCCCCGTCAAATGTCAAAAAGGAATGCTCACACTGAGTCTGCCAAGACTGCCAAGCAACCTGGCCCGGTAGTGCTCAATTGATGGCAAGTCTACAATCACACGCAGGGATTGTTGGTAGGAGTCAAAGTGGCTCAAATCGCGAAGGACGCTCTTGGTGATGTTGTCAAAGATGTGGCTCATTCCTGAACGGAACGGCAAGACTATGGGTGTGGCTCAAAATTAAACAGGAGGGGTTACGCAGGTTTTGGTCCATGTTTCCACTTACCAGGGTTCCATTTTGGTACCGGTTTTTATGTCGCAAGACAGCCAAGTGTCCAGTCACCATCAAGCAGCCACTGATGTCAAATGTGAAGGCGTTGTCGTTTGCCACATTACCGACATATCTAAACTGGGAACCCATGGCCTCCACGTGCTCCTTCATCAGGTCACCCAAAGGAACTGCCGGGACCTGGAGAAGCATCTCACACCCGCCGCAACCACAACAGCCATCACAACGACTCACGACCACCACTGCAACAACAACATCTGGCCTGCGTCATCAAGCTTTCCACTCCAAAGTCTGACGTCCAGCTCACAATTCTGCGGCTGTGCTTCGCAATGTCCGCAGCCTTGCGGAACTGGAGAACGGTCCCGTTCCCAACACTCACAGCACTCACACTGCAAGAACAGCCAGGACATGCGCAGAAGAAGCAGCCGAGTTACATTGCCTCCCACCTCCAATTTGCAAGCATGGACCAGGCAGTTGAACTTGTGAGCCAATCCGCTGCACCCCGATCCCAGGATGCATAACGGCATCGCGTGAGTCTCAATGCCCCGCCACACACGTGAATCTGGTTGCTGCGCAGCCTGGCCCACCAAGTTTACAAGGCTCAAGTGGAAGTTTGTTTGCGTTGCTTCACAAGCCGTGTGCTGTGTGCAGTCAGGCAGCGCAAGCGTCTCGAGCTGCCTCTATTGTGGTGGCATCCTCCAGGATCCTGGGTGAACCAAAACAGCTAAGCCAGGCAGCTCAACAAAAAACAAGCAAGGCAATGAGCAAAGCCAGGCAATTCATCAAGCGCCGTCCAAGACACATGAAGTACTCTGAACCCGACTGAGGGCTCGCGTCCCCACCTGAGCACGCAGCAACTCCAAGCCAGCAACCATTACCAACCATGCAACGCGCAAGCACTCGCAAATCGCAGGCTGAAACCGCGCCAAGTATCCAAGAAAAACAAAGCTCTTGTGCCCATTGCTCCGCCAGAATGATCGCCGAGCCCGCATCAGAAGTATGTCTGCCTTGGGTGCTCGCAACACAGATCCTGAAAAAAAACATAGACATGCCACACACGCACACACACACCCAAGCTTGATGGCTGCTCGCTTGCCCAATGTTTTATTGTAATGATGCAGCACGATCTTTTGCGTCATGATGAACACGAGCGGCTTCATCAGAACATAGAGGGCGCCAACTTCGGATTGAACCAGCTTTTGTGGCTTTGTGCAATGTTGGACAGCCCTACAGCTTTAAAGCTCCCCTGCGAAAAAGTCGGAAGTGTATCACACTCACTGTTGCTCTGGCCCTGCGAACAACACATGCAGCCCAATTGAAAAACACTTCCAGCTCCGCAATTCGCCAAATTTGGCTTCCCGGTGAGCCGGTGCATCAGCAGATCCACTCCCGGCTCAGCCACAGCGCGGTGCCGCGACGTCGCTTGCCCCCCCTGGCGCTCAACTTCATGCACATGGATTGCAGTTGCATTCACTCCAGCTGCAAGAATTACGTGGGCCAGCACTCGCCGCGCCTTCTCAATCTCAGCGTAGCTCTGCCTGCAATCCACGCACTCCTCCGGCCACCGCAACGTCCCACACATGGAATCTCATGTTGCGCAAAACTGACTTACGCCAATGCAAAGCCTGTACCCAGTCATTGGGTGTCGGAACCACCACGCACTGCGAAAATGAAACTTCAAATCGCCAAAAAGCACAAAGCGCTCAGCACCCGAGGCCCCGACCAAAAAGTGGCGCTACAGTCAAGCAGGGCTCCTGATAGGCCTAGCAGCAACCAATCCCCGAGTAAATAGTAGCATTTCACATTTGCAGTGTTCGCATGTTTCTGAGATTCGGTGGCGTGTCAGTGTCCAGTGACCAGTGTCTGGCATCAGCTACAACTGTAAACCTTTCGGCAATGTATTCAATGCACACTTGGAGCCAACTTGGAGCATCATTGGACCGGTTGCGCGTTACATCTGGAACCCGCAGACGTTGGTGTTCACTTGTGCGCTTGCTTTTGTGACTCGTTGGTTTCTATACCGAGAGCGCGCAATTGACCGCAACAACGCTGAGTTCACAAGAGGCTCGCAGCTTGCGGACTCAATTTGTTCATATCGGCAATTGCCCATGAGTCCCAGTCCCATGGTTGCCGTTGGCCACAAGTGCCACAAGGTTAAGGCCACGGCCACGGATAAGACGAGCAAGCTCGAGGGGCTTCAGGTCATCAGTCAAAATGAGCACGAGGACTGCCACGCTTCCTGCAGCACTTGGCGCTTTGAGCCCTATCTGCTGGAGGAGGACAACTTTGCATTGCTGAACACTTCCAAAGATTGCCTCTGTGATTTGAGAGACTAATTAATACGGATGAACGGTGATGAACGCCGTGTTTTTCTGTGTGCGACACGATAGCGTGGGCCGAAATCATTCCAACTAGACTTTAGATGCACAGCGTTCATCTTGGAAAACACGCGATCTGGCGGTGATTGACGATGCTTTCTTGAAGCTTGCGTGGCGTTCTCAAGCGCAGTAAGACATGATGTCATGTTGGAAGTGCCATTTGAATTGTGGCTGCAAACAGAAACAGTGTCGCATCATGTCGAATCTGCTCAGGCGGGCGGGATGTGGCTCCGCTCCCTGACAGAGGGCAATGCTGGCGCTCAGTCCTGTATGTTAAGAACGACCACACAGACTTAGGGCATGTTTTTTCTTGCAAAACAGCACTGCCAGAGCCATGTTCATGGACCTCCTGAAGCACACCTGCACGGGATTTGGAAGTTATTAATGTAATGTGGTGAGCACGCGACAAGATGATCTCCTGAGCTGACACCATGCTCAACCTGGCATTGAGAGATTCTTGGTCAGAACCCACAGGGTGTGGGAAATCAGAGCGCACCACTGCGCATCTCCGATTCCACGATGGGCCTTCGAAAATCGGAGGCGAGGGGAGTTGTCAGACACCATCAATCGCACTACAACTTCTTGCGCCGGAGTTTGTGACCGAGATGGGTTGGAACCAGGACAACAGGCATCGCGTCTTTGAGGCTTTCATCGCTTGCAAGTACGGCGAGCCCCAATTTATGCAATGGCCTTCATTGTGTGTCATGTTGAAGTGGCTCACGCGTGTGCACATTTCCCGTTTTGTTTTTGCGCTTGCCTGGCCCTGGTTTTCATTATCTCCCAGTGGCCCGCTGAAGGCTTCTCAGGAGCTCTTCTTGATTTGATTTGTAGAGAAGCAAGTGAAGTGTTCAAGAGTTCAAGAGTCTGCGTAGCTGGCGCACATGTGAAGTGTGTACATGCGAAAGCGCGAAGCCAACTCGCAAACATCATTGTGCAAAACGTTGACACTGACACGCTGTCTCAAATGGTCAATCTGAACATATAGTCCCACTTTCTCCGACAGCCGACAATCTTGTTTCAGCCACTGCTGAAGGAAGCAATCAAACACATGAGCGAATCTGTTCGATCTTTCGAAAGCCACTTGGAAAATAATTGTGTTCAATTGTGTCTCAATACGGTGCGCCCAGTACAAGAAGTTTCCCAAGATTCGTCAATGTGGCGTGCCTTCTCCATGTCAGCGCTCTGCCAATCTTTGCGCTCTGCCTGCAGCAGTCAGCAACTCATTGCGCTGTCCGCCACGCTGCAACTGCTGCTGCTGCACTGCTGCCACCCTTGAAGCCTGAAGCCTGACGTTGACATTACATGTTGTGAAACAGACAAGCCAACGATGCTTTCCCTTGCCACAGAAAACAACGCCAAGCCGAAGACCCTGAGGTGTCACGGGCAACAGAAACACGCACTTCACAAAAAAAACTGGCCTCCACACAAGGCGGCCCGCGATTCGCATTTGATCTAATAAAGAACCTGCGGCCACGCACGCACGAACACGGGACACCTGCACAAACGCTCCCGCAACACACACACACACACACGTGAGACACACACACACACATGTCTCAAACACAAGACGGCGTGCCTTGAAGGCGCCTTGTCCCTGATCCTGGGGCGGCACAAGCCCAAACAACGAGTTGCCCACAAACACGCAAACACACACACACACATCCAAAAAAGACACACCACACACACAAGACACACACACACACTCTCGCACTTGCACGGACTCGCACGTGTGTCAATCACTTAAACTACAAAGCCAAGAACAATTTCCCGAGCCTGCTGGTCTCAGAAGTCGATGCCCTGCCGAGGCGTCACGGGCAAGCTGAGAAACACACTCAACAAACGATTGGCCTCCGCGCCTGCGTGCCAAGCCGAGAGAGTCATAGTTTGTCTGATAAGGAATCCTGGGGCCAGCACAAAGAATGGGACATGTGCACAATGTGAACAAGCATCAATACACGCTCAAACACACACAAGACACAAGACACAAGACACAAGACACAAGACACAAGACACAACACACATGCACTCACGCGTGTCCAGCCAGTGAACACGTTCCCGTGCCTGCTGGTCTCAGAAGTTGATACCCTGAGGTGTCACGGGCAGCGGAGAAACACCCTCAACAAACAGATTGGCCTCCGTGCCGGTCCGAGCAATCCATATCTTGTCTGATAATGAATCCTGGGGCCATGCCAGCACAAAGAACGGGACATGTGCACAAACATCAACACACGCCACGCTCAAACACACACACAAGACACAAGACACAACACACATGCACTCACGCTTGTCCAGCCAATGAACACTTTCCCGTGCCTGCTGGTCTCAGAAGTCGATACCCTGAGGTGTCACGGGCAGCTGAGAAACACACTCAACAAACAGATTGGCCTCCGTGCCGGTCCGAGCAATCCATATCTTGTCTGATAATGAATCCTGGGGCCATGCCAGCACAAAGAACGGGACATGTGCACAAACATCAATACACGCCACACTCAAACACACACACACACACACAAGACACAAGACACAAGATCCCGTGCCTGCTGGTCTCAGAAGTCGATAATCTGAGGTGTCACGGGCAGCTGAGAAACACACTCAACAAACAGATTGGCCTCCGTGCCGGTCCGAGCCAGTCCGAGCAATCCATATACTGACATTGAATCCTGGCGCCACGCCAGCACAAAGGCATGCGCACAAACATCAAGACACGCCACGCTCAAACACACACACACACACACACACACACACACATGTGCGCGCGTGTGCTCTCCTCTCTCACGTGTTTCATCTCAACTCAACGCAAGAGCAAGAGCAAACAACACGTCCCCACACCTGGAGTCGCAGAAGTCATCGCCAAGCTGGTGCCCAGAAGGCCCTAAAGTGTCACAGGCATCAAACAAACATGCTCAAAAAAGAGATTGGCCTCCACGGAAGACAGTTTGCCTTGCCCCTCATCCTGGGGCAGCGCAAGCCCGAGAAAAAAAAATGCGCGCACATGCACAAGATTGTACTCGCACATGCAAGACACACCTGCACACGCACGCACACCCGTGTCAAACACATGATCAAGAGCCATGAAACACTCCCCCGCGCCTGCTGAGTCTCAGAAGTTGAAGTCAACGCCAGGCTGATTCCCTGAAGTGTCACAGGCAAAACGCTCACCATCACTCACCACACATTGCATGCATTTCATTTGGCCATGTTTTTTTCAAGCACAGGCCATCCAAATCATCCTGAAATTGACCCTTTTCATGCCCGGCCCGAACATAACAACTTTCCACATTCAACATATATGGGGGGAAAAACGGAAAGACACGTGGCCACCTGTCCTGCATGCAGTACGCGATGTTCATGTGCTTCTTCTTCAGCTGCTCGATCTCCGCCCGGGGTGCAAAGCCCGCAGAAAGATTGGCATGGGTGCCTTACGCCGCACATTGTGACTGACTCTGAATCCTGGGGCACAAGCAAAGCCAATGGACCAATGGGACCCACTCGCAATCACACAGTCACACAGCCACATCCGTATACACTCCACGCCATGCGCATACATGTAATACATAGTTTTTCGCCTGGGCACCGGCTGCTGATGGAAAACAGGTCAAGCCCCGTGCGTCCTCTCCGCATGAGCAGACACCGCAAGTCATCATCGCCACATGCATGCTGCATGCAGCAACGCAACTGGAAACAACCCTGGCGGCAGATATCCCTGTTGTCCAGCCACCGCCGCCATTGCAAACAGGGCTCGCAGGATAAGGCACTGGCCATGTCTTGGGCAACAATTGCTCTACAAAGTCACGCAATGAGAAAGAAGGCTGCAAGAGAAGATCGACAACGAACTCAGCTCGTGACATAAAATCTTGATCTCGAGAGTGTGGAAGCGGAAGGAACCTGGCGCGCAGCAAGTTCAAGAGAAAAAAACTCCCCAGCACAAGGGCCCTTACCTTGCCTTCTTCTCCCCTGACTCGAGAGCAGTCTTCATCCTCTCCCCGGCCTCAAGAAACTGCATGGTCTGCAACCAGGAACATCATCACATGGTCATGGAACCCCGCCTCCCCTCCAAATGCAAAGCTGACCGCGAACACCACAGCGCGTGCAAAATTGGCGGCACATCTCAAATAGTGGGAAAACAGCAATGCCTCCATCAAGTTCGCCAACGTGTACCTCTGCCCACCTCTGGCTCGCCCTTGGCGGGCAGGGCGGGCAGGAGCAGCGCCATGACCGGCACCCACCAGGTCAAGATTCAGAGTCACATGGCTGTCATCCATGAGCAAAGCAGGGGCCGGGGATTGACTGCGGCGGTCGCCGGTCGGGAGTCGGGTTAAGTCGGGTTGCCGGGTTTGGTGTGCGTGGACACAACAATGGATTCAATCCCCGAAAGCCAACTCCCAGTTCTCAAACATGTGACTGATTATCAAGGGTCTGATGGGACTTCGAGCCAAGGATCTGGAAGAAAATCGCGAAGCATCATCGCAAGGACACTGATACAAGTTTGCACAAAGATAATATATACATACATCTTGTTGCATCTTGCTAGGCTGTTCTACCGTAGACTCCGTCGACAGTGTGTTCTGCTGATTGACAACTTACAACACCACTACTCTTGCTCAAGAACAACTCCAAACAATGACCTGCCTCAGGTCCCCAGGTAACCTGCTGACAAAACCGCCTTTGTTACTCGTATGGACTTCTGAGCGGGCTCCAGGTCCAACAAAAACTAAGTTAGCCCGAAGTTCCCGAAGCTTCCACAGCCTCCAAAGGATGAAGGCCCCCCAGCAAGGGAAGTTGACGGTGACGGCGCTAAGTTGTTGCAAACCATGTATTGCACTGGCGCCAACAGAACCCAGTTCCAAACATCTAACATGCAATTCGGATCGATCCGCCACAAACAAATCATGTGTGCATCCCAGAGTAGGGAAAACAAATGCATCTGACAAGCAGCGCAAAAACCGAATCACTGCTGAAAGCGCACTAGACACAAGCATGGCAAGGAATATCAAAAACCATACGTCAAGTAATGTACAGTACAGCTTCGCACATTGTTTTACTCCATTATTTCATCCACACATCAAAGTGAACAATACCACCGCCAACAGCCGTCTGGAGTTCAATATGGGCTCCGAGTCGAGTTCACTTCCCTGAGATGAAGGTGGCTGCTAGGTGGGTTGCGAGTCACACTTCTCGACCATGACGATGCCATCGCTTCCAAACTTGATGTTCATCAACCCGTCATCGTCGCGGGTGCAATGGGTGAGAGTTCCACCCTCCTCAAAGTCGATGTGGCGAAACACAAAGCAGGCCATCTCCTTAGGCTCAAACTCAAGCCTGGCAGCGGGCCCAGACTCAGGCTTGGTTTTCTTGAGGAAACCGGCATCACTGCCAGCACCGCTACCGCTGCCACTACTCATGGCAGCAGCGGGCCCAGACTCAGGCTTGGTTTTCTTGAGGAAACCGGCATCACTGCCAGCACCGCTACCGCTGCCACTACTCATGGCAAACAAGGGGTTGCGTGACCCCTGCAGGCAGCCCCTTGACGTGGCTCCGTGGCTGCAGGCTCCCACACCCACACATCTCAGTCTCAGTTGTCTCAAGGCTGAACCAGCATATTTGCCCTCTTAAACATCGGTTTGCTTCTGCAAGTTGCTGAATCATCAACCATGTAACACGTGAAACCAACATTTTGCAAGGGATCGAAAGTTTGTGTTGCATCTTGCATCTCATGAGATCCTTTAGACACCACAAAATAATCTGAAATCACCAGGTGTGATTCGAAATTTGAAAAGCGCAATGTGTTCTGATGACACCATGGTGACGCCATGCACACTGACGTCAGACCTCGTCCAAAAACCCATACATCGGACACAGTTACGTGCGCAGCAATCTGAAAGAACACCAAGATGCTCCATGGTGTTCTGAAAACCCCCAAAAAACACACTTTCTTTTTTTTTGCCTTCAGAACCAACCCGCCCTGACCCATGAAATTTGATAGCGACTACATCCAACTGCATGTGCTGGGCACAACAGTCGCCCACTCAGCCAATGGCGTCCGCGCCCTCCGGCCGTGGCGCTGGCCGTGTCGGGGCGAATGCGGCGGGAAGCTCGGGGTCGCGAAGTGGATATTCATACCTAGTAAATGGCGAGCACTCACGGCTATACCCGCCTAGCGGGGCTGCAAGTAGCTCCTGCCATTTGGGCTGCCTAAGGTTAGCGAGTCGGCTCACTTACCAAGTAGCCTGCCTCTTCAACAAGGGGTCAAGTCCGTGGCAAAGAGCAAGCTGTCTCCAACTTCCTGCAAAATGCCACTAGACGAACCTGCTTGTTGTTTGGGCGCTGCCTGTGATAGCTGCAGGAGATTGCAGATAGTGTCGTCACTGGAGACAATGAGCCGTATCAAAAAGGAATATCTCCTGGTCGCTCTGCCATGACTGTTTGGTCCTTTCTGTGAGCGCTTGGCTGTTTTCCTGCTGTGTTCATGCAAGCCGCTTGACCTGACAGCAGCCCTCGAGCACTCAAGTGATTCCAAGTCTCTGCAGACTGGTGTTAGCCGTGCGACGGCCACTGACCCAGAGAAGAAAGTGGCTAACTGCAGCACGTTGGCCATTACAACAAGCTGGCGCCGGAGACTACCGACGGGTGCCTCCTGAATCCACTACCTCATGAAGTACTGGGCGACCTCATGCTGTACGACCTTGTGAAGTACCTGCGCAACCTCATGAAGTACCTGTGCGACCTCATGAAGCACCTGTACGACCTTATGCTGTCACCTCGTGGTCTACCTCACCACAACATCACCTTCTACATCCTCCACATCCACTTCCTCATGAAGTACCTGTACGACCTCATGATGTATGACCTCATGAAGTACCTGTACGACCTTATGCTACACCACCTCATGAAGTACCTGTACGACCTCATGCTGTACGACCTCATGAAGTACCTGTACGACCTCATGCTGTACCACCTCATGGTCTGCCTTATGGACTACCACCACAACATCACCTTCTATACATCCTCTGCATCCACTACCTCACGAAGTACCTGTGCGACCTCAGGCTGCGCGACCTCATGAAGTACCTGTACGACCTCATGCTGTAAGTAGCTCCTGCCTGTTGGGCTGCCTGAGGTTGGCGAGTCGGTTCACTTACCAAGTAGCCTGCTTCTTCAACCAGGGGTCAAGTCTGTAGCGCGAAGACACGAACCGGTGATCGCAGCTCCTTGATTTTGGGCTGCCTAAGGTTGGCGAGTCGGTTCTCCCGTTGAATGCAGCGGTAAAAATCTGAGCAGCCGAGCTTGCTGAATAGCCCTTTTGCTGGAATGCATCTGCTGCTGCATTCCCTTGGGGCGCAAATGGGCGCAAACAAAAAAGCCGAGTTTTTGGAGTTCGTCGTAAAACTCGTTTTTTTTTAATTTGCTGCTCTGGCAGCAGCCTTGACGGCCAGTTTCCCCGTCCCCGCGAAACCTAACTACGAGCCCAGGACCTATCCACGCTTGTACTTTCCACTCATTTTCACAGATTTCGAGCCGCACGGGGAGGTCAAACATCGCTGAGCAATTTCCCGGACCTATCCACGCTTGTGCTTTCCACTCATTTTCACAGATTTCGAGCCGCGCGGGGAGGTCGATGTTGTTGTCGTTGTCGTTCTTGTTGTTGTTGCTGCTGCTGCTGCTGCTGCTGTTGTTTTGTCGAGCCAGCTCCGCAGCGGGAACGCTGGCCCGTGACAACGAGCCGCCTCGGAAGAGTGCCATTTTACGAAGAAGGCTCAAGGGCGAGCGCAAGGTTTTGAGCATTTGACAGCTTTTTTGCTGCGCAAGTCTTGGGGAGAAGCGGGCGGGGCTTGGGCAGCCTAGGCGGGCTGCCAGGGCAACCTGGAGCTGACCCCCCGAAAAACAAATTTTCGGGGCGAAGTAAATTGTTTTTGGCCCAGCCGGATTTTGAAGACCGAGCGGCCAGACGGGAAAAGGCGGCTTTCAGCCCCGCTTGTGAGCAAGCCGGCCTTGGTTCAGCGGCAAATGCGTCGGACTCAACTTTGTCCCGCGGGAAAATTTGGAGGCTCGAATCTCGGACCTGTCGCGCAAAACGAATTCTTTTTTGGCACCGCCAGGCTTTTTGGGCGCGGCCAGGTTTGGGGTGAGCGCAAGCCTTGGGAAGAGGCGGGCGCGTGCGATACAGCCAGAAAGGCGGCTACTGGCAGCCCGCCATCACCGTGGCCCATCGCTCAGGAGCTACATCGGCGCCTTTGTTTTTCCTTGCGCCCGCCTTGCGCCAGGCTTGCGCTCCAGCCGGGCCTTGTGGCACGTGGAAACGCACGCGAAGGCAAGCTTTCTGGCTCGTGCCAAGACTGGCCCTCCCAGGCGACGCGCAAGAAGCAAACGAAAGAAAGCTGCAATCCTGCCTCTTCCCAAGGCTTGTGCTCACCCCAAACCTGGCCGCGCCCAAAAACAAATTGTTTCGGCCCGAAAAATTGTTTTTGCGTCGTCTCTGGCTGCCTCGCTCGCGCCCGACTCTTCACCCCAAGCCTGGCGGTGCCAAAAAAGAATTCGTTTTGCGCGACAGGTCCGAGATTCGAGCCTCCAAATTTTCCCGCGGGACAAAGTTGAGTCCGACGCATTCGCCGCTGAACCAAGGCCGGCTTGCTCACAAGCGGGGCTGAAAGCCGCCTTTTCCCGTCTGGCCGCTCGGTCTTCAAAATCCGGCTGGGCCAAAAACAATTTACTTCGCCCCGAAAAATTGTTTTTTCGGGGGGTCAGCTCCAGGTTGCCCTGGCAGCCCGCCTAGGCTGCCCAAGCCCCGCCCGCTTCTCCCCAAGACTTGCGCAGCAAAAAAGCTGACAAATGTTCAAAACCTTGCTCTCGCGAGGGCGGAAAGGCAAACCCCAGGCGCTCATCTGACTCCACAGGCCCTACGCCTTGGGACTGCGTCAGCTGGGAAGGTTCCAGGTCCTCATCTGGTGCTGAGGACCAAAGCCTGGGCGGCGCTATCCACCGGCACACCAGCGTCACCGGACATAACTACGCGGCAAGCGGAAAGCTACACAAAGCCGCAAAAGCTGCGAGCCCGAAAGGCGGCAAGCAGCAGTATGATCTTGAAGCGCAAGCCGTGTCCTGACAGGGATTCCCGAGTCCTCATTTTCCGCAACTTTGCGCCATTTTGCGCCCTACGGGACGCAGCAACAGCAACAGCAACAACAACAGCAACAACATCGACAAGAATAACCACCCAGAGCCTCCAACAGTGCTTATTTAACTTTAGGGATTGTTTATGACAAAAAAATTAAGCAATCATTGTCTAATTAAGCATTGTAGAAACAGTGCTTAATTAAGCATTGTTGCTTTTGAGTTGCACAACTTTCTATATATATGGAATGCGCTTTTTTTTTTTCATAATTTCATTTTACACCGTCTTGTGTTTTGTCCATTGCTAGCAAGAACCTCTGAAGCTCGCTGCCCGGCGCTATATACTTCACATGTCCAGTCTGGGCACCTTGTTGGCAGCAAGAAATCTCAGCAATGTCGCTTTGGAAACTGCTGCCATGGAAAACTTTCCTCCTCTTCGTCTGGCCAGCAATGCCAATGTGTGGCCAAACGACTCATCTCGATATGTCCAAGTGTGCGCAGGATTGGTTCTGGACCTAGCCAGCTCCAGAAGTAAGTGCCCTTTGGGCTTCACTCGAAACAAAATTTCTTCCCCAAAGAAACTTTCCAAGGTGCGCATGAGCAACAGAAACTTCTGTGCTGCTCGTAGGAAATTGTCAGCGTCCCAGTTCGCCGAACTCAAGCAAGCGTACATAGCTTGCAAGTGCTTGCAACCCTGCAGCATAGCTGACTCATGAGGTATGCTTGCGTCCATGTGTTGAGTGGCCAGCTGCAAACAGCACGGCACCAAAGCTCTGCTCTCTCCTGCTTTGACTCGAAGCTTTGGAACTTTCTTCTTTCCCTTGACTTCGCGTCTCAACATGGTGGGGAGAAGCTTTGGCAACCTGTCTTGAACCTTGTTGTCTTTGTAGAACTGCTGAATATCTTGAAACAGCTTGGCGCATCTGACGCGCATGGAAACTCCTGCGATCTTCTGCTGCTGAATGTAAAAAAGCAAGCAGCCATGCCAGTCAGCCGTCACCCCCAAGTCGCAGCAGTGAAGGAAATCCACCTTGCAGCTCTGAGTAGTGAAGCCAGGAACTGAAAAGAGAGCTGAAATCAGTTTTCCAGACTGCTGCTGCCTCAAGAAGAATTCCATCGCCGAAATCAAAGGATACCTGAGCAGACGAAAGCCAGCACAAGAATTCTTAAGGGCAGGCTAGCCTGCTAGGTCTGCGTCATGCCTATACGAATGAACCACAAATTAAGCCCTTATCTAACAATCTCAGACAAGACACTTCTCAAATGTTGCGTTGCTGAAATCTTTCAAGTCAGTCTTGGTGGCGTTGCAAAGCCAGCAGATATGCCCCTTGGCAGACCAGCTTGGAAAATCTAGTACCTCCTTGTACATTGACCAGTCTCCTCTCATCTCTGCCAGAGCTGCGCACACTCCTACTGGTTTGCCTGCCAACTTTTTTCTATAGGCATCACTCTTGTTGAATTCCTGCTGCGTGTGCCTCTGGTGAGGCGTTTTGTCTACCAATAAGATCCTGAAGCTCCAAGCCAATGCCTCAAAAATGCACTCATATGTCTTTCCCTTAGCTCGCATTGCCTTCAGAAAAGCACACAAGGGCACTCTCAAGCCCTTTTCTCCAAACAAGCACAATGTAATGGTCTCCAGAGTCTGCGATCTGTCAGAATTGAATGGGACTCCATCGATCCATAGCCCCAAGAGCAGCACCTTATCATCCTTGGCCAAGTCGAAATTTGCTAAATGCTGCTCCAGGTCGGGCCGTTCAGCCAAGATTGCCCGTTGGTGCTCCAGCAAGACCCGAGGGTCATTCACTTTCAACAGCGCGTGAACCACTTCATGCGGCATCAGCATGCACAGCTTGGATTTCTCCTCTGCGTCCGTAGCCTCATTGAAGGCTGTGACTTGCAGCTCATACGGCGCAGGCCATTTTGTGTTTCGAAAACACTTTCGCAGCAAATTTCTGTAAGCATTCTTGCCTGGCGCCACCTGCAAGTCTTGGATGTGCTGCGTTCCAGCCAAGGAAGCGTTGCCTAATACTCTGGCTGACCCTTGTCCAGATAAGTCATTGTTCAAAAAA
Organism: Effrenium voratum; assembly: GCA_963377175.1. Taxonomy (NCBI): domain Eukaryota; class Dinophyceae; order Suessiales; family Symbiodiniaceae; genus Effrenium; species Effrenium voratum. The sequence continues at coordinate 21,130 of CAUJNA010002270.1, read as the reverse complement.
ATGTCGATCATGTCTGCTCGAAACCTCTTCTCCGGAGGAATGTCATTCACTTCCTCGCATGGCAGTGTCCTTTTGTTGTACATCTCCTCTAACCCGGCCAAGAAAATATAAGAGGCATGCAGACACACACACAACCACCCATGCGCGAAGCATCTCAATGACTCGATCTGCTGCTTTTTCCATCTCTAGGACAAGCCTGCAAAAAAAATCCACAGACGTGGCTCCTGTACTATATCTTCTCAGGAGAGCAAACTCTTGGTCGTTTTGTAGATCAGCTTCACTGCTTTCTCGTGCATGCTTGCCTTCTCATTCAATTCCTTCAGCTGGGCAAGCAGATCTGGCACCTCCTGCTGCTTGTCGGTTGGAAAGGGAACGGCCAGCTGCGTCCTCACCTCTGACAAAAAGCCAGACAACTGCTTGTCAGCGTTCTCCAACTCTCCTAGCTTTTTGCCCCAGCTGTTATCCTTCAGACCAGCGATCTCGGCTGTCAGGAGCTTTAAGTCCTCCAACAGCTTGCTGAGGCGAACCCTCCCAGCTTGCAGGCTCTTTGACTCAGACTTGGCATCAGACAAAGATGCAGACATGCCATGCTCAACTGCAGAAGAACTGGCCAACTCTGGTCGGCCCAGCAAGTCCAAAGCCATCTTTTGGCTTGCCTTGCCTTTCATGCCCGTAGCAGTGCTTGACATACTGCTGCTTGTCCTTGTGCCCTCAGTGTTCTTTTTGCCCTTGGTGTAGACAAAAAGGTACTTGTGCAACTGCTTGAACTTTGGGTGTTCTTGCACCTGGTGCACCGAACAACCAACAGCGAACAGATGGAAGTGCAAAGGACAACGTGGCAGGAGAACCGATCACTTGGAATCCAAGGCATTCGCGCATGATCGAGGAATTGTTGCACCGGTATCGGCCACGGGCTGTCACACTCATGACAGCAGCAGAGCCTGCGACAGCCAGCGTGATTTTGACAAAAAGAATTCCAGTGACAGCAATTTGCTCCTTGGCTGCATCGCAGTTTGATGTCCTTTTGCTCGAGTTTGGTTCTGGTGCCCAAGAAGAGCACGCCAGGCTTCTCACAAAAGCACGCCAAGTGGTTCAAGGCCCAGGTCTGCACACAGCTCCTCGCGGCGATGACTGACCCTGCCAACGACAAGATTCTCAACGCAAAGCTGGGAAAACTTTTGCACCTTCCGCATGCGCAGAGCAGCAGCACCCCTGAGCCTTCCACGTCCACGGTGACAGGCAAGAAGCGAAAGTCGCGGGGAGGTGCCAATGCAAAGCCGAAGCCAAAGAAGGCTGCAAAGATGAAGGCGGCTCCGAAGAAGAAGTCGGAGAAGGATCTGATTGCAGAAGACGGAGAAGACGAAGAAATTGAAGATGAAGAGGACGTCGAGGAGGAGAATCTGAGTGAAGACTCTGTGGGTAGTGATGACTAAACAAACTGTGGTGCCACAGTTTGTGCATTCTTTTGTTTAGCCAGCGCATGACAATAATGATGATAGCGGGACATGTCTGTTGGCAGCGAAGCAATCACAGACCCAGGGCAGATTGCAGTTCGGAGCGCTGCAAGGAAAATGGGATAAACACGCTGCTGCAATTGCGAGTGTCCTGTCTTTTGAACTGACAGTGCACGGAGAACCATTTGCAGTCCACGACCTGTGCTCTTGAGAGCCCAATCATGAGCCCCTCAAGCCAGTAAGTAGCATTGCCATTCATGAGCGGCGGCATTGAAGAAGGCAACTTTTTCCCGAGCCTGAGGAAGAACGACAATTGCGATGAGCCTGACTCTGGCAACCAGGAGGCTGAGCCTTCCATCGAGCAGCTCTTCGGCGAGGCAGGGGGATGGATGATTCTGATGAGCCGGAGGACGAGAACGAAGATATGAATGAAGAAGAAGAAGCAGAAGAAGAAGAAGACAAAGACGCAGGAGAAGATCCTCCATGTCCAGAAGCGAAGGCCAAAGCCAAGGCCAAAGCCAAGGCCAAGGCCAAAGCCAAGGCCAAAGCCAAGGTCAAGAAAGAGCCCAAAGCCAAGGCCAAGGTCAAAGCCAAGGCCAAAGCCAAAGGCAAGGCCAAAGCCAAGGGCGCGTCAAAGAAAGCCACAAATTATGAAAATACCCGAAAAGCTTTCTTTGACAACGCTGCCGAGAACGGCCTGGATAGTAATGCTGCCCGGAACGCCTGGCTTGAGAGCACAGAGAGGAAGAATTTGATAGCTTCAATGCCAAGTCCTGAGAGAAGGAAACGCAAATTTGTGAAACCTCCTCCCGCTGATGATGTAAACTAGACCTTGTGGCAATGTCTTCTGCGGGCGCGCAGCAGACCATGGCATCGCGTGATGGGCAAAGAAACAAAAGAGCAAGCATTGCGTGTTGGACCTTGCAAGTTGCGACTGTCCTTGAAAGTTGCGATGTTGTTGATTGATGTTATTGCCCTGCAGCTGTTTTCGCTTCACATCTAGGCTACTGCGCGTCAGTCCCACTTCCCACAGACATTACTGTGCTACCACAGTAATTATGTCGTCATGGTTGGACGGCATGGGCAGTCAGGAGGCACGGTTTCAGCCAGGCGACCACGCTTGCTTGGTGACGTGGAAGTCCAGCTTCTTCCCGCTCTATCAGCTGCATTCGGAGATACTGGAAAAGTTGGAGCAAGCCATCGTGTTTCGCAAAGGGAGCCCCATCTGCATGGAGGAGTTCAGGGATCTGCGAGTGTTCATTCATGTGAACAGCGACGATTATCTGGAAAGACATTACACAGAGGAAACTGCAGACTGGTGCAATCACGAAACTCGCACTTCCTCAGCGCAGCAGTGGATCGAGCATCGGCCTTGGGCTCAGCTGGTGCCAGGGCCCACGAAGAACCTGATATGTGCCATCAACGAGTACAAGTGGAAGCATTATCAGTTGCGGTGTGTGGTGTATGACATTCAACGTGCCCCTTATGGTGCAAATTATGGGCCCCTTGCCCATGCTTCCTGGGAGAAGCGCTTCATGATTTGGGGCTGGCAGGACGAGCTCGATCGCGTGCCTGACCTGGTTCAGTGGTCCCAGGACTATTCCTCGATACTTTGCCTGCCAATCAGTGACTCCGTGCCAAAACCACGCGTGATGCTGAAGGCCCTTCTTGGCATGATTCGCAGGTTCATGCCACTTTCTCTCTTTCCTGGCAACGCCATCTGGCATCCTGATGACATGGAGCAGATCACTGATGTAAAGCATGAATCTGATGCAGAAGGAAAGGACGCTGACATGCAGGTTGAGGATTCGGAGTTTCTATTGGTCGACACAACCGACCAGGTCCCTGGCACCGAGTGCGATCAAATTGGCCGTGTCCAAGTTGGACCCATCATCAACAATTCGCCATGGCACCAAGATCAGCGCGCAAAGCAGCGTGCTGCCGCCAGCTGCGGAAACGCAGCTGCTGGAACTTCAAAACCAGCCACTGTGTTCTCCTCTGAGTAGAGACTGAGACAGGCCCGCCGCCAGCCACAACGCACAGTGTTTTTGAGGCTGAAGTTGTGTGGCCTTGGATTGAAAAAAATGCATCGAGCCACGGAGTGTGGTGTTCGCATGTGCATGAGCACTGCTAGGCTGTGTTGTTGTGTGAGTGCACGGGCATTGCTGCTGCTTGTCGTCCTGCCCTTGACTTGCATCGCCGCAGTCATTAAGGCCCGAGTTTTGCCGAAGGTTTCCAAACATGTCGTCTGAACACGAGAGCACGGTGAGTTTCGGCGGTCGGGCTGACCTTCGCGCAGAGCGGAAACGCAAGCGTGATGAGTCGGGGGACTGGGACAAGCTTAGCCACCCAGACTTGCGGAGCATTCTGCAGCAGAAGGAGCGGCTTGGAAACATTTTGATGAAGTATTACCCCACGCTCCTCCATTTACCTGCGGACGCCATGCCTGAGACACCGCCTGTTGGCAACCATTCCTACACGGTCAAGCCTGCAGGGTGCTGCAAGATTATGGTTAAACTGGACAACTCAAGCTTTGTGGTGAAAGGCCTTGGACAATCACAGAAGTTTGGCTTCGGGATGAAGTTCTACGTGGGGAGTGCCGACGATTTGCCACTGAGTGAGCGAGTTATGCCAGGGCTTGTCGCAGTGGCTTGGGCAGAGGCCCAGGTCCTGGCAAGGAAGTGGCAGCAGATTCCGAGCAACCTGATGTCTCGCCCAGCTGCGATGCAACAACTGAGCCATCCCCCAAGGATGCCTCTTCCGGAAGCGAAACAGGCTTGGGAGCAGTTCAGCCCTGATCGACTTTGACTCCAGTACAGATTGGATCAGGTGTTCAAACAACTGCGCCCCCGCAGTTGGATGCCTTGCTGTTTTCCCAAACGGTGGTTTTTGCAAGCTGCAATTGCTGCTTGCTTCTTAGTAGCAACATGGTCGGGGAGACATGCAATTGACATGTCGCGGGGAAAGTTGAGAGTCTGAAAAAGGAGCCCGCGTGAGTTTCAACAGCCACTGCGTGTTCATGTGCATCAGAAGGCCAGCCATGCCTGCCAGAGGCGCCAGAGCTCCTTTCGGCAATTGAATTGTTGAAGCCCGCCGAGGGTCACTCTGCGCAAAAGATAGGGGCAGGCGGGATTTGAACCCACGACCTCCCCACCAACTGTGGATCCACAGGTTGGTCCGGGTACGCTGCCATTGCGCCACCGCCCCTTGCTCCCTCTGTGGCAACTTCGGGGCCTGAACCCGGCCCAAATTTTGAACAAGTCTTCGGAGCCAACACGGAGAGTTTTTCCAGCTTGAAAACAATTTAGAGCCTGAACCCGGGGCCCAAATGGAACAGCTTTTCGGGGCCCGAATCCGGGACCCGAATGGAACAGCTTTTCGGGGCCCGACTCGGGGCCCGAATCAAACAACTTTTCGGGGCCCGAATCCGGGACCCGAAAGGAACAGCTTTTCGGGGCCCGAATCGGGGCCCGAATCAAACAACTTTTCGGGGCCCGAATCCAAAGGAACAGCTTTTCGGGGCCCGAATCGGGGCCCGAATCGAACAACTTTTCGTGGCCCGGGCTCTTGGCTGTGGATGTTTCTGGGGGCTCTTTGGAGGCCACCGTTCTGCACATTTGTGTCCACCAGCCATCTTTTCGGGGCTCGAATGGTTTACGACTTTTCGGGGCCCGAATCCGGGACCCGAATGGAACAGCTTTTCGGGGCCCGAATCGGGGCCCGAATCGAACAACTTTTCGGGGCCCGGGGCTCTTGGCTGTGGATGTTTCTCCAGGGACTCTTTGGATGCCACTGTTTCAATCTGCACATTTTTGTCCACCAGCCATCTTTTCGGAGCCCGAATGGTATACGACTTTTCGGGGCCCGAATCCGGGACCCGAATGGAACAGCTTTTCGGGGCCCGAATCGGGGCCCGAATCGAACGACTTTTCGGCCCGGGGCTCTTGGCTTTGGATGTTTTTCCAGGGGCTCTTTGTTTCAATCTGCACATTTGTGTCCACCAGCCATCTTTTCGGGGCTCGAACGGTATACGACTTTTCGGGGCCCGAATCCGGGACCCGAATGGAACAGCTTTTCGGGGCCCGAATCGGGGCCCGAATCGAACAACTTTTCGGGGCCCGGGGCTCTTGGCTGTGGATGTTCCTCCAGGGGCTCTTTGGAGGCCACCGTTTCAATCTGCACATTTGTGTTCACCAGCCATCTTTTCGGGGCCCGAATGGAATGACTTTTTGGGGCCCGAGCCCAGTGCCCGAATGGTAGTTTTTTTCCTGTGGTGCTTGAATACTTTGTGCAAGTTGGACTTTTTTGTTTTTTGGGGATCTAAAGCTTGACTTGCCGGTAGTTGAACCTTTCGACCATTGACAAACTCTTATGGGCCAGCATTGAAAAGATCTGGGCAGGGGGTGGACTCTCGCTACTTTCTTTGTCAAGCTCCAGCCGCCTGACTTCATGTCGCCGTTGCCAAAGGGGGCGTGCCATGGTTGTGATAAAGAGCGAGCTGGGGGAGATGAAGAACACCAAGAAGCTGCAGGCCGACCCCGTGAATGTCAAAACTGCAACTAAGAGACGGCAGCTTGGAATAACAGTTCAGTCACTAATTGTAGTATGTGTTTTATTATCTCTTCAACTGTGTTCTTGAGCCTGCCCAAAACATCTTTGCAAACTGCACTGGGCCAGGTACGAGAACAGCCGGCGCTGCAACATCCGTGCGCGACTCACCAAGGAAGAACTATTGAATCTCCAAAACCATGATGAGTTGCTTGCTGAAGTAGATCGGCTGCGGCTGGACAATGACTCCATGAAGAAAGAATTAGATTTCTGGACCAAAAGCACTACCATGGGTGCACGGGACTGGTGTGACCGTCTCCGCCAGGCGGAGCAGAAATTCCGTGAAGCAGCTGAAAAGAACGCGCGGCTTGAAGAGGCCCTGCGTGATTTAAACAGCAAGTTGGACCAGCTTGCCCTTATGACAAACTGCGCTCGCGCCGTTTGTTTTGAGGCGAAAGCAGCCAGCGCCAGTGCCTGAGGCAAACCTGGCAGCTGCCATATGACGGGGTCTTTTCCATTGGCATGGGGCAATGCCGGAAAAAAAGAGAGCAGCTGCGCGTTCACGGCCTGTTGCTTCTTGCTTATCGGCTGCTAAGGTGGCCAACGATTGTAACCAGTAGGCTGCCAAGTTCCCCTGCTGCATGTTTCTGCCCAAGCGGATCCCGCCCCTCCCCTCTTGACTTTCTTCTTTGGGGTCCTTTTGGCCATGCAGCAACGCAAGTCAAGTTCAAGCCACCTCGGAGTAAGAGCGCATCCCAAAATTCTTCCCCCCCCCCTCCCTCCCCAAGATTTTCGGCAAAAAAAAAACTTCCGAAAAACGGATTGTTTTGACAAAGAACGCGCGCGCGAAAAAACAAGGTTTTCGGTCCAAAAAAAGCACCAAACAAAAAGGCATAAAAAGCATGTCCTTAATGACCGGCCAGTCCTGCTGCGCTACATGGCCACGATGCGGTCTCCTGTCTGCAGGCCGCCTGCCGGCATTGAAGCCCTGGCGCACCACCTGCCCGGAAGCCTCCACCCGGCCGCGCCACCTGCCTGGCATAGAAGCCTCCCGGCCGCGCCACCTGCCCGGCATCGGAGCCAGCCTGCCGAGCCCGCCACCCGAGGTCGGAATTCAGACTTCGCTCTCCCACCGAGGTCGGAATTCCGACTTCGCTCTCCCACCGAGGTCGGAATTCCGACTTCGGTATTTTGCCTGAAAAGCCCATCACCGGGCCAGCGCCGAAGGTCTGTCAGCGACCTTTTCACCATTACTCGCTTTGCCGTCAATCCTGCGCTGGGGACAGGATTGCCCCACTCAATCCTGCGCTGGCAACAGGGTTGCCCCCCGTCAATCCTGCGCTGGGCACAGGATTGCCTCACTCAATCCTGCGCTGGCAACAGGATTGCCCCACTCAATCCTGCGCTGGCAACAGGATTGCGTCTCCCACAAAACTATGGGAGCGATGTGGTAAATCCCGTGTCGCTCCCACACTCGCTGCCCGGCTTCCCGGCTTCAAATTTGGGAAGTAACGCAAAGGAATGGGGAAGATCAAGCTGTTTCCTTCGACAGAGTAAGCAGCCCTCTGACCCCGTGCCTTGACACGCTCTTCATCCGAGGCCGACACACGCAAATCAGCACCTGGGTGAGCTCCCAGAAGCTGAGGCTCATCAGCGCAGCCGTGCGGGTGAACATGCAGTTCCTCTGCTGCTGGAGGCTGCGCAACCAGCACGAGCTGGACGCCGTCATTGAGGAGCTCAGCGCCCTGCTGCCGAAGGAGCAGCTGTACCGGCTGTACGAGCAGGCGACGCGGGAACCTTACAGTTTCCTCTCTCTCTTTAGAGGGGGTTTCCCAAATGGATTCTATTCTACCTGACAGGCTCCTAGCACTCGTCCGTCCAGGAAACGACCTCGTCCTGCGAAGGATTCGAAACCTAAAACGCTGCGTGGAGGCGTGTGGCTGCAAAATAATGACCCCTAGATATGCTTGCAATTTGGCTGGGCCCCCCAAAAAAGGGAAAAGGGGTTTCCTTTGGCAAAGCTTGACCTCGCTTGAAATGCAACCTGGAGCCAAATTGCGGCGCATATCGAGGGGTCATTATTTTGCAGCCACACGCCTCCACGCAGCCTTTTAGGTTGTTTCCTGGACGGACGAGTGCTAGGAGCCTGTCAGGTAGAATAGAATCCATTTAGGAAACCCCCTCTAAAGAGAGAGCTTGGCCTGCTCTGCAGAGGAGACTGCTCTGCAAAGAAGCGTGCTCTGCAAGGAGAGTGCTCTGCAAAGAAGCGTGCTCTGCAGAGGAGAGTGCTCTGCAAAGAAGCGTGCTCTGCAGAGGAGCGTGCTCTGCAAGGAGAGTGCTCTGCAAAGAAGCGTGCTCTGCAGAGAAGAGTGCTCTGCAAAGAAGCGTGCTCTGCAGAGGAGAGTGCTCTGCAAAGAAGCGTGCTCTGCAGAGGAGCGTGCTCTGCAAAGAAGCGTGCTCTGCAGAGAAGAGTGCTCTGCAAAGAAGCGTGCTCTGCAGAGAAGAGTGCTCTGCAAAGAAGCGTGCTCTGCAGAGGAGCGTGCTCTGCAAAGGAGAGTGCTCTGCGAAGAAGCGTGCTCTGCAGAGGAGAGTGCTCTGCAAAGAAGCGTGCTCTGCAAAGGAGAGTGCTCTGCAAAGGAGAGTGCTCTGCAATGGAGTGTGCTCTGCAGAGGAGAGTGCTCTGCAAAGAAGCGTGCTCTGCAAAGGAGAGTGTTCTGTCTTCACCGCGCCCGAAGCTGACTTACCGAAGCTGACTCATTTATTTCTCTAGTTGTGTGTCTACACAAACAGAAAATATTTGACTTCGCGCCCGAAGCTGACTCACCGAAGCTGACTCACCGAAGCTGACTCACCGAAGCTGACTCATTTATTTCTCTAGTTGTGTGTCTTCACAAACAGAAAATATTTGACTTCGCGCCCGAAGCTGACTCACCGAAGCTGCACCCGGCCGCGCCACCTGCCTGGCGTAGAAGCCTCCCTGCCGCGCCACCTGCCCGGCATTGAAGCCACGCCAAGCCGCTGAACCCCCACACTCTCCGGGCTCCTTGCTATATGTCCTGTATGTACTATATGTTATCGAGACGCGCGTTAAAATACACTATATGTGCTACACAATGCGTTTTTGGTACATGTTGAGATGCTATGTGTATAGTATACAGCTCTGCGGCCTGCCTTGCAAGACCCATGTAGCACATATAGGACGTATAGCAAGGAGTGAGGGTTCGGCGGGTTGGCACTCCGTACGCGTCGCATTTTGCATGGTTTTGCATGGTTTTTGCATGGTTTTTGCATGGTTTTTGCATGATTTTGGCATGACATATGGAACAGCTTGTTTTTTTGCACGGTTTTGCATGGTGCGGTTTTTTGCGTGACATGACACGTGGAACAGCTTGTTTTTTGCATGACATGATTTTGACATGTGGAACAGCTTGAACGGTTTTGCACGGTTTTGCATGTCATGTGGCTCAGCCCCGTGGAATTGCCCCTCCCCCCTCCCCACCGTTTTTTCCTGTCAGGCTGCCGTACGTGTCAGGTGTCGGACATCATGGAGAACTTCGCTGGGGGGAGGCGGGGCTGTGCCGAGCGGGCACTAGTAGGTAGACGTGCCGAGCGGGCATTTCCGAGCGGGCACTACTAGGTAGACGTGCCGAGCGGGCACAGTGCCGGGCACTAGTAGGTAGACGGCACTGGTAGGTAGACGTGCCGAGCGGGCACTTGTAGGTAGACGTGCCGAGCGGGCACTAGGACGTACCGAGCGGGCACTGTGCCGAGCGGGTACCGTAGCCGAGCGCCCGGTGCCGAGCGGGCACAGTGCCGAGCGGGTACCGTAGGAGTGCCGAGCAGGCACCCGGTGCCGAGCGGGCACCGTAGGAGGCACAGCGCCAAGCAGGCGCAGCTTGCAGCAGGCGTTGTGGGCCACTGTGAAAGTGGCGTGGAGGCCACTGCGTCTGTGAAAGTGGCGTGGAGGCCACTGTGAAAGTGGTTGAGTACTGGCTCGCCTAACGACCCCTTAGTACTGGCTCGCCCAACGACTCTGAGTACGGGTTCGCCCAACGACCCTTAGTACTGGCTCGCCCAACGACTCTGAGCACGGGTTCGCCCAACGACCCTTAGTACTGGCTCGCCCAACGACTCTTAGTACGGGTTCGCCCAACGACCCTTAGTACTGGCTCGCCCAACGACTCTGAGTACGGGTTCGCCCAACGACCCTTAGTACTGGCTCGCCCAACGACTCTGAGCACTGAACCTCGTTTGACGGCTCGCCCAACGTGGAGGCTTCGGTACCGAGCGCGCCGCGTTCCTGCCCGGCCTCGGAGCCACGCCAGCCCGCCGAGTCATACGAATCGTACGGATCATACGGTGGCTGCTTGGCACTTCGGGCGCGCCACCCGGCCGCGCCACATGCCTGCCTGGCATAGAAGCCTCCATCCGGCCGCGCCACATGCCCGCCTGGCATAGAAGCCTCCATCCGGCCGCGCCACCTGCCCGGCATCGGAGCCAGCCTGCCGCGCCACCCGAGGTCGGAATTCCGACTTCGCTCTACACCGAGGTCGGAATTCCGACTTCGCTCTACACCAAGGTCGGAATTCCGACTTCGCTTTTTTGCCCGAAAAACCCATCACCGGGCCAGCGCCGAAGGTCTGTCAGCGATGCGGCCTCCGGTCCTCGCCGCATCGCTGACAGAGTGTTTTTTTCACCATTCGCACGCCCTGCCGTCAATCCTGGCGTGAGCCCAGGATTGCCCCCTCAATCCTGCCCAATACACTCAATCCTGCGCCCAGCCCAGGTGCCCCCCTCAATCCTGCTAACAACAGGATTGCTCCGCCCGCCCATTAGGCCCGCGTTTGGCCCCACCAGAGCTCCTGAAGGGCGTCGTGGGCGTCGACGTCAATTTGGGTCATCTCACGGAGGCGGCCGACATCGATTTTAATCTGCTCATGCAGGCGGTCGGTTTCGATTTTGAGCTGCTCATGGAAGGTGATGACTTCTTCGCCTACGATGCGGTCATAGAGGGTGTCGGTTTCGACTCCGAGCCACTCATGCAGGGCACCGGTTTTGAATTTGAACCGCGCCTCGATTGCTCCGCCCGCCCATTAGGCCCGCGTTTGGCCCCACCAGAGCTCCTGAAGGGCGTCGTGGGCGTCGACGTCAATTTGGGTCATCTCACGGAGGCGGCCGACATCGATTTTAATCTGCTCATGCAGGCGGTCGGTTTCGATTTTGAGCTGCTCATGGAAGGTGATGACTTCTTCGCCTACGATGCGGTCATAGAGGGTGTCGGTTTCGACTCCGAGCCACTCATGCAGGGCACCGGTTTTGAATTTGAACCGCGCCTCGAGGTTGATGGTCGGTCAAGAGCTGATCACGACGGACGTCGGTCTGGGAGCCACTCACGGAGAACGTCGGTTGCGATCGCAAACCGCCTCAAGGCGGCGTCGGTCTGGATTTTGAGCACCCCCTGAACGCCGTCGGTTTCGACTTTGAGCAGGCGCTGGAGGGCGTCAATCCTGTCTTTGAGCCACGCTGCGTTGGTCCGCGTCGCATGTTCTGCCATTTGCCCGGCATCTGTGCGCCGGCGCTTGCGCTGCGACTCCTCCTCCAGTCGTCGCTCTTCCTCTGCTTGCACCCACTGCTGGTTTGCAAGGTGCAGCCGACGCATCTCGTCGGGCTCCTGGCGCTGGGCGTCGTACAGCCTTTTTTCTGGTTTGCGAACCAGCAGTCCCAGACAGCAACGTCGGCCTCCCACTTCTCGAGCAGGTCTCGCTGCGAAACCATACAGGCTTGCGGACGCGCCGGAGAGGCCATGGTCTCAAGATGAGAATAGAGGCAGCTGCGTTTAAACCCACAGGCGCCAGCGCGCCCGCCGCGGCAGAGACTACCGGAGGCCAGCAGGATGAACGCACCGCCGCGCTGGCAACAGGATTGTCACGTCTCCCTGAAAACTCCGGATGCAACGCCGTAAATATGGCACTTCTCCCGAAAAACTCCGGGAGCACCCCGCTATATAGCGATGCGCTCCCGCACTCGCCGCCCGGCTTCCCGGCTTCAAGTAACGCAAAGGAATGGGGAAGATCAAGCTGTTTCCTACGACAGCGTACAGCAGTAAGCAGCCCTCTGACCCCGTGGTGCCCCTGGTGCCATGCACGGGCATCTTCCTCGGGCCATCAAAATCGGGCAAAACCGTTGCTCAACATAGACGACGGCTGGGTCCCCGTCAAGAAGTACATTGAGGAGGACCTGGGGGTGAACACGGAGCGGGAGCAGACCTATTGGGACAAGTCCAGCAGCAGCGCAAGATCACGGAGGCGTCCAAGAAGTTGGAAATGAAGAAACTGTACCAGGTGCAGATCAGCACCTGGGTGAGCTCCCAGAAGCTGAGGCTCATCAGCGCAGCCGTGCGGGTGAACATGCAATTCCTCTGCTGCTGGAGGCTGCGCAACCAGCACGAGCTGGACGCCGTCATTGAGGAGCTCAGCGCCCTGCTGCCGAAGGAGCAGCTGTACCGGCTGTACGAGCAGGCGACGCGGGAACCTTACAGTTTCCTTTACCTGAAGCCGAAGAACGAAATGTTCCACATACGCTTTGAAGAGCGTTTTGCACTTGAAAAAGACGCCGATGGGAGCGGCGCTCAGCTTCCTGGGCCAGAAGCTGTTCGCCAGCTCCACGCTGATCAACGCGAAGTGTGAGAACATCTCCTGCTGCACCTCCGTCGCAGCCGTCCACCCGCCTGTTGTCCGACAGACAAGGTACCCCAGCTGCGCTACGCGCGGGCCGAGCGCCGGGGCGTGGAACGAGCCGCGGACGAAGTTGCACAACGGTAAAGAGATGAAGACGCTTCGGGCGCACGGCTTCAATCAGCGCCCGCGCTTTGAGCAGGCGGTGGGCTACCTTGAGCGGAATGAGCCGCTGGCCCTGGACCAGCCGGACCGCAAGGCCACGTCGTTCGTCACAAGCCACTTCTACCTGGACGATTTCGTACAGTCCAGCGAGGACCACAACCCCCGGCCCCTGCAGCACACGCCTCTGCAAGCAATTCCTGAGGACGGCTTCCGCACTCCCGCCGAGGCCACGGACGAGGATGTGCGGCTGGCGCGGAGGTACCAAGGCTACGGCGGAACCCGCTTCGTTGCTGCAAGTCCTGTATCAGGACATGGACTGGCCAGAGTATGGCCAGAAACACACACTCTGCGTCGTGGACAGCGGCAAGACCGCCCCACACATCCAGGGCCTCGCTCACCTGCAACATTTGGTCATGGAGAGTGCGCAGCTCGTCAAGCTTAACCTTGTTCAGCTTCCCCTTCATCGGCCGCAGCATCGTACTCATCAAACATCCACAAGCCGTCCTTGTAGCGCACATCAGTCACCGGTGTCTTGTGGCGGAAGAAGTGTTCAAGCACAGCGCGTGTGGCGCAGCACTTGCTGATGATCTTGGAGTTCATCCGGTTGTCTTTGTACAGAGGGCCCAGAGTCTCGCAGACCTTGATGAGCATCGAGAAAGGGATCTTGTCTGGTTGCCCGCAAGTGATTCGTTGGATGTCTTCCACCGACTTGTATAGGCAATGCCCCGCAGAATGCCAGGTGAGCCCTCCTCCAAGTACCTGGATGCCATGGCTTCGCCAGCTTTGGTTACAAAGCTGGACATTTCAACACGTTGAAGCCGAACCGAAGCTGAGCCAGTTGAACCGAATGGGCGGGCGGCGGGCGAAAACTCAATGAGCCGCACGCAACGCTGGCAGCAAAACAGACACGCTTTTCCTTGTGCTTTGTAAAACTCAGGAGTTGCCAAACTTCTCAGGCAAAGCAAAAACCTAAGCTGAGCCGGGCTCTCAGGGGAAAGGCTGCGTTTCCGCAGCCTTTTCTAGATGCAAGTTCAGTCAGAGTTCAAGGGTAAACAAACAAGCTCACCTCTCTCTTTAGAGGGGTTTTCCCAAATGGATTCTATTCTACCTGAGAGGCTCCTGGCACTCGTCCGTCCAGGAAATGACCTCGTCCTGCGAAGGATTCGAAGTCTAAAACGCTGCGCGCAGGCGTGTGGCTGCAAAATAATGACCCCTAGATATGCTTACAAAATGCCCAGCAGCTGCCTTTGTTTCTGCAAGGCGAGCTAAAAAAACAGGGAAAAAAAAGAAAGCCAAGCCAAACCAGCCAGAAAGCCAGCCAGGAGCCAAGCCAAACCAGCCAGAAAGCCAGCCAGAAAGCCAGCCAGAAGCCAAGCCAAACCAGCCAGAAAGCCAGCCAGAAGCCAAGCCAAACCAGCTAGAAAGCCAGCCAGAAGCCAAGCCAAACCAGCCAGAAAGCCAGCCAGAAGCCAAGCCAAACCAGCCAGAAAGCCAGCCAGGAGCCAAACCAAACCAGCCAGAAAGCCAGCCAGGAGCCAAACCAAACCAGCCAGAAAGCCAGCCAGGAGCCAAACCAAACCAGCCAGGAAGCCAGCCAGAAGCCAAGCCAAGCCAGCCAGAAGCCAACCAAAAAAGCCAGCCAGGGTTTCCTTTGAGGGGGCTCGCCTTGCAGAAACAAAGGCAGCTGCTGGGCGTTTTGCCAAACCGCATATCTAGGGGTCATTATTTTGCAGCCACACGCCTGCACGCAGCGTTTTAGACTTCGAATCCTTCGCAGGACGAGGTCATTTCCTGGACGGACGAGTGCCAGGAGCCTCTCAGGTAGAATAGAATCCCTTTGGGAAACCCCCTCTAAAGAGAGAGGTGCTATGTTCTGTGTTCGCGCTTTCGCGCGGCGCAGTCTGCAGCTGTCGCTGCAGTCGCTGCGCAGTTCGCGCAGTTCGCTGCTCCGGGCTGCGCATTATTGATCCAATGTTGCGCCATTGTTGCTTCAAGGCGATTCATTATTGTCTCAACAATGCCTCTTCTTCTTTTCCTATGAGTTTCCTATGGGTTTCCTATAGGTTTCCTATAAGATTCCTATAGGTTCCTATAGGTTCCTATAAGGGCCCAAAAAACTCCGAGCTCCGAGCCCCCAGCCACGCCACCATTGAAGCTCCATAGAAGCCTCCACCCTGCCGCGCCACCCGGCATAGAAGCCTTGCCGCGCCACCTGCCCGGCATGGAAGCCTCGCCTGG
The DNA here is from genome assembly GCA_963377175.1 of Effrenium voratum. Classification (NCBI taxonomy): domain Eukaryota; class Dinophyceae; order Suessiales; family Symbiodiniaceae; genus Effrenium; species Effrenium voratum. Next base: position 6,051 of record CAUJNA010002270.1, on the reverse strand, counting down.
TCGGGGAGCTCGGAGTTTTTTAAGCCCTTATAGGAACCTATAGGAACCTATAGGAAACCTATAGGAAACCCATAGGAAACCCATAGGAAGTCCATAGGAAAAGAAGACGAGGGCTTCCTATGAGTTTCCTATGGGTTTCCTATGGGTTTCCTATAAGATTCCTATAGGTTCCTATAGGTTCCTATAAGGGCCCAAAAAAACTCCGAGCTCCGACCTTCCTGCCGCGGCACCTGCCTGGCATAGAAGCCTCCACCCGGCCGCGCCACCTGCCCGGCATAGAAGCCTCCAGCCTGCCGAGCCTGCACCACCCGAGGTGAATTCCGACTTTGCTCTACACCGAGGTCGGAATTCCGACTTCGCTTTTTTGCCCCGAAAAACCCATCACCGGGTCAGCGCATTCACTCGCCCTGCCGTCAATCCTGGCGTGAGCACAGGATTGCTCCACTCAATCCTGGCGTGGGCACAGGATTGCTCCACTCACTCCTGGCGTGGGCACAGGATTGCCCCACTCAATCCTGGCGTGGGCATCTGTCAGCGCACTGATGTACAGCACTGCGCTCCCAGACTCGCCGCCCGGATTGCCCGGACAAACTATGTCAGCGCAATGCCACACAGCACTGCGCTGACACACTCGCCGCCAACAGGATTGCCCCACTCAATCCTGCGCTGGGCACAGGATTGCTCCACTCAATCCTGGCGTAGGCACAGGATTGCCCCGGTGTCTTCCAGAAAACTCCGTGAGCGCACTGCTACACAGCAGGGCGCTCACGGAAAACTCCGTGAGCGCGTCGCTGTGTAGCGACGCGCTGACGGATTCGCCGCCCCGGCTTCAAATTTGGGAAGTGACGCAAAGGAATGGGGAAGATCAAGCTGTTTCCTACGACAGAGTATAGCAGTAAGCAGCCCTCTGACGTCGTGGTGCCCCTGGTGCCATGCACGGGCATCTTCCTCGGACCGTGGCTCTGATCAGCCTGATTCTGGAGCAGTATCGCGGCGTCTTTGAGAGAATTTACATCTTCAGCCCGAGTGTCAACATAGACGACGGCTGGATACCCGTCAAGAAGTACATTGAGGAGGACCTGGGGGTGAACACAGAGCGGGAGCAGACCTATTGGCGAGTGGGACGAGGCGGCGCTGCGGCGTATCATCCAGCAGCAGCGCAAGATCACGGAGGCGTCCAAGAAGTTGGAAATGAAGAAACTGTACCAGGTGCTTGTAGTCATCGACGACTTTGCTGACACGCCGCAGTTGCACAAGCCACACGGCGCCCTGGACACTCTCTTCATCAGGGGCCGGCACATGCAGATAAGCACCTGGGTGAGCTCGCAGAAGTTGCGGCTCATCAGCGCAGCGGTGCGGGTGAACATGCAATTCCTCTGCTGCTGGAGGCTGCGCAACCAGCACGAGCTGGACGCCGTTATTGAGGAGCTGAGCGCCCTGCTGCCAAAGGAGCAGCTGTACCGACTGTATGAGCAGGCCACGCGGGAACCCTACAGTTTCCTCTTTGTCTACTACCTGAAGCCGAGGAATGAAATGTTCTACAAGCGCTTTGAAGAGCGTTTTGCACTTGAAAAAGACGCTGATGGGAGCGGCGCTCAGCTTCCTGGGCCAGAAGCTGTTCGCCAGCTCCACGCTGATCAACGCGAAGTGTGAGAACATCTCCTGCTGCACTTCCGTCGCAGCTGTCCAGTCGCCCGTCGTTCGCCGGACGGGTGGCTTCCGAAAGAAAAGGATGACGACGATCTACGTGGACAGCCGCAAGAGGGTGGCCGGCTCGGACAGCGACTTTGAGGTCGACCTGGGAGAGTCGCTGCACCTGCAGAGCGACGCCCGGCTCGCCGTCTACAAGATCCGCCTGGCCGACAGCTTTTTGTCCACGGACCGGGGCCGCTACCTCTACTGGGTTGACGCCGCGCTGGGCACGCTGAACTGGGCGACCACGAACAGTCTGAGCGTTGCCTACGACGGCAACAGGCTCATTCTGAACGACCTGGAGCTGCGCCAGCAATTTCCTGACGCCTCTCCCACCACGCCCTTCAGCGTGGACCACATGCTGGGCCCGAGCTTCGTCTCCGGCGGGCAGCAGGTCTTTGAGTTCGTCCGCATGATGGCACACAACGAGGTCTACCTGCGCTGCGCCCAGCTGGCCAACGCCAGCAGAGTGCTGGGCACTGGGCGACGACATCCTCTCCAAGATCACGCTGAAGAGCGGAGTGGGTACCATTGTGGAGACGGGCTCAGACGACGGGCACTTCATGGCCCTTAGGGGCCCGGTTACCCTGAGGCACATGCGCTTCCGGCTGACCGACCTGGACGGCAACGTCGTCCGGCGTCGCGGGTCGTCTTTGTCGTTCGTGTTATATCTTGACCACGTATAATTAAATGGAGCCGACCGAACAAGAGGTGCAAGAGGCGGAGGCGCAAGAGGCGCCGCACGCTGCGCCGGACGCTGCGCAGGACGCTGCGCAGGACGCTGCGCCGGCGGAACCGAAACGGCGGGGCAGGCCCCCTGGGAGCAAGAACAAACCGAAGCAGGACGTGCCTACTGAGCCGGCTGCTCCAAAGCGCAAGCCAAAGCCGCCTCCACTTGAGACGGCGCCGGCGGAGGCACCGGCTGAGGCACCGGCGGAGGCACCGGTTGAGGCACCGGAGGCGCCTCAGCTCACAAGAGAGCAGCAGCGCGCCCTGCGCATGCTGGAGAGGCAGTCCGCTTATGACCGGTTGACAACAGGCGCAAGCGTACTAGTGTAAAAGCATGATGTCCGTTGAGCCCCGCAACGAGCCGCGGATGCTCCGGTGGTTCCGCAAGACGTACCTTGCAGCCGCTGCTGCTGAAGCGCTACCGAGAACTGGAGGAGGCGCGGGCCTTCAACAATTGGCTTGGGGAGCGCAGGCAGGCGCAGGAGGGGCAGCGGCGCCTGGACGACGTGAGCCGGCTGACGGAGGCCGTGCACCGCCAGGTACCCCAGCTGCGCTACGCGCGCGCCGAGCGCAGGGGCGTGGAACGCGCAGCGGGCGAAGTTGCGCAACAGTAAAATGAAGACGCTTCGGTCCCACGGCTTCAATCAGCGCCCGCGCTTCGAGCAGGTGGTGGGCTACCTGGAGCGGAACGAGCCGCTGCCCCTGGACCAGCCGGACCGCAAGGCCACCTCGTTCATCACAAGCCACTTCTACCTGGACGATTTTGTGCAGTCCAGCGAGGACCCCCACCCCCGGCCCCTGCAGCACACGCCCCTGCAGGCAATTCCCGAGGAAGGCTTCCGCACTCCCGCAGAGGCCACGGACGAGGACGTGCGCCTTGCGCGGAGGTACCAAGGGTACGGCGGAACCCGCTTTGTTGAGGACGACCTGGCGGGAGACCCCGAGGCCGGCGCGCTGGCCAGCAACGGTCAGGGGCCGCCCTCCATCACGGACCGTCTGCGCAGCACTGCAGAGGGGCTCGCAGCTGCGCAGGCCTTCCGCTCTCAGCTGCCCCAGGACGCAGCTGAGTACGTGCGCCTGAACGTGCTGCCCCGTCCTGGCTGGCGCGGCGGGAGTCGGCGCGGCGGCAACGGCGGGGCTGGCCGTGGGCATCGCAGGCGGCGCAGCCTACGGTCTCGCCCGCGGCACGGGCTGTGTGCTGGAGAACACGCTCTTCTGAACTGGCAATTGTTCATGTTTTTAAAGTTTTTTTTTGCATTTTGCATTTTTCCAGTTTTTCGCGGGCATTTGTTGCTCGATTTATGTCGCTGAGGTTGACTTTAGAGAAGTTAATTGTTTGGGTTTCAAGTTGTTTTTCGGTGGGAGGGGGGGGGGCAGGACGGGACAATAATAATGCGCCTGTGTGCCCATTGTTGCGAAAGGCTTGATTCCTGCAGCATCGTTTTTCGCTGGCTGCTCGCCTTCGGAGAGTCGGAACGGAATTGTTTTTTTTTCATCTCGTTTGTTGTTTGAGGGCTCGGTGGCTTGCCCCGCCCCACCCCCCCTCCTCCCAAGCCCATCAATGATTGACGTTGTTGCGTTTGCTTGCGCGGGTTCGGTGGCTTGCCCCGCCCGGCCCCCTTAAACAAATCCTTTCGCTGGTTTTGGCGGCATGCCCCATCCAGCAATAGGGTGCCCAGCTCCCCTTTCCTCCAAAGTGAAGCCCGCCAACGATTGAAGTTGTTGCATGTGCTTGTGCTTGCGGGTTCGGTGGCTTGCCCCGCCCGGCCCCTACGCCTTCTGCAAGCAAGAGGGAAGGCGTCTCAGGGCAAAAGAGTCTCACAGGAAAGCTGTGAGCTGACGAACGGACATGCTTGATGCGACGCAAGAGCCGCCCAAGTCGTATGTTTCTTGCGGATCATTTTTTTCAAGCGGATAGATGTGTTTTTGCAGAGCAGATGTGCTTGTTGCGGTGTGCGCTTGCGGGTTCGGTGGCTTGCCCCGCCCGGATCATTTTTTTCAAGCGGATAGATGTGATTTTGCAGAGCAGATATGCTTGTTGCGGTGTGCGCTTGCGGGTTCGGTGGCTTGCCCCGCCCGGCGCCCACAATGACTTACGCTGGTTTCGGTGGCATGCCCCATCCAGCAGTAAGGATTCAGAAGGGGCGCTTCTGAAACCGCCCTTTTCCGGAAGCGTTCTCAGAAAGGCTTTCGTGTGTAAGGGCGACTCGAAAAACAAGACTTTCGTGGGAAGTCTGCCTGCAAGTCTTGTTTGGTTTTTTGAAATTTCGGCTCTGACATGTTGAGCTGCCCGTAGAAGGGAAATAGCGTGAGAAAGTCTACCAATGGCACGGGGGCCTGCTCGCAAAAAAAGGCAGCGCAGTGAAGCAGCTTTGCTCCTACAAGAAGTGCAGAGCCAAGAAGGACGTGAAGAACAAGTGCCACACAGCTCGCCGTGAGGAAGTGGATCTTGAGCAATGTCGGCCCTTAAGAAGCCACTGTCAGACTGTAAAGTGCCGTGGTCAAACGCATTTAGACGCCTGCCTATCAAAAAAGAAAAAAGCTCCACCCGTTGGAAGGGAAGCTCTGGACACGCAGCAACTGGCCAGTCTTTTTCAAACCTTGGTGGAGCTAGGCCGTGGCCACAAACAAAAAAAGGGTCCTGCGGGCTGCGTGGGGCTTGTCTTGTTTACAAACTTCAGGTTCGGAAAGACTTGCAGCGTGCCCGTGTCCATGTCTGCCAAATCGCAGTATAGCTGAGCAAAAGCTTCGTGCTCCGACGACAATAGCTGTCCCGCCAGCTGCTCGTCGGCTGCTGCGTCGGCGTTGAACACCTCAACCCGCCCAAGCCACTGCTGAAACGCAACTGCGTCCACAGCTGGGACAAGCCACCTGAGCTGGCACAGTTGGCTTCAGGCAGTCCTTGAATTCTTCTGCACCAGCAAATGGGGTGGCCAAATCATGAAGCAAATGCACAACAGCCGTGGCAACTCCGATTAGAGAAGTCATGAAGCTTCCGTGCGCCCAGAAGCATGTGCTGAGGACGCAAATCCTCTGCGCACGTTTGCCCTCGCAAGACAAGGATCGTCTTTGAGCAGTCCGAGCGCACAGCGACGCAGGAGGCAGCGTTGAGCGGTTGTCGCGTGCGAGCCCGCAGCGACTCGGCCAAGCAAAACTTGAGCTTCTGGGCTCGGCGGCGAAGGATCTTGCCGCCGGACCAGGCAATCCCATCATCACCGCCATCTTTTCCCTTGCGTGTAGCTCGCAGAACTGCGATGAACTCTTCGAGAGATGGGGCCATCAGACGCAGTCGGATGTCTTCATTTGATGCTGCGGCCTGGTGCCTTTTGGTTTTCTCATGGTCTCGGAAGTGGCTGACCTGCAATGAAGCAATGGTTCGAAACTCCGCTGACACATGCCCAGCAGCTTTGCAGGCAGCACAGCTGACGGAGCAGTCGCCTGTGTCCCACTGCACAGCCTCCAGCCACGGGAACTGCTCGGTCCACCGCCTGCCAAAGCGGGCCCATGCGCTCTGCGCGGACATTCCGGGCAGCTTGGGCCAGAGCTCTGTCCAGAGGGCGCTTGCGGAAAAAAACTTAAGTTTACGCACGATGTTCCTGTCCAGAGGGCCTCTGGAATCCGAAGGTCGAC
>CAUJNA010002269.1:951581-959664 GCA_963377175.1 Effrenium voratum | reverse complement strand
ACCGGATGCACAGCTTCAAGGCCACCATGCTTCGCTGGATGAATCAGCTCCTCCTGGGAGACAGAGCCAGGGCTGAACAGGGGCACCACAAACATAAAGACAGCGTTGGGCTTTACGGCAGGGATGACGTCTGGCACAGTCTTGGGGCGCAGCAGCAGGTCTGGCAGAGAATCAAGTTGGGATGGAGGCCGCATATCCCGTTGCACAGGTTCCTGTCCAGGACGTGCCCGTGCACTTCCAAACCTTTACTTCAGAGGCACCCATCCACCCATGCTTCCCTCTGCAGGCCAACTTGGCGACCCAGCTCGAGCCGGAGATGGATATGGCATCCGTCACGCCCCGTCGGCGAGTCCTTCGCAAGTGCCGGAGCCTTCACTTGGTGAGTGTGAGGAATTCAGTTTCGTTCAGTCAGCGTCCAGCTTAGTTTTGCATGTGGCCAACGCAGATGGCAGACCAGTGTGCGGGGTCATTGCCAAAGGATTTGTACAGGTGTCCGAACCCCGTCGGGAGCATAAGCCCTGCCGCCACCCCGCTTGCGTCAAGGCCGTGAGCCTCTGACTTTTTGCTTCGCCACCGCGGGGGGACTTTAAGAGCAGGCAGTTCACATTCTGCTTTCCTTCCTAACGGGGGAACAGTTCTGCGTTTTTGCTTCGCCACCGCTGGATGGCCATGAAGAGCAGTTTCCTCCTTTTTTTTTTCTTTCTTTCTCCCCTTTTCACCTGGCTTCGCGTTTTGCCACGGGGTGGTCTCCACGCATCAATCTTGCTCTTTGGGAAAAACATTGCGGAGCCACGCACCAACCTGCACCGCATGTTGCATGGTTCATGGGATGGTCCTTGGCACGCATGCCAGGTGATCTCAAACTCGCATCTGCGCGTCTCGCGGTTTCTGGTTTCAGCTTAGGCGCTTCGCGGTTTCTTCTGCTTCTTTACCCCACGTGTAGCGGTGCTTTTGCAATGGCATCACCGGAAGAAATCGCGGCAGCCGGAGGCCACCTGTCCTCTGAGGACTATGCAACTCCGCTGACAAAAGAGGAACAGCGGAGCGCTAGCCCAACCTGCTGTTCCGCGGTCTGGGGGATCCCGGCTACCAGCCCACCCAAGCTTTCAGCACCGGCAACGATTCCCGAGAGCTCAATTAGCTCGGAGCCCCCCGCTACACAGAGCTCGCTTAGCTCAGCACCGGCCGATGGCACCCAGCAACCTCCGCGAGAGATTTCGCAAGCCACCGCATGTGGCTTCGCTTCACACGGGGCCAGTTGAGCCCACGCATGCGAGCAGCGCTTCTGCTTCGCAGGGTCCGGTTGAGACCCAGTCATCCCCGCAGGGAGACGGTGCTCGCTTAGCACCAGGGCCAGATGTGCCCCAGCATGCAAGCAGCGCTTCTGCTTTGCAGGGTCCGGCAGAGACCCAGTCCTCCCCGCAGGGAGAGAGTGTGGAGGATGTGGACTGGACCAACTGAGAAGGAACAGCAAGAGGAGAAGAAAAGACCTGAAACTGCAGAACCTGGTGAATCATCACCTACCAAGCAGGCAAGGTTTGATGAAGTGAAGAGACTGTCAAGCCCTGATGAGGGGTGCGAGATGAATGTAGAACAAGAGCTTGGGATGGACTACAAACTCACAGACGATGATGAGTCTTATGGAGATGAGTTTTCCTTTGACGAGGACAGCGAGCTTTTTGATCCCTTTGGGGAACTAGCTCCTGACATTCCTTTTGAGCAGTTGGAAAAGCTGAAGAAACCATGCAGATGACGAAGAGGAGAAGCGTTTACAGGAGATGGGTGTTTTCACTTATGTGGATGAGTCTGAAACTCGAGGAATGAGTGCTTCGACTTGCAGAAGTGTATATGACTGGAGAAAGAGGTCAGATCATCCACAAGCAGGACAATGGTTTTTGAGGTCCAGATTGGTCAGCCGTGAGTACAAATTTCTGGATCCAAGCCGAAGTGGTTTATGCTTCAACATGTCCACAGCCAATGGCAAAGATGATTGTGGTGCAGGCACTTATGAAAGGGCATGCAACTTTCACTTTGGACATAAGCGATGCTTTTCTGATGGTTCCACAATCCGAGCCGCGTGCGATAATGGTGAATGGACGATGGGCAGTTTTGCGTCGTGTTTTACCTGGACAACGATCAGCAGCAGCAGAGTGGAACAAGTTCATGAGTCAGAAGCCGGTAGCAATCGGTTTGAGGCAAAGCAGAATTTCACCTTTTCTGTTTACGAACAAGAGATGATTTGCTAGCGAGTGGAGATGCGCAATGGATTCAAGAGAAGATGATAGCAGCTCTCAGACAGGATCTGAATTTGAAAGTAGAAGGACCGTTCAAAGTTGGAGACACATTTCAATTTCTGAAGAGACACTTTAGTGTGAGAGCAGATTGCATTGTGGTGAGTGCCAATCCGAAGTACAAGCGCAAGTTGGAAGAGCTCTTGGATGGCACAAGTTGGAAACACAAGAGAACACCACTGCCGAGTAACTATGAACCGATTCCCATCAAAGACCAGGAGGAGAAGGCCAGTTGTGCTGAGTCTTTCTGGTGTCGGCAGGTGGTGGGGCTTTTGCCTGCTAGACTTTTCAGAAGTGGGAGGCAGCAATGTGGATCTTGAGCAGTACCCTTCTCTGTTCAAAGGAAAACAAGACCTTGTAGAGGTTTTCACAGATGCGAGCTGGGCAGATGACAAAAGAACGAGAGGTTCAACAACTGGTGCAGTGATTGCAGTCAATGCAAATCCTGTTTTCTGGTTTTCAAGAACCCAGAAGAGCATTGCCACAAGCTCAGCAGAGAATGAGTTCATCGCAGCCGCTTCTGGATTGCAGGAAGGCATTTACATTCAGCGCCTGTTGTGGGATGAACTACAAGACCACGCACTGAATGGGGAGCTAGAGCCTGATCTGACGAAGGCGACAAGAGTTGGTACTCAGGACTGACTCCAGCGCAGCGCGTGGGATAATGCAAAAGCATGGAACGACAAGAGCAAAACATATTGCATTGAGTGTTTTATGGGTGCAGAAGCTTGTTCAGGAACAGCGTGCGAGAGTAACCGCAGTTTCAACCTTGACAAATGTGAGTGACTTGTTTACAAAGCCACTAGCAGTCAAAAGATGTAAGCTTTTGCTGTATTTGCTGAAGCAAGAGGATTTGCATAGGCATGGACAAGTTGGTGAAACTGAAATTGCAGAAGAGTTGAAGAAGCAGGCAACACGTTTGACTGTGCAAGATGCATTGCGTGTTTTACGCACCGAGTTTGGAAATCAAGTCCAAGCTCAACAAGCCAAGAACATGCTACGTGTAGCTATGATGGCTTTCACACCCATAGAGGTGAAAGGTCAGTTTGCAGAGCATTTGGATGAGCAGAAAGAATGCAGTTTGGTGGAAATGCATGATTTCGGTGTGCAGAAGATTTATTCGTACATAGTTGGATTTATTTTCATGAGCATTGGTATTGTTGTTGGCTTATGCGTTTGGGTCAGATATCGCGAGCAGCAACTGTACAAGAACTGTGCCGATGAGCTGAAGAGGATTGAGATTGAAGTGTACAAAGAGGTGGCAGATCGACATGCATATTTGCTTGATGTGACCGGAGGAGATCAATAAGATCATAGATGCCATCATAACAGATGACAGCATCACAAGAAAACTCTTCATGCGCTGGCAGGAGTTTGATGTCATCAGGAGCATGATTGAAGAATGGATGAAGAGGACCGTTGCACTTGAGCAACATTTGGTCAACCTTACAGACAATACAGACCCGGTGGAAGGAGATGACAGCAGTGGGAGCGAATCAGACTCAGATGCAAGATTTCGTGCAAGGAGCAGCAGAGCAGATTGAGTATTTCAGATTGGAGCTTGAGAGAAATGGAGACCGGTTTGCTTTGTATAGCACGTTTCACTTTTTCACAAGGCCCTTGGGCTGGCTATGTGAGTTTGCAGTTGAAGTTTGAGTCAAGTGACAAGAGATTCACTGGCAATCGAACTCAAAACTGTTTGTGAGATTGGCAGTAGAACAGCCATTCTCAGGTGGGGTGTAAACAGTTTTTACCCGTGCTGTGCCCACCTTAAGAGCCCAATACTTTGGAGTACGTGTAAGACACATGTACCATGAACCGACCGCTGCGCATAGGGTCAAGTGTTTGAGAAAAGTCCGCAAGTTGTGGCGCGGGTGGGAGTGCAAGACCGTCTGACGAGATGCGCTCCGTGATGGCGTGGGCGCAGTCCATATCTTGAATTACGTGGTGCTCTGGGAGGCGTCCGGGGATCTGATTCCTAATTTCGATCTGCCACCAGGGCAAAGTTTAGAGTGTCCAGGGCAGTGACGTTGAGCACGCCACCAGGTTATTTACAAACTCTGTAGACAGCCACATGGCAAGTGAAATCACAGCGAGCGTTCCCCGAAACGCACTCGAACAACATTAATCTCTGATGAGCGGTATTCTCGGCGGCCCTTTACTGTGTTCGCTTCGAAAAGGGCTACTCGTGCAACACGGTCCAGAACCGCAAGATGCAAGCATTACTGCCATGCCTTTCTACCTTATGGACGGAAATGTCTTTCTCCCTGTGTGCGACGTCAACCAGGACATTTGCATTGCAGATGCGCGCGTCACCAGCGGGGTGAAACATTGTTGCAGCACACTACAGACTTTGCTGATTCGTCCAGATTGTTACACCGCAGACCCCTTGGTTGCAATTGTGACATAGCAACTTATTCGCTACTTTGAGTGAGCGAGGCGTGGAATGGAATTTGGGTTTACACACCGGGCGTGGCAGCCTGTGGCTGAATCCACCTTGGGCCGAACTCCGGACCGCACTTCCACGTATTGTGAATGGCGCAGGGTCTACCACTTTAACCTGTGCTTGCCCCGTGACAGCACCGGAGGCACCACTGCAGACCCGAATGTTACGCCCGTCTCCTACGCGTCCCATTACATATGGCAATTCCGGGATTGGCGCCGCGTGGTTATCAACGACTTGGTGTCCCGCGCACATACATTGGATCGATAGATTTCGTGTCTAATGGAGTTTCGTCCTCGTCGGCGTCTTCAGATGGCGCGTGGCGTGAACCTTCTCCCCCACCGAGCTATAATCCCAATTTTGATTGGAACAAGTCTGATTGAAGCTTGGACGGAATGTCGGTCAAAACATTGCGGCGAGCCTGTTGAGTTTTCCATCTTGAGTGCTTTGCTTACGACATTTTGATCGATTGCTTCCATTCATGTCATTGCTGCTGGAAACATGCGGTGACACTGAGCTTCCTGCGTGCTAACATGATCCGATTTGCTTGGTGCTTGATCTTGGGTTGCCTTGCCTTGTGTTGTGCTATCTCCATGTCCATGCTTTCGCAGACTCCTTTTGTCTCATATAGGCCGATTCGGCTGTTATGTTCAATTCGACAATATTTGGCACTGACAGATGGTCTGTCCCGTGCTACTTTGAGTATGACATCGTGAATGGCCCTGCAAACACAAGAGTTGAATGGATTCGAGTTTATGTACCAGGTCCGTGGCAACCTGTCGCTGATTCCACTTTGGGACCAGCTCCGGATAGCGCATCAGCCTAGCGGGAATGGCGCAGGTTCTACCACTTCGAAGTGTATTGCCCTCGTAACAGCACGGGAGGCGCAACTCTGGATTCTTTCTCCCAGCCGGTCTCCTACGCATCCTTTTATACATGGCAATATCGTGACTGGCGCACCAGAGGATACCAAAGACTCGGCAATCCGCACCCGAACATTGCGGCCAGTTTTCCCTTCGAGATGCACGCTGGATTGTCTTCTTCGTCAACATCCTTGATCTCAGATGGTGATTGACGACCTGCCTCACCTCCCTATGATCTTGAATTTGATTGGAGTGAGCGGCGTCGAAACCTGTGTCGCGTTTGGCTGCAAACCGCCGCGGTTGGTGCTGCGTGCGCTGCGAGTGTTGGATTGATTGTTTTGCGGTTGACTGGCATGTTTGGTGACACATGGCATGAAGGGTTCGTTTCCTGCAGCCGTGTTCTTCTCGGTTGTGCATCTAGGTTTTGAGTTGTCATGCCGTGGCTGGAGTGGTGCCCGGATCCTCAGCAACCCGGTGCTCAATGGGTCAAGATTTTTCATCCGGGATCCTGGACACCACAAGATGAACGTGATGATCCGCCTCCGCGCCACACATACAGAGAGTGGAAGGAGTTCCATGCTCCAAACCTGGCCCACGACGATGACCAGCCCACCAGACGCACCTGGTACAAGAGGGACTGGACCACGGAGGGCTACCAGCGTGTTGCAGCTTCTGAAGCTGTTCAAGACTTCAGTTCGATGTTTCCTCATCAACATAGCGTGGCCACGCAATCATCGGCTTTGTGTATGTCTCCGCAGATGTTGGATGCGATTCTTCGATCTTCGGATGCTTCGGCTTTCTCTACTGAGGATCTCACTCGTCTTCAAGCAGGGATCTGTCAGCAGCTGTCGGATCGCGCGCGTCAAGAGTCTTACCAGCACCAACCAGTACGTACTTCCCGGGGCGTTGAACCACCTGAGTCTATTGGGGTCGCTGATCCATATCTGCCTGCAAGCCAACCAAGTAGCTCTGCCACCAAGGAGAAGCCTATCTTCGAGCTAGTTGCTGAGTAGACTGATGAGTTTTGACCGTGGTACAAAATGGTGTTTTCACATTCTCTTGCTTTCATGTGTGCTTGTTGGTTGTGCATGGTTGTGCATGGTGACTGTCTCCTTGCTAGCTGGATCGGAACCTGTGGTGCGCCCTATCTTTCACTTCGACATGGATACAGATGATGCAGCTCAGACGTCGGCCCGGACTGACACTCAGCACCCGTAGGGTCGTGAATGGGTGCGGATCTACACTCCGGGACAACTTCAGCTATGGCACCCTGATGATGAAGTGCCCGACCTGCCAGAGAACATCGGGAGTGGAAAGGTGACCGATCCAGATGAAGAGACTCAGGAACCAGGCCAAGCATGGACTATTCGAGATTGGCAACATCAAGGATATCAACGGATATTGTCCCGCTATGAGTCTTTCTCCACCCATCATGCTCCGGATCAACCACTTGTTGACGTGCCAAATCCGGACATGATCCGGGTCGAAGAGATGTTCACCTCCCATTTCTGACGGTGATCGTCCGACAGCTTTGCAGCTTCCGCCTATCTTCCATGGCGGCACACGTCTTGCTCATCTTGGAGATCTTTCGTCCCCGTTTTCTGAGCGGCCTCGTGCGGAGCGTGCAGTTTCGCGCTCTCCCCGCCGCAGTGGATATTTTGGTAGACGTTAGACTTGATGAGCCGATTGCGTGATCTTCCGACTGGAACAAAAGATTTTCGCCCCTCCCTGAGGGGCGTGTGTGCGCGGAGTGACAGAATACCCTGTCACCACAGTTTCTTGCACAGGGGGATGCCGGCAACCTGTGCGGTCGGCATCCAACGAAGACGCCGCACTTGTCCTGTGATATCGAGGCTGATCACCTCGACGTAGCTGTGCATCTCGTGTGATTCAAAGACCTTTTGGCCCGTTGTTTCTCTTGCTGTGTGTGCTTCATGTTGAATTTGTAACGTTTTCGCTGCTAGACGGAAACCAAGTGACTGCAAGCCGAACCTACACCTACTCGAGACTCATCAGTTGTACTCGAGACTCATCAGTTGTACTCGAGACTCATCAGTTGTACTCGAACGATTAGAACCCTCCATCTGGAGTCTAAGTGTGTGTGTTTGTGTTTGTGTCTGTGTGTGTGCGTGTGTGTTTGTGTGTGTGTGTGTGTGTGTGTGTGTGTGTTTGTGTGTGTGTGTGTGTGTGTGTGTGTGTGTGTGTGTGTGTGTGTGTGTGTGTTTGTGTGTGTGTGTGCGTGCGCGCGCGCGTGCGTGCGCGTGCGTGCGTGCGTGCGTGCGTGCAAAGTGTTTTTGTCTGATGTGGATGTGTGCTGTGCTTTCTGCCCTTGTGTGATCGTAAGGACATGCCGCTCGTTTTGTTGTCCGCGTGCAGGCGCCAGACGTCGTCCTCTTTCTGCCAAGTGAACAAGTCAATTTCATCCCTCTCACAAGCCTATTCGATCCCCAGGCCTTTTTGACAGTGGCTGCGTTTTTTTTCTTTTT
>CAUJNA010002269.1:894081-941581 GCA_963377175.1 Effrenium voratum | reverse complement strand
TGAAACGGTGGCGACTGCTTTTTGCAACTTTTAAAATGTTTCATGTAGAATGGGGCAAAACTTGAGTGCGCTCAAAGCCGTTTTCCGTTTCTTGCGGCATTGTTAGTGATCAGTAATTGGGACAACTATTTTTGGCCTCTTCCAGCTTCTCTGGGAGGAGGGTTGAAGTTCCAGTTTGGGGGGGGAGGCGGCAGAAGCTATTGCAAACGGATCCGGGAGCCTTGGCCATCCTCGGATCTGGGGGTAGGTGCTGGACAGCTCTCGGCTGTCCGCCTCCCGGCTCGCCGGGCGGATCCCCTGCAGGCGGGGGGGAACGTTAGTCAAGACGCCAGAGAGACCCACTGCATACGCGTATACATACATATATATATATGTATATATACACATAATATACAGACGCATATATGAATATACATTATTCTACAATATATTTGTATTAAGGTTCAGGCATGTGTTTTGGGTTGGGTGAGCAGGAGGCTTTGTGGCTTTGTTAGCCGATTTGATTGTCGACAAGCATATTAAGCATATTTGTTGTTGTTGTGTTCGTCACTCTGCTTCTAGGATGGTGAGCAGGGAGCGAGTGAGTAGTGGGTGTCACAAGCTGTTGAGTGTCGCTGTGTTTGGCCGTTGTATTTTGAAGGAATTACAAGTGAAGTTGAATGTGTTTTTTTTTGTTCCAACCAGTCCAGTGGTGAGTGAGGTAGGAGGTGTACTGTAATATCCATTTTCTGGATTTTCCATTCCCTGGATTGTATGAGGACTTCTAAAAGCAAGGCATAGTAAAACTCACAATTTCAGGGCTCCCCACTTGGAGACATGGACCTCCGGTTTGTTTTTGCGTCCAGACGTACGGCCCCAAGCCGGAAATCAATCCGATATGTTGCCAGAAGGAGGTGCCCAGATGTTTTGAAACCGAAGGATCCCCAAACATTTTTTCTTTTTCCAAATTTGAGCGGGCCCATGTTTGTTCGGGGAAGGCAATAACTCCCCACCTCTCTCGGGGCATGTGGGGTGCAAATTGCCCTTTGTTTGGCTTTGAATTGCCTTCCCCGATGATTCTTGTTGGGAAGACTCTCCCGATCAATATATCAAGTTATGAGCTCCCCTTCAATCATCCCTTTCCAAGGCGATACCCAAAACGAGGGCGCCTTGTGAGCTTCGGTGCAAGTCCGTCGAGAGGTCCAAGTCCGCGGCGGACCTGGGCCGGCTCTTTGTGGAGCAGGAAGGCGGGGAAGGCGGACGACCGCTACCACCGACTGTAGTTTCGCTTGGAGAGAGCAGCCCTTCAGCCTAATGTACTGGTGAGTTCAGTCCTTTGGTTTCCTGGTTAGTGCAAAGGAGGTGAGATAATTCTTGACGTTTTCAACAAAAGCTATGTAAAGGGACTCTCTTTACACTGCCTTTTGGTTGCCTTCTCACTTATATATGGCGGCATCCAAAGGGGAGATGCCAAAAACGGGAGCCCTTGTCGATCAATGAGCGGAAAAACTCAAATTTAGCCACTTAGGATCCTAACTTTGAGAACCGCCCATGCATGAAATCCAAGGCTATCTTTAAGAGGAGTGTGATTTTTCTGGAATTTTATTTTGTTTGTTTGGATGTTCCTTTTTGGCTTCCTCCAGGCTGGCTGATTTTGTGTGTGTGTGTGTGTGTCTTTTTGATTTGATTTTGGGCGGTCCTATACAAACCCCAAACGCACGTAAGCCAACCCAGACCCAACCTGAACCAACCCTAACCCTACCCAAACTCAGCCCAAGCCTAAAAACCCTAAGCCAACCTCAAACCCACCCTAAACCCAGCCTAAACCCAGCCTAAACCAAAGCTTAGCGGGTGTTGAAAAGCGATGCTGAGGGTGCTAAAACGATGCTGGTGTGTTGATGGTGCTTGCTAAAAAATCGCTGTCTTTTACAGCATGACACAGCCTTGTTTGTCCGGCTGTCCTTTCTGTCCTGTCTGTTCGGTCTGTTGTGCTCTGCCTGTGTCAATCTCTGTGTTTCTGTGTGTCTCTGTGTGTCTCTGTCCCATGTGCCTGTGTGGCCAATGGCTCTGGGGCTCTGAATTCAATATTTGAAGAACTAGGCCTTTTTTGCCTCGAGGCGAGCCTGCAATCTTTGTGCAGATGTTGCGGCCGCAGGAGGGCAAGGCTCCTTGAATGGCTGGGGCTGGGGGATACGTGGGGGGTGCAACCGTTGGGTCTAAAGGGTAACTTAACTTGGACTTTTGAGACACCCATGTTGGCCCTTGTTCCGAGCTCTCCCATGTTGCCAGTGGGACGGGCTTCGCGGGCCAAAGTGGCCAGCTTGCAGCCATGGCCTTGCGCCACTAAAGCCCACGGAATTTCGCATTCAGAACGAATCTTGATTTTTGCTGGCCCTGGAATTCGCTGCTTGAAAGACTCCTTGTAAGACGCTCGGTAA
The DNA here is from genome assembly GCA_963377175.1 of Effrenium voratum. Lineage (NCBI taxonomy): Eukaryota > Dinophyceae > Suessiales > Symbiodiniaceae > Effrenium > Effrenium voratum. The sequence goes on along the minus strand of CAUJNA010002269.1, from coordinate 939,164 downwards.
GACTCCTTGTCAGGCCTTGTAAGACGTTTTGCAAGGCAGCCTTGGTTACTAAGGTCTGGAAGTTTCATGTAGTTTCATGAAAGGCGGCTCTCCTATTACATATTAAGGCTTGACAAAGGCTGAGGCTTACGAAGCCTTTTCACGGTTCAGGCTTGGTGGGGGCTTTGAGGGTGCTCCCACGTTCCTCATGAAACATGCGGAAGTTTCAATTCGTCCTTTGGGGCAGCTCTTGGAGCTGACTTGCGAACCATTCGGCTTTGTCTCAAAATGGGGCTCCCCAAACAAAAGCCAAAAGGTACCCTCAAAAACTGACACACCCATTTGAGCCTTTGCTTGAAACATGTGTTCCTTTCCTGCTTCTTGTGGTGCGGTGAGCATCGATTTCAGGATTTTTTTGCCAGCTTGCAACACGATAAGTCTGCTGAAGGTGACTTGATTGGAGCGGGGCGAGATGCTCCAGCAATTACTGGCAGGGCCAGTGGGCCGGTTGCATAGGGTGAGGGTAACCTGCCTTGGGAGCTCGTTTTCCAACAGATACAGAGGTGAGATGAGCTACTATCACTTGGCCCGACTTATTAATGTGTTGGGTAGCCCGGTATGGAGGGCTTTTCCGGACGCCTACGTCAGAGGCAGACATAGTATTTTACCATGTGCAGAGAAGGGTCGAAGAATTCTTCAGGTCCTGGAAGAGAGCCCCAAAAGCTACGGGAGAGGAATCCACAATCAACAGTTTCTACAACTGCTGAGACGAGGTAGCAGAAGGAGTTCTTGACACAAGCACGGGTTGCAACCATCATCAACCAGCCAGCATACATATGGCATCGTCCCAGAGGTGCACTTCCTCTACTTCTGGAAGGCGTTCGGAGAAGCCGCGCGCATCGCAGGTGCGGAGAGCCGTTTCGGGAATGCTGCAAGGAAGTTACCTAAGTTTCCAACCTAACACATCCATTCCCCCACCAAAAGGAGAATCTAGAAACTAGAATACAGGCTGGCTTTGAACTTAAACTTGTGGCTGTCAGTCAAGGTGAGTTTCCGTGGTGGTGATTCAACTGTCAGTCCTCTGATGCCAGGCCGATCTGGGTCCACAGGTCATGACTTCCCTTGCGCCACGTTGCAACGCACGTATACTACTCTCGCTGCGCCGTGCAATCGGTCCACAAAGTGACTGCCACTCCACAGACGACCGCGCTAAGGGAGGCACACAATTCAGCTTCGAACCGAGGTTCACGCATCCGCCTCAGTCTGCATTTCCTCCTCGACATAGCCGGCAACCACCACTGCCCATGCGGCAAAGTGAGGCGGGTCACGAGGATGGCTGCAAGTGCCATTTGAGAACAACTCACGCGCTGCTGCGTAGTATCTGGCAACGATGCGAGATACTGGCGCTTTTGTAGATTTTCTTGCACCTCCTGGATCCAGGCATGATTGGCCACTCGTCGGCGCGACGGTGTAGCGAAGGAGGAGTCTCTGACATGGGCGACAAAGACTAAACTTGCCTGTGGCATTACCCACTGGGCTGACGCAACCATGAGACGATAGTCACGCGCGCTGTCACGGAAGGCATAGAATGCCGGGGCACATTGGCGTGGTTCAACCGATCTTTAGCGGTGGCAGGCAAACTTGGATAATTTCCTCTGGGCCATCAGCCCTGCCCGACGAGACATCCACGCATGAAAGTGGCTCCGCCTGAGGCGTCACGGTCTTCAGCCTGGCATCCAGCGTCAAACTGATGATAAGCATTGCGGCGCAACTGAGGGCACAAACCTCAAGGAAGCCAGTAGGGCACCTACGGGCTCACTCACATGAATCATGGGGCTGAGGGCACCGAACCATCCGCGCGCAACGGCGTTAGGCGACCAAGGCGAATGGCCGCCTGAAGAATTGGCCATCTTGGCAGCGTGTTTTTGGAGGTTGCACACCAGCCCACAATCTGTGGCTCCTGCGTCAATTGCTGCAGCGATGCGTGCCTGCAGATGCCACCACAACTGTCTTGTGAGCCTACGCAGGATATTCCCGAAGAGTGCTTGTTTGGTAGCCCAGCGCAGGACTGTCCCTCGACATTGGAAACATTCGCTATAAACTCCCCTCAAAGCACCACCCTTTCCGATCTTCACCCGCCCACAACCCTGGAAGGGGGATAGAAAGATCCATAGACCTCAAATCTCAGGGACTGAAACTCCCCAACTTTTGAGGTGCTTCTTCGTGGGGAATGAAACATTTGCCGTGGTACCAAGACATCCTTCTAGAATGTCGCAACACGGCTAGCAGACCTTCTTTATTTGTTGTAAACCGCTGAGCAAAACCCAAAATTAATGCCCTGACGAGGCAAGCTCTAGTTTGGAGACACAACTGTTGGCACCATGACCCAGGGGTAGCCAGGTATGCTTCCACAGGGAAGCTGCGCCTTCACTATCTTCGTGCTCTCCAGGGGCTTTTTTGTATTAGTGTTAATTCACATTACCAGTTGTTGTCTTGGATTTACTCATTTCAGACTTTCGACCATACAAGTCACCAAACAAAACACATCGGCTCCACTCGGCTCCATGTTTTGTACTTGCATTCTTTGGGCGCCAGTGGGCCAAGTGCTTTGTGTTGGATTATCGCCTGGGGCCGGAAACAAGGCTTTTCCAAGGGGCCTGGTGTCTTTTTTCGGATTCAGGCGTGAACTCAATCAACAAGCACCCAGGCCCTCAGTCTTGTTTGTGGCCCCAGGCGTCGTGGGCCTGCGAGGCCTGTTTCCTGAATAAAGATTATCACTAGGGTTGAGGGAATGTAAGTCCAAAAAATGCTAAGAAAAATCAAGCCTATTCTCCAGCCCGCTGCGCAGGCCATGGCGAATGCAAACTGTTCGACCAGCACCTTTGCAGTTGGATGCGCGTGCGCACGAAAGCTGCGGCGGCGCATCATGTATTGGCACTTCTCAAAACTGCTCTCCACATATCGGAAGCAGCCATGCCAGTGGCGATTGGTCTCGATTTTGACACGTGCTCTGCACAGATGCTCAAACTGATGCACCGGATGGTCTCGCAGGGCGTTCGACCAGGTTGATCCCCACGGAGCAGGAACACGCTGCTGCTGCGGCATGATGCCTGCACTGATTGGCTGGTCATCATCAGAAGGCTGAACAATCGCAATCCGCCACAAAGGAACTCTCCTTGGGAAGACGACAGCCGCATCAGCTTGTGGGAGAGAGCGTTTGAAGCAATCGTTTCGTATGGGTCTTCAACATAGGTACTTTGAAGGAAAAAGCATAAACCAATGAGGATTGCCCAACAATGCCTCTGTGGCAGAACGGTCGCGTTTGACCCTGCCTCATCTCTGTCGGCTGCAACCCCACCAACGCCGGGGTGGTGTCAAATGTGACGCGGAATTGAGATCAGATTGGGCCTGCGAAGCAATCGACCACGCCTTCATCACCATGGAGCAACCAATCCCATCGGGTCGGTCAGACTGAAAATATCCAGCCGCACATTCGCCCCGGCTGGATTTCGCGTCCTTTTCTTCGGAGGTGCGCTGGCCATCGAGACGGAGACCTTGGCGGTGGAGCTGGCGATGCTCCGCGCCCCGCGACGGAAGCGGTCGGGTGGGTGGGGCGGTGGGTGAGCGCGGCATTGGGTTTGCTTTAAGTGATTGGGATCAAACCCATGGGCTTCATCTTGTTTTGTGGGGAAGCGGGTGAAGTGAAACTGAAGAGGCAAGAGTCCCTGTTCAGCATTGTTTCTTGTTGAAGCGTTGGGCTTTCTCCCAGAACCTAAGGGGAACGGAGCATGCCCACAGTTTGAACAGTTGCTAGTCAGCATTGACTAGTTGGGGGTCCCCGTTCAGGGCTTCCTTTCTACAGACTGACGGAACCACTTCTTCCCAGGCAACTCAGGACGTCACTGGTGTTTTGTTTTGGTGTAGGGCGGATTATGAATTAATTGGAACGGGTTAGTTAGTGACTGGGGAAATTAGGAACTTGTGAATAGATGAGGTTTATCAATCCATTTTGAATCAGGTTGCTAGTGAGTGATGCATTCGATCATAAATCTGTCATCGACATGGGACATTCATCGCTGCTTTGACGTTGCAAAATTTGATTCAGCACAGGCACTCAAATATGCTTGTAAGCAGGATGAATTTGCAGCACATGTGGCGCTGCCTGCCACTAGGAGCGAAAAAAGCTTTGGGGTATGAAGAGGTTTACACATTTGGATCAACACCGAAAGACTCGCTAGTAGTCCCATGTGTTTATGGGTAAGCTACTTTGACCATGGCTCATTGATTCCTTCCATGCCGGTGGAGTGTTGAAAGACACAGAGGGAACATGACAGATAGCAGTGACGACAGGAAAGAGGACATGTCCCAGGGCCTGGTTATGTAGCGATTGGTTCATAGGCTTACTTTTAACATAGCCTGATAATCCTTTAGATTCATCCAGTAGACAGCAATCAGAGGGTTTCTTAACATGGAGCCGTCTGGGTGAAAGCGAGCTACCCCTCATTCATCCGGGGTGTTTCATTGCCTGGAACTTGGGTCTTAGCTCGAGCCGGGCCGACCAGACATGCGTGCATGTAGTTTCCCCTATAGGTATCGAGGGGAACGATGTACGTAAGGATGAAGGTTAAAGATCCTGCGACGTTTTACTGAGGTGTTTCGTCTTGGGGTTTTCAGCATGGACAATTCCCCCACACAACCGTGAACACAATGCACTAACTCTCGTGTTTCTTCCACAAGCTAGTCAAAGAAAGGCGTTTGACACGCTGCAAAGAGCCAAACCGCCGCGAGCGAACCAAACCCTGCCGCGAGCGAACCAAACCCTGCCGGCGCCATGGAGCCACAGCGGGCGAAAGTGCGGGTCACTGGGGTGGTGAAGAAGCCTCCCGCCGCCGCCCCGGCTGCCCCGTCTGCGGAGGCGGGGCGCCGATCGCTGGGGTCTGCGGCAGAAAGTGGAGCCTGGTCTGATGCCAACTCCATGTTGCATGCGAAGATTCGTGGCATTTCAATCATGTGGCATTTTCTGTGCTGTTGTGTGTGGATGTGGCGTGTTCAGAGCCCCCCTTGAACCGTCACACCCACCAAGGGGAAGCCAATCTTATTACAAACATGAGTTGACGATTAATCATGCGAACAAAAAACAAGGACATTTTGTTTGTGGCAGGGCGTGGTTCACTTGCCCCAACTTCGGTTGAGTTTGAATTTGAGAACTCAAGATGCAGTCGGACCTATTTCGTCCAATCCCAGAGCCCAAAGAAGGGTACTTAAAAAGACAAAAAGACAGAAAGACCAAAACCGCCCTCCGCCGTTTTTTTCTTCTTTCAGTGACCCGTGCCGGGAGTCCGCCAGGCCTGGTCCACTCCCCAGCGGGGCTTCTCCACCGGCTCTCCGGTGCCTGCGGAGAAGGAGGGCGCCGGGAAGCCCAGCGAGCCAGCGAGCCAGCGAGCGGTCGAGTCGGTCGGTGACGGTCGACTTGGAAGACGCCGGGGGGGAGAATGCCGAGTTTTCCCTATCACCAACAGGCAACGGTGTCAACCATGGCTTCTGGGTGCGAAATGGATCTCGCAACCATGCACGGTATCAACGACAGGAGCCACGTTGATGTGATTTATCTGGGGTTCGCTGTTACGGGATGACCTGGTTTGTTCCAATTGATGCCACTTCAACCAATGCACCCGTTGTGTCTTGAGTTGGTTCATTTGCTTGTAGAGGGAAGCCGAAGCTTCGAAGCTGATGCTCATGGAGAGTGCCTTGAGACAAACTTCGTCACATCCCGTGAGGCACGGGTGGTGAACACCCAGGCCGACCCGATTTGGGGTGGGAGTGGATTCAGGGGGTGGGAGGTGTCAGGTGCAATTCTGAGATTCGCCAGGGCATGCGTTACTTGGAAGGTTTGTTTTGGTTTAAAGGGAAGCTCAAAGAAAACCACGCATTCCACTGCGTAGACACCAACCCAAATGGGAAGGCGGTAAGGTAAGCACATTTTTGCAGTAGATGCAGGGGCATGCTGTAGTGTCTCGGACAGAAACTAACTTTCCAGCCTGCGATCATTTTTTTCTCCACCCACCATTCGTACTAGCCAAGACTTTGTGAGCATGAAGCAAGAGAGTTGGACGGAGTGCGCAAACGTTTATGTGTGCAAGCGAACCAAGCGTTTGCGCTGCCTGGAACTTCAGTCTTATGTTTCCAAAGGGCACTTGGGCGCCTAGCTTGTTTTCCGCCAGAAACTCGAAACACACTCGGCGCAGAGCGGGCCATGCTAAAGATGTTCTGTCAGTCGGCAAGCAGAGGGGGAAGTGGGCTCGGACTGCTTCCCGCAAGAAATGTGATGCCTGTTGGGGGGAGTTGGAGTTGTCGTTTTCTCTTCGGGGCACATGCTCATTGCGGCAATGAGTCCGAGAGGGTTGGAATCATTTGTTCCGACCGCCCGCTTTCTCAAGCTGGAAGGACACAGACAAACCAGAAAGACAGTTGTGTTCGGGGCTGAGAAGAGGATGGTCTTTCCACTTGTTTAGGAACGAAGGACGCTTTTTGTGCCTCATAGAGTCCATGTCGGTTAGGTGGACCCATCCGGATTGATCCAAGATTTCTGTAGCGAAATGTTACTCATTTCGCAAGGGGTCCTCCGGATTGAGACAAAGCGAGCATAAATCTTGGCAAATGGACGTGTTACAGAGGGATTTGGGACATCACCCATGAAGGTTCATTTCTGGGCGTTCTTTGTGTAGTCGACCTCCGTTTAGTGGCTGAACACGTCTCGAAGTCTCTTTCCAAATCCATTATCAAGAGGGTCCTGTTCTTTTTTGACTTTTGATGCACAGCACAAGCTCAAGATTGGGGCTTGTCTGGACATCGGCGGACCTTTTGGCCGTTGTTTCCTCGGTTGTTCCAACCCGCCCCCCCCCCCCCTCCTCCCTTTTTTTTCTTTCCCGCGGGCAACCCAAACCTCACTTTTCGATGGTTTTGACCCTTTTGGGTTTCTTTTGTTCAATTCTAGGGTCCAAATGGTTGCAGGTCCTGAAGGTGACTGGAGCCCACCAGCTCCAAAGCAGACACAATTGGGGCGCACCAGAAGGGACACATCCAAGTTACGCACAGAAACCAAGGACGTATCCAGGGCGAAGGATTCAACTTTCCCTTGCCGTGCTTGAAAGGTGAACCGCGTGCCGAAGGCCCGGAGTGTGTGCGTGCGCGTGCGTATGTGTGCTTCAGGGCAACCACCAGCACCAACTGTTTTGGACAGCTCAGACTCATCCAACCGTTGATTGGTTTCAGCAAAGTCATGACTGCTCAGGGGCGACCACTTTGGACGTTTCATCACACTAGTTGTGCTGTGGCCTCGCGTTTCCCCAAAAACACATACCCATCATGAATGGCCTCACTATCCATGCCCTTCTCCTGCCTCTCGGACCTCCTTTCATTAAAGGTGTTGCAACACTTGCTGACAAGTCCGTGTATTTTCATCCAGGGCGCAAGGCAAAGCCAGCTCTTTTTTCCAAGAGAAAGAGTGATGTGCCCTTTTCCAGTGGGCCAACCGCTAAAGTCCTTGCGCCTGGGATTTGCGCAGGTATAGTAGATTTGTCCTGGTACCTCGCGTTCCGGGTGGTGTGCGTCGTGCTGCGGAGGTCTGTTAGAACCCCTGCCTGGACGGGCTTATAAGGGACCCTCGCAAATTCACGGCCCTTTTGCAGGTTGAAGTCACATGGGTATTTTGCAGTCGATGCTGAAGATGCCAGTGTTTGTAATGTCGGGCGCTGCCAGTGCAATTGGCAATGTCGGACATGCAAGAATGGTGCATATCGGTTTCTCTGGCAATGTCGCCGAGCCAGATCACTGATGCTGCTTGTGCTGTGGATGTGGCTGATGTCAGTGCTGCAGAATGGCAGCGATGTTGGTGACACTGTCGATTTCAGTGTTTTTGGTGTGGCCAGCGATGCTGGTGATGTCAGCAGTAATGATGAACAGCAGCACGTCACATCTGCAAAAGGACAGCAAAGCCAACGCATTCCATGTATCAAACCTGAACTTCCCTACCGTAAGCCAATCATGTCGTATCCATGCCTTCAAAGCGCACGCAGGCATTGTCGTGATGGGATACGTGTGGTGCTTGTGCCCCCCCCCCCCTTACAACCAATCATGTCGTAGCCAAGCGCGCTATACTGCCAAAAAGGACCACCCCACCCCACAAGTGTTTCCCTCGGGCTTAACAGCGCCGGTGGCACAAGCAAGGAGTGAAGAAAGGAATGCCCCGCAGCAGATTCCCCACTTTGAGAACCTTGGTTTGGTCCTTTTGAGTTCCATCTTAGTTTGAAGGGGACTAGAAGCTCGAAACATTTTCGCATGGGATGTGGGGTACTCTAAAACAAATTGAGTCACAGCACGTCATAAGTATACTAGACGAATGTTAGTGGTTATCCTCCCACCAAGCCTGGAAGGGGGTCAACACATCCCTTTATATACTGGGCCCAGCATATTCATGGACTTAGGGATCTTGTGAGCTCAATTCCATGGTACTGGTGGGGCCTTCGGCAGGTGCTGGTGCACGGCCAGCACTCCGAGAGCGGCGCCTCCATCGCCACCCGCGAGCCCTCGCCGCCTGGGCGCCTTGGGAAGCAGTTGGCCCAGACGAAAATTTGAAAGACAACGTGCGGGGGCATTGTTCCTCAAAATTCGAGGATATGAGGCCCAGCTATCAACTACCGCCCTTGATCTTGTGTGATACATCTGCGGAGGTTCTGAAGACGAGGTCGATTTTTGCGATGCAGCCGAGGAACTCCTCACCCGAAGTGATCCGCAAAAGGCGCTTTGGCCTGCGGGATGGGGAGATGCGCATTTCCTCGTTTTGGGAACTGGCAAATCAGCAGCGAATTGTCATTTTCCCAGCAACCAGTTCGGACATGAGCGAACTCTGAAGCATCAGCGATACGGGTGGTCACCATGTTCCCCCTTTCGGTTGGAACATACTATAGCCTCTTTGCCGTGTGATCATCTCCGTTTACCTTTGGAAAGGCCAACTTGAAACGAGTTTCCTTTGAGACTTCCTTCTTTTATTTTGTAATATTTTGATGACGATCAGTATTTTGATGACCATGCCCATGATGACGATGATGATGATGATGATGATGAGGATGAGGATGATGATGATGATGAGGAAGAGGATGATGATGATGATGATGATGATGATGATGATGATGATGATGATGATGATGATGATGATGATGATGATGATGATCATGATGATCATGATGGTGATGATGATGATGATGATGATGATGATGATGATGATGATGATGATGATGATGATAGGATTACTACTACTACTACTACTACTACTACTACTACTACTACTACTACTTGTACTACTACTACTACTACTAATAATAATAATGATAACAATAATGACAATTGTTATTATTATGAAGCAGGTAACACGGGCGACCTTGTGATGTTTTAGTTTGTGGATGGTTGACTTAGACAGCTTGTGAGAATCAAGTATGGGAGTCAGGGTTTCTCAGGCTGAACTTCTTCTTACGGCCCCAAAGATGTTCACTTTTTGCTTTTAGGTCCTGGAGACAAGTGAGCAGAAACTTTTGTGGGTTCACTGAGATGGACCTAGATCAGGTCTACTTCAGCTGAATCGTTGAGGTTTCCATGCACCGCACTGCCACGGACCCCGGACCGAGTGGGATCTCTTGGCAAAAAGGCCATGATTTTCAATGCCAACCCTTTCAAAATTGGTGCAACCACACCCCTGTGAACAGACTGACCACTATTATACAAGGTCCCTAAGTTGAGGGCGACTTCGACTCGCTCCCAAGGAGTTTCTTCCTGGCAGCCCAACTGGCTTCTAGTCGACCTGATATTTCTTGAATCCATAGGCCCCCAAGACGCGTAAGCTTGAGCTTTACTGATTCTAGCAAAGGCCAAAGAAGGATTCTGTCAGTTCCAGGGTGGCATATGTTGGGCCTTGTTCTATTTGGGTTGTTTGCCAATAGGGGAACCCAAACGGGGGGGTTCCTCTTTGTTCCCTTTTAGATTCACACAAATGAGACCAATATTTAGCCTGGTTCTCATTTGGCCGCATTTTTACGTGCATTCCTCATGCCCCCCTCCTCTCGGCTTTCCATTCTTGTTTTCCTCTCACTCGGGCGGCTTGCCAGGCCCATCTCGGCGCACTCGAAGGTGGTAGTGCGCTCCAGGTCCAAGTCGGTGGATGCGCACGCGCACGCGGCGGCGACAGGGCAGGAGAGCCGCGCGCGCGCGATTCGATTCGCAGGGATGCGAGGCAAAAGCCTTAGGCCATCAAAAGGGTGGGCTTGCCACATTTTACCACATGCGCCACGAGCAAACCTGCGCGAATGAAGGCTCGGACGGGAGTCCTCTCGCCACTGGGCGCCCACATGGATGCTTTCCGGATGTTGCACATGGATGTTGGCAAAAAAGATACACGCGTGAATTTCCGTGCCCTGCTGCGGGGGTTCTGTTGTGGGCCTTCCTTTTCCGGGCTGGTTTGAGCATTGATGCCGTAAGGGGAAGATGACCCACCCTTCCAGGGTCTCAGGGCGGAGTGACCTGTTTGAGCGAAGCGCGCAGGAGCTAGCTTCAAAGCCGGACGAGGTGTGGCGCACCTCTGTTTGGCAATTTAGACACCAATTGTACAGGGTCGTTAGAGGTCACATTTATTGAAAGTGTTCTTCATGGCACGTACGAGATTTGGTCAACATTTTCAATCTCGAGGTTTGGTCAATAAGCCTCGGTGGAGCTGACTTTGCAATGAACCATGAGGGAGGTATCCTCCATGAAGCTGGAGGGAAACAAAGTAACAGGAACAAGCTGACGGTACTCAAGGGACCGAAAGGACGCAGAACAGGTTATTCCAATGCTCGTTGTTGCTTGGGAACGCGATGGTTTCGGTTTCCGAGTCTTGCTTTTCTGTGGTTTTACAGTTGTTTGTTGAATGCCAACATTTCACGGTCCGCAATGTGAGGACAATTTTGGTGAACTGACTGGTATCCATCTCCCAAAGCATTGGATGACTCAGACGACTTTCGTTGAACGCAGGGAGCGGCCCGATTGAAGTTCGGAGGAGACATTCAGACTGTCGAAAATGGCTCCCCTTCGGAGGTCCATGGGCCAGGGGATGGCCTCTTTCAAAGATTCAAGGCTTATTGGGATGCCTCAGGTTCCTCATTTTGCCACCTCTCACTTGCGGATTGCCGAAACGCTACACTACATCACCCACATTTGGGTGTGTTTTTTCAGAGGGGCACACCACCCCAAATGAGCAGCAAAGGAGAGCCTGCAACCGTGTGGCACCCCGCTTCCCTTTGAAACCGACCACACAAAAGAGCAGTCAAGAGTCCAATCAGCCAAACATCCAAGCAACCAACCCACCAGAAACCAGCAACAAGCACCCCAACCAACCCAACCACCCCAACCAACTTGGCCAACCCAAACAACCAAACAAGCCAACCGGCCGACCAACCGACCGAACGACCGACCACCAAAGGGCATATCCCACAGTGCGTGGTCGGCAGTCTGCCGTGTCGAGTGGTGCCAAGCGCAGGGCGAACTCGCCAAGCTCCGCACAGAGAACCAGCTACTGCGGACGCAGTTGCAGCAGGTGAGGGTTGGCGGGGGGGGCTACTGTTGGCCGCGTTGGCCGGATCCGGCTACATGCGCTGTCGCAGAGAGTGAGATTTTGCCATAGATGTTGCCGCCGAAAAAAGCCTTGCTTGTGGTTGCCTTGCAGGCATTGCATTGATACAGCCCGACAGATCAATACGTAGATGCTGTCTGGTCCTTTTCACATTCTTGTCAAAGCAACAGGTTCAAACCCGTGAGCCCGTCCAAGGAATCCTTAAGGGATTCCCATTCTAATCTGCAAAGTTGCAGCGGAGCGATGGATTTTGAGGACTGACAAGCATCCCCATCCGCCAGTGTTGGACAATCTTCTTCGGCGGAATGCACACGGAGAACACCAACATCACGGCAGCCAAATTGCCTTCATTGGATGGCAGTGTAAGCTTGGTCGGTCCCGAGCCCCCCTTTTCAGAGAAGTGGCTTACCGCAGATGTATTCATTCCCAGGGCAGGCTTTGACAATCAACAGCTGGTTGGCCTCAACAATTGTTTCCTGAACAATCTCCCGCTGTATTTCTTGAAGGGCAGTTTAGAATGGAAACGGCGCTGACCCCAATAGAAACACAGTGCAAAGCGTGATTCTTGGAGACACCAGCTGTTTGCGCATAATGTGCTGATCCGCACAAAGGACATGAAGACAGCGAAGATAAATTATACTTCCAACTTGTTTTCTCAAGAATCGGCCTACAACAATGTGAAGTTGAATAGAGACAAAAGGGGCTTATGTTGCTTTCAATGGGGATGGATGGTGCCCAGATGAGAAGATGAGGCCGGACGTTTGGGCCAATGACCTCAAACAAGCCGCTCTCCGCATGGCTACTAAGCGCAACATCTCGATGATAGTGCCGGTGTTCAGGAAGCTGGACCCATTTGTGCCGAAAAAAGCTGTACGATGCAGTCAGATCTTCCAAGAGCAATTTAGAAGCCCGTGCAACAGAAACCACAGCCGCCAAGTTGGACGTGCTGTTTGAGTAACGCTCCCAAACTTCGATCTCTCCCCAGAAGCGTCTTCTTCGGTCCCCTGGTCTCCGAATTCGGGAGCCTTTAGACAATGTCACACAATGGTCCCGACTCCCGACCTCTGTCCATAGACGTAATTGACTCACTGGGCAAACCTTCCTTGGGAGTTTGTATTTGAAATTTTTGTCGACGACCATTTGTGGCAAACTTCTAGGCTGGTGTCAGCAGCCGTGTTTTAGAATGTTGCCCATGCGGCGGGCAAAGTCGAAACATACCAGAACAGGCATGGGCAATGGCGAGAAGGCCACCTTTTGATTGACATATCCAGCCTCACACTGTCATAGTACCAGCATGTCTCACCAAGCAGACCACTTTGGTCTTATGGTACCCGCACAACGACGACAAATTCGGTATTTAAATGTGGGGATGCCCCTCAGCTGCTATGGGATATCCTCAAATTCAACAAGGGAACATGAACATGTATACTGTATACTCGTTTTCAACAGCAGGGCAACCACTAGAACTCGCATGTATAGTGCAGGGCACACATCACTTCCATGTCAATGTATAATGCACACACACACACACCTCGTTTGTATGAACCAAGGATTGGTTAAAGACTCTTAAAGACAGAATGCCAGAACCGCACAACTACGATATTTGCGTACGTATTCCAATGACGCCAGCGACTGTCGTGGCGAGGGCATGGAGCAGTCCAGAAGTGTGGCGGCCGAGAAGATGGTTTTGCAGGCCGAGAAGGACGGCCTGGAGTCCAGGAGCGGGGCATGCGGGCGGGGGCCGTGGGGTAGGTGCACCACCCATTTCAGTCTATGTTAGTGGGGATTGGGATGTTCACTGGGGGTATGAGATTTTGACCCATGGCCATTTGGCTTTCTGAGCTCCTCTTGCAATCCGCCGCATCGCATTTTAACCACTCAACCCCAAGAAACTCCAAGGGCACATGGTGAAAACCAACTCAACTGGTAACAAGCGCATGGGACAATTTGGAGGTGGAAAGTGTGCGGAGTATCGAATCAATAAACGGGAGCTCGAGAGTAGCCAGCAATAGTTTACCATCCCACATTGGGGAGATTTTGGATTGGCTTTGGGGGTCTATGTAACACTGGCAACTGGTTGTCACCCCAAATGTCACAACATCCAGGCCAACTGTCCACTCCATCAACGTGGCCTAAGGGATTGGTTTACATTCCAACGTACTGTGGATGGACGAAATCCTGCACCACTTTGAAACCACGGGAAACCGTTGTTTGTTGTTGTTTGTTGGTATTTACAGGGGAATCATCAACTCAGGGTTCCTTCGGTGGTGCGAAATGGATTTCGTCCATGGACAGTCGCAACCAGGTCGCAAGAAATGTCCGATCCGCCAGGTTCGCGAAGCTGGAGAGCCAGCTGGCGGCGCAGCAGCGCGAGCGGGAGGTGCGGTTGGGTGGCGATAGTGGGTCAGTGGGGGGGGAGGTTTGTCTAGAGAAGTTGGACACTGCAGCCTTGGTAAGTGGGGGGTTGATCTACCGTTTTTTGGAGCAAGTTGGTTGGGGGAATCAGAGGGCGGTTCCGACTTCCTTGATGCCTGGGAACTGGATACCATTTCTTTGGAACGTCAGTCTCATAGAAGTGGGCATCCGAAAAAGGTCTTCACGACTTGCAAAAAGGGGAACTATTGAAGGGCACTTCACCTTTTCAGACTTTTAAGTGCTTTTTGATCGTTCATGCAAACTGCAAAAAGTGCCAGACCGTTCCGAGAGATACACAGGTTTCTTGGGGAGTGGTGCAGGTTGGGGTGCCTTGAACAGTCACCGGCCATTTTGCAACATCAAGCACCCGGATGGCCGTTCGATCCCATGCCACTTTCAAATGCGGGGCCATAGGTTTGGTCCGTGGAGTCCGGGGTTTTCAAAGGAACTCCAGGGAAACTCATCAGATTTGGCAGGTTCGCAAACGCGAGTTGGTCACAGAGATTTTCGCTCCAACATCCAATCCACCTTTCCCTAACCCAGGGGAAGGAACCCCGCGCAAACTCCGATGACCCAGTTTTTTTGTTTCTATCTCCATCCGTCCAGCGTCCTTTCTCTTTGACGACAAGAGTTCCTTCCATTTGAGCCCACGGCCATAAACCCAAAAAGTGCTTTGTTTCAGAGGGACACCAGCAAAACCACCATTGTCTGAATCCAAATCCCCTTTTTTCCCTGCTCTCTTGGAGGTTCCCTTCATGAGGCAAACCACATGGGCCCACGAACCAACACATTTTCTGGGGTAGACTTAGGATACATTTTACATTTGTGGCTCAAAGTGAAGCAAGCAATAGAACACACATTCTATAACTGGGCCTAACTCTAATCATGTCTTGTTTTCCCGTTTTTTGGAATGAGTGCTCCTCTGCAGGAGCTCTTAGAGGCCCAGAGCGGGCTGCGAGAGGAGAAGGAGGCCCTCGCCGCCAGGCGCAGGGGTCGTGTGGACGGGAGAGCCGACGGGAGCCGGTTGGAAAAGATGCAAGCCATGAGCAAAGAGTTTTTGGGTTTTATTAACCAGGCTCCCGCCTGCTGCCGCCGACCCTCGGCGCATTAAGGGAAAAGTCACAAGGACCGGTCCTGAAACACGTCCGCAAACCCAGGGACCACTTATAAGATCCTCTACGACCACAAACAAGGATTAACGGAAAAGTCAGAAATAGGGCAGCTAGTCCGTTAATTACCGCTTGGGCCGGCTTGCGCCCAAGTCACTTCGAGGTGGCCCGGGAGCAGTCGCCTCTCCCGGGGTCGCCCTGAAACTGGCCCTCCCGAAGTTGACCAGAAACAAGGATTAACGGAAAAGTCAGAAATAGGGCAGCTAGTCCGTTAATTACCGCTTGGGCCGGCTTGCGCCCAAGTCACTTCGAGTTGGCCGGGAGCAGTCGCCTCTCCCGGGGTCGCCCTGAAACTGGCCCTCCCGAAGTTGCCCTGGACCGGTCGCCGGCAGGGACCGGGACTTGGGACCCTGTCCAGGCTGGTCCCAGTCTGGCGCGGTTTGACTTGACGTATTGGACTCTCTTGCAGAATAGATGGGATCCTCTACTACCACAAGGACGTCAACAACCGCACGGGCCGGCTTGGTCGCAGGGTCATGGGTGCCAGTCGGGAAAGGTGTCTGGAGCGGTTTGAGGCAGCACAGCATATTGAATTGGGACCCAAGACCAGCGGTCACACCAGGACTCAATCCCGGACCGGCTTCCCAGACCGGTCCCAGGACTGGTCCTGGGACCGGTCCCAGGACCAGTCCCAGGACCGGTCCCAGGACCAAACCGCTGGTCCTAGGACCGGTCCCGACTGGTCCCAGGACTGGTCCCAGGACTGGTCCTGGGACCAGACTACAAGTAATCCAAAACAGCAGAACCAGGCTCCCAGGACCAGTCCCAGGACTGGTCCCAGGACTGGTCCCAGGACTGGTCCCAGGACCGGTCCCGGGACCGGTCCTGGGAATCCACTTTTTGTGGGTTCGGGCGTGTCCCCCAGGGACTATCATTGATTCCAATCACTTCCAGTTGCATCCCACGCCGGTCCCCTCTGCAGGAGGCTGGGACGGGAGGCAGAGGGTCGGCGGATTTTTGGGCTGTGATTTTTTTGTGGAAGGCTTTTGAAGCTGGCTCAGAGAAGAGGACGCCATGCGTTTTGAGGGGTCCTTCAAGTTGTGACTTGCTTTTGGGGGTAGAAGGGTCCTCAGTTGGCCAAGGAAGTTTGTCTTTTTGGGACCTTTTTTGGGTTGGCTTGGAAGGGAATCCCTCAACCTTGCCCAAGGCCGACTTTGACCTTTTGGTTTCCCTGTTTTGATTCATATTTAGTTTAGGTTCCAAATGGTTAGCTTTTTGTTTTCTGGTCCTTTGGGTAACTGAGAATGGGATTTCGAATGTTCCCATGTTCCCTAAGCCATGAACAGAACGGTTCTCATATGAAAGAAGGCGTCTTACTCGCTAGTTGGTTTGCCCGAAAAAGCTTCTTACCGCAAGCATTTGGAAAGTGGCTCTTTTCACACTCACTAGCTACAAGTATCATTTTTTACAGGGGTTCCACAGCGGGCGTGTTTCAAACCAGTTGAATTGGCAATCATGGTGATTTCTTTCTAAAATCATGCTTTCAAAGAGGGTCAAGTTTGCCTCCCTTACAAAAGGCTGAATGCGTCGTTTTTTTGGATGCACACATTCCACCCACGGCTCCTGTTAACCTACCAGAGAACCTCGATCCAGGAGAGCCCTTCCCGAATTGCAATATCTAAGGAGCCAGTCATCCCCCTGCCTTTACCGAAAAACTCATATGATTCCCTTTAGAATGTGCGCTCTTTGATGAATTGAACGGGGGCACCCTGTTTTTTCCAACCCCGAACCTCGTTGTTTGGGGGGTGTTTCACAACACAGTGAAGAAGCCCCTTGTACAAGACGCGCTCTACGAACCAGCAAGAGGTGTATAGTATATAATCCTAGTCGACATACAGCAACTCAAAAGCGGCTCGGAAGTTCCAGAAAACATTTCGCACCGTCAAACTTCGCCGCTGGAACTCTGGGACACTGTCCGTAGGCTCCAGGTGTGCTGCAAACCTGGCACTGTGCCCTCCGTCCTCACGCCCTGCCCTGCAGCGTCTGGTGCAGATAGATATAAAGCAGGTTAACCAATCGCGTCCAACCACAGAACTCTGGTCAACGTGTCAAAGTCACAGGGCGCCCACACTTATTCCCTGCTTGCTTGATGCTTGCCAGGCAAGTTTCCAAACGGAAAGGTTTCGTCTGAAGGGGACCTGTATACCATGTATAGCCTTTGGGGAACGGCCCTGGAGGGACCGCCGCAACAAACTTGTTGTTTTTTGGGCACTTAGCCAGAACCACAAGCGCAGCGGAAAGGCGGTCTGTGTGCCACCAAAGGTTTGCTTCCGAGAATCGAGACGGCGCCTTCCAAAGCTTTGTATGGCTTTGCTGTTTCAGGGACACTTCTGAGCTGGAATACCAGATCCACTTGCCCCCTTGCCGGGCTTTTTCCCAAAGGTTCGGACAAGGGGATCTTCCTACAGCGGCTTCGATAAACTCAGCACTTGAGCAATTAGTTGCTTTACAACCCATGGAAGTTGTTGACGCTGCTGTGATGTCCGTGTGCGCAAGGATCAATGTACCGTCCCCCGAGTCCGAGTAGCACTGTTTTGCCGGGATGTCGTCCTTCAGTCTGCCGAAGCCTGCTCGATTGCACTGGAGATATTTCTTGAGATCCCGAGCAAATGTCTCAGCCAACGCCAAGTCAATGCCGAAGACCTGGTCATGGGAAGTTGGTCCAGGTTGCCACTTCTGTGATACCCTTTGTGGAATCCCATTGCGTCAAGTGGGATGTCCTTAGGAAAAGCCTTTTTGAACAAGACAAGCACCAAATGAGCTCGTCTCATGTCTCCCCCCCTCAAAAAAAAAGGAAGACCAAGAAAAGCAACGAACAGAAAAAACAGGTTGGTTTCCTTTTTGCCCACCCCCCGCCCCCGGCCCACTCTTTGGTTTTGCAGGATTTGGTCTGTCAGGTGCCAGGCCTTAGAGCGGCAGCTGGCCCGCCGCGACAGCGAGGCCCGTCCGGCCACCGTTGCCGGGCCGGCCGTTGGTGTTTCGTTTTGCTTGGAATCCGAATATTCCCCAGATTATGAAACCCCAGGTAAACGACATCCAAAGGGTCCCTAATTTTACAGACATGCCCAGATCGAACTGTAAGTTGCCTCCACAAAGCACGCAAACAAGACAAAGCCGAACCCAAATGAAGGCAACATGAGTTAGTAATAAGGACTTCTTGGAAAGAACGGCCAGCTTGTCCAAGATTAGGACAACTGCAGCAAATCCAAGTCAAGTCGCTCAGAGTAGTGCAAACATGCTTCTGAATATGTATCACCTACGTATATGTATCGATATATATATATATATATATATTAATATATATATATATATATATATTCCCAATATATATATATATATATATACATACATATTATACACATATTGTATATGCAGAGTATGTAAACTATACATATATACCCGCGTATATGCATGTACCACAACTATCAAGCCCACTTTCGATGCGTGCATTTCTGCGAGTTCTATGCACACATGAAAAAACAAAAAGCAATCACCATTTTGGGATTTTTTTTTTTTTTTTTTGGGGGGGGGGATTCTCTGGTGCGTGTCTTTTCTCTTTTCTTTTTTTGCGCAACGCTCCGCCCAAAAAATGGGCTCCCCAGATATTCCTCGCGCCAGTCCCGAAAAGTGGGCTGGGCGGAGAGCACCACGCTGGCGGCGCCTGGGCGAAACATGTGGTGGGATATTTTTTCGCATTCCGCCGACGTCCGCTCCATCCATTGGGTTTGGGGCGATTTTGTTTTTCTACCCCAAGACCGGGAGGGGGGGGAAGGGGGGGAAGTGAACGAATCAAAGGGTACATAGGCCCTGGTTTCGGGGCTTTGGAAGATTCGTGGTGTGGCGAAGTCTCTCAGCCCAGGCCTCGGACTCAGACTGCCAGAAGGCAGGAAATAGGCACACAAATAATGAACAGAGGGACGACAGGGCCCACATTATCCGCCGGTGTCCAGTGGCCACATGTGGCCACAGGAGAAATTGGCGGTGAGACGGCACTGCAGTCGCCCAGTTTAGGTGTCGCAGCAAGGACATCAGCCACTTGGCTGGATGCTGGTGTTCATTCAAGCAGTAAAATCCAAGAAACCTCAAGCGATCGCCTTAGTTTACCGTTGAATCCTTCCCTTCGGCAGAGCAGATGTAGGGCGTTGTATTGCGGCGACTTGTTTTTGGATTCTTGCATCCACTGTCCCATGCTCGAACTGTTGGCCGCTCCAATGCTTGGTCTTGTTCAGAGTGATGTGGGGGTGTAGAAGTCATCACGCGCTGGTGATTGACTGCATACCTTCCGATCGACCTTGGCTCGACCCACAGCACCACCAGTCCATCGTTTGAACGTCAACAGGGTATGAACTTTGAAATCTGTAGATGGACGCCTTTTACATGACGATCTATGTTGACCAACCATTTAAGAGGGTATTCTGCATCAGCACCTCAAAGCCGTCAGTTTGGATGCCGCTTCAACAGGGAGAACTGCATTTGAGATCAACCTTGATTGAGGGGCACGTCTATTCGAAGACAACTCAGCCTGCTGCACCCAGGTGCCGAACGCGGCGAACGCGCCGAACGATCGCCCGACCACGGGGAACTCCATGGCTTCTGGCACCATCGTGAACTCCTGCCTCAGTCCCTCGCTCAAGCCGGGCGAAATGGCAGTGTTCAAAAAGTTGCAGGGACTCGGCACCGGGGTCCCGAAGTTGGAGTGTCAAATGAAACGATGACAGGTTCATCAAAGCCATGGCTGCCAGAATCTGAAAGCGTGACTAAAGCTAAGGTAGCACCCGGCCCAGGCGCGCAAGAATTGTCCCCCAGTGATCTAACCCAATTGGTTCGAGCAATCAATATTGTGGTTTCAGCAAACGGGTTCCGTTTGTGACCAATTTGGGCCCACATCAAGGTCCTCTCTTGGGCATCCTTTGCTTTCGGTTGGTGAATTATCGGGTTCGCGTTGCAGGTACAGAAGTCATCTTTTTGCCGGTGTTTTGTTGCTCAAAGACGCGCAATCTACGCAGAGGGTCGCGCATCGTCTTCTGAATCTGCAAGAGGAGCGCACTCTCTCCTATGCTGGGCAATTCGAGGCACCGGCGCATTATTTCCGTTTAGAAAGGATTTTGTTGGATTTTTTTTAGCGATCTTTCTTCCGCGCAATCTCTGTACAATCTTTGCACAAGCGCCCGCAACATCTCTCCCGGCAATCTTTCAGGCCTTGCTGAAAGAAGCCTTCGGCATGCTTTTGAGGAAAGGACAAAGATAATGCTTTTGGGCTGGGGAATTGAAGAATCGGCAAGGCAATCTTGCCCAAAGCACGGCACCAGATTTACCCCAGCCAGAAACATGGGATCTTCAGAGGTACCTGGTCCAATGTCCGAGAGCTGAGGCTTTGAATCTGCGGCCTCGCACGCCTCTTTGATCTATTGCAGCAGCCCCAACTCCTTGAGGTCGGGGAGAGAGCAGCAGAGTGGAATCGGCCAAACTGGCGGCCATGTCCTGCAGTCTTTGGCAAAGGCGCCAGGTCTTTCGTACCAAAAAGTTGGCTTTCGACCCCTCTGGGGTTCTTGAAGGCAGGACCATGACAGCGTGATACCTGGAACCGCTTGTCTTTAACGTTTCCGGAATGAACCGGTGGGATCCATAGGTGACCCCCCAGATCTAGATCTGCAAATCAACCAGGTCAACGGCTCCGCTAAGTTCATCACTTCTTGAAATCAGATCCGATGAAATAGACAACTTCGAGTTGTGTTGCATTTGCAGTTTTTTGTTTTTTTAATTGTTTTTTGTTTCCTTTTCTCAGTTTTGTTTTTCCTTTGTTTTCTCCCCCGGAATCGAGCCTTGATTAATTCACTGGTGGGTTCCAATTGACTTTTTGCGTCCAGAACATTGTCTAAAAATTGACAGACCCCTGACGCAAGCCCTTTCTTCTCTCCATGACCAACGAAGGGAAAGCTATGGCTACCCGCCAGAAAAGTTTTCAGACCTTCACAACTATACAGGAAGGTTCCCTCCAAACCTATCCTCCTATAGGGTTGGCGTGGCTTTCTGCTTTCCCTGTTGGGTTTTGTTATGAAGCCACAAGTCTTATTCAACACTAACTGCGTTTAATGTTCAAATGGCTTGCACATGACCATGACGAGCTCATCGATCCGTAGTAAGAACGAGCTCAACCATGAATGTTACTAGGGAGCCCCTTATTTCCGCAGTGGGAATTATTTTGATATTTGCCCACATTTATTTATACATATATGTATATATATATATATGTATATATTATGTGTGTGCCATGCTCAAATCGGTCCTTTATTGCTCCGAACCGAGCTGTTGGTACTGTTTGATTCAGCTTAACTTTTCACTTTCAACAAGTTGCCCTTGGGCCTGGGGCCATGAGGCCCCGGGGCTCTGGGGGAGTGGCTCCTCGCCAGGTCCGTGGCCGAGTGGGTCTTCCCCTTGCAGAACCGGATCCTCCCACCCGAGAAGACCTACGCCGATGCCTCGGAAGTCGTCTTCCGCGCAAGAAGCGGCTGGAGACAACTGGTTTGCCAGTGGTTTTGTGTTAAATGGAGACGTCTCCTTGTTATCTGGAGACATCTATTCGTTGCTCCTGGAAATGGTAAGCCTCCGTCTGGGTGTGGCAGCTGGTCGGTTCTCAGGGTTTGCTTCCGGCTGCTTCAGTCAGCCCATTCCGCGAGACCAGCACCATGGTCAAATGAGCTCCTGTGAGGTTGATCGGATGTCCGTGGATCCTTGAATTGAATTTCAGTGAACAAAAAGAAACGGGCAGCTCGCATCATCTACCTCAGCCCCGACCCAAATAGCTTGTTTGACTATTGTCCACATCCGTGTGAACCTGCATACTGCGGGAACAACCATCCCAGTGGCAATACTTAACCTGCCGGTGGCGCAGGAAGGGCCATGTTGCAGGCTTAGACGAAACATATTCTTGAACCCCGGGACGCAGGGGACGAAAGATCAAAGATAGTGTTTGTTGGGTATGTTGTTGGGACAAATTGACAACCCCTGTTTGGTTCCCCCCTTTTTTTTTTATTCGGACTCATGTGTGTCGTGGCTGGATCCCGATCGTAATGTTGCTCATTGCTTTCCGGGTACACCCTTCTGAAAAAGTGGATGCACTTTGACCATTTTTGGAATGATCAACCATTGCAGTTTTGGCAATTCAAAGGCCTTCCAACTGAAATTGCGCCATGTGGGACGTGATTCTGACCCTCAATGAAGCAAGCCTGCCCACTTTGCAAGGACCGACAGCTTCTGGCCGTGCGCCTCAGGGGTGGGATGGGGGGAAGGACCAGAGTCACTAAAATTGAAGAACAAATGCGCCGTTCGGATTCTACGGGGAACGCAGCGCTAGTCCTCGTTTGAAGTGGCCAGAGGGGGGAGGGAGGGAGGGAGGGAGGGAGGGAGGGAGGGAGGGAGGGAGGGAGGGAGGGGAGGGAGGGAGGGAGGGAGGGAGGGAGGGAGGGAGGGAGGGAGGGAGGGAGGGAGGGGGAGGGAGGGGAGGGGAGGGAGGGAGGGAGGGGGAGGGGAGGGAGGGGAGGGGAGGGGAGGGGAGGGAGGGGAGGGGAGGGAGGGAGGGAGGGAGGGGAGGGAGGGAGGGAGGGAGGGAGGGAGGGAGGGAGGGAGGGAGGGAGGGAGGGAGGGAGGGAGGGAGGGAGGGAGGGAGGGAGGGAGGGGAGGGAGGGAGGGAGGGGAGGGAGGGAGGGAGGGAGGGGAGGGAGGGGAGGGAGGGGAGGGAGGGAGGAGGAGGGAGGGGAGGGAGGGAGGGAGGGAGGGAGGGAGGGGAGGGAGGGAGGGAGGGAGGGGAGGGAGGGGAGGGAGGGGAGGGAGGGGAGAGGGAGGGAGGGGAGGGAGGGGAGGGAGGGAGGGGAGGGAGGGGGAGGGGGAGGGAGGGGGGGAGGGGGAGGGGAGGGGGAGGGAGGGGGGGAGGGAGGGGAGGAGGGGAGGGAGGGAGGGAGGGGAGGGAGGGGAGGGAGGGGAGGGGGGGGGGAGGGAGGGGGAGGGAGGGGGAGGGAGGGGAGGGAGGGGAGGGAGGGGAGGGAGGGAGGGAGGGGAGGGAGGACGCCACACGTCGGGGTACGCCCAAGCGCATTTCCAAGAAGCAGCCCATGTCGGAGCAGGATGGTGGCAAGAGTGATGAGGCACCTGCAGAGTACAGTCCATTCTTCAACCTAAGAGTTATGAAAATGGTAGCGGCAACCCGCCTGAAAGACTGTGAAGGGAGGAAAGGAGGAAGGGAGCGGGAAGGGATCGAGTGGGAGATCAAGGGACGGATGAGGATGGCCGATCCGCTGAGGTTTTGGGAGACACGGAAGTTGCACGGTTTTGGGGTTGACTATTGAGGAAGCCAAGGAGAAGCCTGTCATTTTGGGGGTTTTCAACTCTTGAGACGACTTGAATTAAGTTCGGTTCGAAGTCAATGTGCATTAAAATATTTGTCGGAATGCCGAAGTGACGTTCGAAGCTTTGAGGCCCCGAGCGACCCGCGGCGGCAGTGGCTGGAGGAGTACATCCAGGGCTCATTGATGTCTCACCGCGCCCCGTCAAAAATGGTTTCAGCCTGAGACAAGGCCAAAAGACGAGGCTCAAATGAGGGGCGGGTTTGAGGGGGCGGCCGCAATTTGTGCACAGGCACCCCTTTTTTTCTGAAAGTCGTCTTCCAAGTTCGGAGTCCAGGTCTCTATTCCGTACTGAACTGTCATTGTTCCTTATCGAGTTGTAATCCCTTGACCTGTGCATTCTGGGAGTGCTTCTGAAAATAGACCCATGAGCCGGAAGATTGTTTCCTTTAAGCGTCCTTTTTTTTACACCGACCAGCAAGGGGTTCGCAGTTTCTGGTGACCCTTTGGTGTTTCCTCAACCTCAAGTTGCTTGAAGATGTTCGACCCTTGAGGGTGAGGCTCGTGTTGTCTTTCCCCCAAGCCTTGATGCAGATCTTATTGTGGCTCACCAGGGTTTACTGTTTTAGACCAGTTGCATGGAAAAATGTATGGGTTCCCTAAATGTCGAGTTGATCCCTCTTGGCCAAGCTTGTGAGGCTACAGCACAATTCCGGAGCTCTCGTTTTGGGTTGTTCGAGAATGTACTAGCTGCTTTGGTTGGGGGTAGGTTCAGTTTCGGCCGCAGGGTAACCCTTTGAGAGCTATTGGGCAAGAAACGATGCGTGGTTTGGTCAAAAAAAACCATATATCAGCGTAGGGTTGATTTGGGAGGGACGCGGGGGGACACTGACTTTCCCACCAAAATGAGCGGGGTCACATGACTTCCCCATGTCATTGTGCGCACAGCATCTGTTGATTGTCGCTTTTCGTCTCAAACAGAGGTTGTCAGAATCCTCGTTCCCTTACCGCATATGGGGATGAACTGCATGTTTGAGGGTCGACCGAAAATCGACTCAGATCGCGCAGTTGCATTTTGGAAAGTCCCTGGGCAAGGTCAATAGTGCCATGTCTCGGTACAAAGGGATAGCTTGCCTTTTTAGTTGTTGCATTTTCTGTGTAAACACAAAGTTTCTTTTGAACAAGATGGTGAAAAGTGGGAAGCAACCAACAGCTGAATTTCAGCGGACCTATGTCAGATTCAAACGTTCGCCCTGATCTTTCTTTTTGAGCCGCTTTCCGTACGTGGTTCACGTCATCTGACCGTTTGCCCTGACAAGTTTTTCAGCCTGCTCTGTTTGTGCCGTTTCCTGCGCGTGGGTCACCGTACCCCAAGTGCTGAACCTGTGGGGGATCCACATGGGTGGCTTGCCGATTGGTTTTGCCGCTAGGGAAGACCTACGACTCGGAGGAGTGGTGCTCGCCTCCGCAGATCGAGATCATCCGGGTGTCGGAGGTCTTCAACCCCATTGTGAACAACGCGCCCCGGACGTCGGAAATCCGCTTGGCTCGATTTGGCTTGGTTTGACGCGTTGACCGAACAATAAGAGCCGTTTTTGTTGCTGCCAACGGCACATGGACACTTGGAGCTGGACTAATGAACCAGATGAGCAATTGAGCTTTGAATCTCCTAGACCTCTCGTTAGGGGGCTCTCTCTCGCTTCTAGTGTGAAAGGCACGTTGAACACGCAAAAGTGACTCGCATCTTCTGCTTGCAAGGATTAATTCAGCTAGCATCAAAATGTCCATGGTGAATTTGGGAAGATCGGTGAACACATGTTCCCGAAAAAGCGACCCGCGTTTCCCCAGACGGTGCTAAGTTTTAGGTGAGCTGCAGGATTTAGCAACCAGAAGGGTCTGGTCTGAGAAGCGTCATGGCCTGAACTGGGCTGTTGTTTCAATCAATGAATGTACAGTGCACATATATATATATATACACATAGAAATACACCTATCTAGGGTACCGTCCACACAAACATGTATATATACATATATGTGTATATACCAGTGTTTCCAGCAATGGCTAGAAAACAAAAACACCTGTTGGTGG
Source organism: Effrenium voratum (assembly GCA_963377175.1). Lineage (NCBI taxonomy): Eukaryota > Dinophyceae > Suessiales > Symbiodiniaceae > Effrenium > Effrenium voratum. The sequence goes on along the minus strand of CAUJNA010002269.1, from coordinate 913,517 downwards.
GAGCAGAGGTCACGTGTCGGCGCGGGAGGTGTCAAAAAGGTCGGCGGGTAGCCCAGGCCTTTTACCAGCAGCTCAACCAAATGACGGAGGCCGGGAGGCTTTGGGCCTCGAGATGACCTGCCAACTTTGGGTCCAATGTTGGCAGACGCTCCGAAAGTTGGGGGAACCAAACGCCTGTCAGGAGTGCCAAAAACCTACGCTCGTCTTGCATAGCCACCCATTCAGGTTCCCCCCGTTGAAAAGGCTAAACTTCCCAGAGAGTCCATTTGCGACCACCCCTTCATGCAGTTTAGTGTCTGGTGATGCAAAATAGCTCCAAGTTTCCATGGCACCCTGCATTTCCATTGGCAGCACTGCAAACTGACGCTCTGTCTCAAAAAGTAGTGTTTGTATGAAGGCTTGTCTTCTGGGACAGGTCTTCGGGTGAGGCAATCTCTGCGTGCGATCTCTCTGGACAAGCTCCCTCTCCACGGCCATCTTAGAAGTTGGAGTTTGTGCTTTGACACCGTGACCCGAAAATGGTGTGCAATGGAAAGCCCGAATAGAAACAAACAGGTCGACTCGCTTTGGTCAACAAATCCGGCTTGCGCATCCAACAAACACAGGCAAACCGCTTAACATCGATGTGACCGTGCCTCCTTTGTTGGCCCGGTAGATTGAGATGACATGCCGCTCAACTTCAACTAGAGGAAAGCACCAGCCCATGACCGAATCACGTGTTTGCTTTGTGTGCGTGTGTGTATCAACATCGGCGTCTCCTGTTTTGTTTGGATGATTTCAACAGGATGCCGATTTGCATGATTGATCCACCGATGCGGTCAGATTTCTTGTGATGCATTCCCCCTGTGTCAAGACTGGGTCGGTGAATCACGTTTCGTTCCGTTCGACAAATGGCCGTATGTCAAAATGCGGCCGCGAAAGGGGAAGGTTTGGAAGGAAACCAGGACTCAAAGGGAAACCACAAGTTCCCGTGCTCATGTTGAGTCCGGTTCCATGCACCTTTCGGATCAATGGGGGTTCCTCCTCTTCCTCCAAAAAGGATAAGGACTCCCTCGAAACTGCCCCTGGCAACCAACTTGAGATTTGCCAATCCTGGATTGCCACCCTGTACCCGGCCGTAGTGGATTTCTTAAATTGCATCACACGGCTCCCAGCTGGTTCCTGCTGGTTTTGCATTGTTGGCATCCACTGTACCTAAAGGTCCGAAGGGTATGGTTCGTTCTTACCCCAAAATCGTCGATTTCATGCTTGCCCCCTTTACAACACCCCCCAAAAAAGGTCCTTGGTTTCCACATTCACCAACCATGAAAAAGGCCACCTTTGGTTTACCTTTAGCTGTCGCATTTGTTGGTGTCATCTGAAATTGATCTTTTCCTTTTGAGGTTTCAAAGCCTCGGTTTGCTTCAGGTCTGGGGCACGGACCGGCAGCCAGTGCCGGAGCTGCACCGCGCCATCCCCATCCGCACCGCCTGGGACCAGAGCCGCATGAACGAGGCCGTACCTTCTGGAGCTTAAAACAACATTGCTGGAACCCGCTACGAACCCGAAGGCCTCATGTTGGTCGGCGCTCTACAGCCCTCTACAATTCCTGTTGTCCTTCTGGCAGCAGATAAGGGACGCGTCAGTCGTCAGCCCTAAATAATGAAAAACGGCTCTTTTTTCGCATTGGGTTTGGGTTTGGGGGTTTGTATCTTGTTGTGCAGGAGTGCTCAGATCGAACTCATGGTTGGTGGGGACAAAACGCATGGAAAAGTCCACCACTAGGCCCAACAAGAATCATTCATTCCTTCACTTGGGCTCCTGTGAAGCATGGCTCAGGATATGGTCAATGATTCAATGATGTGGGGGTTTATTGCTCAGGCGTAGGCTTGGACAGTGGATTCCTCCCTGCTCGCCTGATGGCTGTACGATTTCCAGGTTCTGCTCTTCCATGGATGCAAGTGGGATTCCCTCTTTGGCATCCTGCGCGCCTCGGCAAGAGAATGATGTTAAGAACTGTTGAGAAAGCAGCTCCGAGCGACTGAGCGGCGGTCGTGTTGAATATACAGATTTGTCTATCAACTTGGAAGGGACATGGAGGACTGGCTGACGGTCCAAGCAAACTGCAGGAATTTGATACTGAGTTGACTCATGTCCGTTGAGCGGTAGCAGCGTGTTTTTACTGTGGCGCATATCAGCGAGGGTTTTGCTTCTATGTTCAAAGGAACCATTTGCTTGCTGTGGATTCAGCCACTTCCCCAATGTGTATGCCATCGGAAATCCTAGCAACACTCATGGACTTTCCACGACCAGAGTCTGGCTCTCAAGCCATGTCGTACCAGGTGGGACACGTTGAGTCCGTGTGATTTGCGTTGGAATTCTCCAACTCAGTGTATCATTCTTTGCTGCATCCTCGCAGTTGGAGCTCAAAGAATGGCATTCAGTATTTGCAGATGTCTCCGCAGCTTGAAGGCGTGGGGCCCCCCCAAAATGTCATGTCTCTGTCATGAGCCATCGTCAACCAACAAAAGCCAAAGGGGCAAGGACAAACCAAGAGCCAGATTTAAGGCCACATCTTTCAAATCATTCCAGGCTTCCGCATACAAGGCTGGATGTCAGAAAAGTCCCTGCAATTCAAACGTGTCTCTGCGGCTCAAAAGAGGGGCAGCCCATGTCAAATCTCAAGCAGACAGGATGGCAATCCTTGTCATGCACCAACGTAAACTATAGGAAAAGCAAGGTGGAAACCGAAATCCAGCGTCAGCGCCGGATTTTAGGTCAACATTTCATAAGTCACTTAACGATTTTTCCTCCTATCCAAGGGTCCAAGATGAATGAAGGGTCCAAACCCACAGTGATTCGTTGCCAACGGCAACAGACTAAAGGCGTTCAACCGATTCCCACTTCGTCTTTCCGTTTTCCTTCTCTGTCGGAAATAAAGACCCCGGGCCACGGGCGCTGGCTGTGCGGGTTTGCTGTGCGGGGTGCATAAGCCGCCCCTAGTAGTTACATTTAGAGGGACCCGTTCTCAAAATTACTCTCTGGGACGGGAGCGGGCCTTGAACCTTTAACCCACGATTTGGAGGGAAGATGAAAAGTAATAATTTGAAGGGTTCTGAATCTGGGCCCATGCAACCACCACCAAGGTGAACCTCATTTGGGCAGCCGTTCACGAAGCCGGTAGCCACGCAGCCGCCTTCGATTCTTCGCGTGCAGTAGCACTATTCATTGAATTGCCCGGAGAGGAGAAGCGGCACGGTCCATCTTGTGTCCCCAGAAAAAATCGTTAAGAACCCCCCCCCCATTTTCGTACTGTCGAGTTTGTGTGCCCAATTTCATCTTTTCCTTAGACAGTACATGGGGGGGGTTTGAGGGCACCAATTTGGTGGTTTTAACACCACCCTTGCGGGGGTTTCTGATTCCTAGTCTAAGTCAACGTGCAATAGCCCGTGTTTAAAATCAAGTGCAAAAAACAGGGATGTTGTACTTCTACTTTATTTCAGACAACCATCTCGCACACAGGTTTTAACGGACAGCGAGATATGGGCCCATGGCTTTCAACAACGGATCTCGTACACATACCGCTTCAGAGCCGCGGTTCCTCTCCCACGAGTGCGCTTCCTTCATGACAATGACACCGCAACGCCGGCTCAGTAGATGGAGAGTAAGATATGAGATGCCAAGCAGGCGCCTGCGGGGTCTCCGGGTCCATTGTTGCGGGAAACATGTCAACCTGGACCGGCCCCGCACATGGCGGCAAAACAACATAGAGCCCGCGGGCCCATGAAGGCCGGTCTTTGTAGCTATACGGCTACGGGGCGTTCCGTTCGAGATGCCCAGCGTCATTGTACACTTGTTTGATCGTTTCTGACAACAACCACTTCTTGAGAATTCGATCTTCCAAAACTGGTGAGTGACACAATTAATCTTTAAAAGATCGACTCTGTTTAGCCGAAAACCTGTCATTCCCACATTTGGATTGTTTTTGGCCGTTTTGCGAGGGATTCTGGTAAAGTCCAGGACGCCGTTTTGCGAAGGATTCTTTCAAAATCCGAACCGCCGTTTTGCGATGGATTCTTTCAAAATCCGAACCGCCGTTTTGCGAAGGACTTTTCTGAAATCCGAAACGACGGTCTGCGAAGGATTCGTCCGAAATCCAAACCGCCGTTTTGCGATGGATTTTTCCGAAATCCGAAACGCCGGTTTGCGAAGGATTCTTTCAAAATCCGAACCGCCGTTTTGCGATGGATTTTTCCGAAATCCGAACCGTCTGTTTGCGAAGGATTCTTTCAAAATCCGAACCGCCGTTTTGCGAAGGATTCTTTCAAAATCCAGCAAGCTGTTTTGCGAAGGATTTGTCCAAAATACAAAATGCCGTTTTGCGATGAATTCTGGTGGGATTCTTCTCAAAATCATGCTGCAGCCTAAGAGTTTAGAACCGAGGCTTCAGTCCTGGGAAGGTACTTTGCAAGACAACGAGCCCACTCTGCAAAAGTGCTAGTCTTCTCAAATCTGAGGTCGGGGATGTTGAGAATTCTTCGCAATTTTTGTGTTTCTTGCCCCAAAATCAAGTTCGGGATTTGCGATGAAACCTGGTGGGAATCATCGCAAAATCTCTTGTATTGCCAGCCCTCCGAAACTGGAAGCCTCAAAAGTGGCAACAGTGGCCCTGGACGAAGCCTGGACTTTGCGATGATTCCCACCAGGTTTCATCGCAAATCCCGAACTTGATTTTGGGGCAAGAAACACAAAAATTGCGAAGAATTCTCAACATCCCCGACCTCAGATTTGAGAAGACTAGCACTTTTGCAGAGTGGGCTCGTTGTCTTGCAAAGTACCTTCCCAGGACTGAAGCCTCGGTTCTAAACTCTTAGGCTGCAGCATGATTTTGAGAAGAATCCCACCAGAATTCATCGCAAAACGGCATTTTGTATTTTGGACAAATCCTTCGCAAAACAGCTTGCTGGATTTTGAAAGAATCCTTCGCAAAACGGCGGTTCGGATTTTGAAAGAATCCTTCGCAAACCGACGGTTCGGATTTCGGAAAAATCCATCGCAAAACGGCGGTTCGGATTTTGAAAGAATCCTTCGCAAACCGGCGTTTCGGATTTCGGAAAAATCCATCGCAAAACGGCGGTTTGGATTTCGGAAGAATCCTTCGCAAACCGTCGTTTCGGATTTCAGAAAAGTCCTTCGCAAAACGGCGGTTCGGATTTTGAAAGAATCCATCGCAAAACGGCGGTTCGGATTTTGAAAGAATTCTTCGCAAACCGGCGTTTCGGATTTCGGAAAAATCCTTCGCAAAACGGTGTTTCGGATTTTGAAAGAATATTTCGCAAACCGGCGTCCTAGTTTTTGAGAGAACCCTTCGCAAACCGGCGTCCTGGTTTTTGAGAGAACCCTTCGCAAAACGGCGTCCTGGACTTTACCAGAATCCCTCGCAAAACGGCCAATAACAATCCAAATGGGGGAATGACAGGTTTTCGGCTAAACAGAGTCGTTTTTTACAGATTAATTGTGTCACTCACCAGTTTTGTTGTCAGAATCGATCAGACAAGTGTACAATGACGCTGGGTATCTCGAAATCTCTTGAACGGAACGCCCCGTAGCCGTATAGCTACAAAGACCCGACTCCAGGTTGACGTGTCTCGCAACAATGGACCCGGAGACCCCGCAGGCGCCTGCTTGGCATCTCATATCTTACTCTCCATCTACTGAGCCGGCGTTGCGGTTTCATGAAGGAGGAGGCGCACTCGTGGGAGAGAAACCGCGGCTCTGAAGCGGTATTTGTACGAGATCCGTTGTTGAAAGCCATGGGCCAATATCTCGCTGTACCCCCCAATCGGTGCGCACGTGATTGGGGGGGGGGGCCTCCTTTTAAAACCTGTGTGCGAGATGGTTGTCTGAAATAAAGTAGAAGTAAATCATCCCTGTTTTTTGCACTTTTGATTTGAAACACGGGCTATTGCACGTTGACTTAGACTAGGAATCAGAAACCCCCGCAAGTGGTGTTGAAACCACCAAATTGGTGCCCTCAACCCCCCTCCCCCCATGTACTGTCATCTAAGGAAAAGATTAAATTGGGCACACAAACTCGACAGTACGAAAATGGGGGGGGGGGAGTTCTTAACGAACTTTTATTGGGACACAAGATGGACCGTGCCGCTTCTCCTCTCCAGGCAATTCAATGAATAGTGCTACTGCGCGCGAAGAATCGAAGGCGGCTGCGTGGCTACCGGCTTCGTGAACGGCTGCCCAAGTGATGTTCACCTTGGTGGTGGTTGCATGGGCCCGGATTCAGAACCCTTCAAATTATTACTTTTCATCTTCCCTCCAAATCGTGGGTTAAAGGTTCAAGGCCCTCTCCCGTCCCAGAGAGTAATTTGAGAACGGGTCCCACCCGCACAGCCAGCTCCCGCGGCCCGGGGTCTTTATTTCCGACAGAGAAGGAAAACGGAAAGACGAAGTGGGAATCGGTTGAACGCCTTTAGTCTGTTGCCGTTGGCAACGAATCACTGTGGGTTTGGACCCTTCATTCATCTTGGACCCTTGGATAGGAGGAAAAATCGTTACTTGAAGCCTCTGCAGACAAGACTGGATGCCAGAAGAGCAAAGCGTCAGGGCAGCTAGGTTCCTTTGGAGCCCACGGGGAAGCCCACAGGCGCAAAATCGCCTCCCAGAACCGCATTGGGACGTCATAGAGCACCGTGGCATCCAGGGGAAATTCTCAACACCGTGCAAACAGCCCTCGAGATCCAGCATTGGTGGCCGTGCATGCGCGCTGTACTTGCAGTCTTTACAAACATGTTTTTAGTTTGAGTCCACTTGCGAGATTGATGCCGCGACCGCTCTTGCCGGATGTGACAAGCTACGCGGGGTATTCGGCCGGAAGCGAGTTGAAGAGCTTGAAGAAAGGTGCCTTGTGCTTGCGCGCAGCTCAGGCGAAAACAATTCCTTACGAAACTGGATGGTTTCCTTACGCCCGCTTTCGCCACACCCGCACACGCACGTCCCACCCGCATCCGTCCACTGTCACACACCTTTTGCCCCCGGCTCATTTCATCAGCTGGGGGGTTTCGAGCCCGAAACCTTTCCGGACCCCCCCCCTGCCAAAAGCAGCTGCGCCGCGCGGAGCTGAACCGGGTTGGCGTGGTTTCGAAGTTAAGTGCTGGCTCGACTCCCGGCTGCTGTGAGGCTTTGAGTAGCCTGCTACGTTCTGACTGGACGCATCCTCACTGCCATGGCCTAGCGGTTCTTGCTTGGCCACGGGAGACCAAAAGGAACCGTTGGGGGAAGCGCTGGATGCAAGCGCCTCTTAATTAGCAAGTGCTGGAAAATGGGTCCAACAAAACGGGGTCTGCGCAGGCTTCTCAATTCTCAATTGTGGTGTTTGCGATTGCGTTGTTCTCAAACTCAGTGTATTATTCCTTGCTGCGTCGCCCTCTGAGTCGGTGGTCACCTCGAACAGCTCAAGCAGGCGCAGTATTCAGAATTTGCAGATCTCTCTGCAGCCAAAATGTCAAATCTCACGCAGACAGCAGGGACATCGCTGCCATCGCCATCGGTAAGCCCAAGTAAAACCGAATGGGGAAAAGAGCCGAAGAGCCAGATTTCAGGCCATCATTTTGTAGGTGACCTCAATGCTACTTCATTATACATTCGAGTTGGATAGAAGGACCTCCTCACAGATCGCTTTCCCACTGAAATATCTACCCCCCCCTCCCGCAACACCCCCCTAAGAAAAAAGAAAAGAAGAAGAAGAAGAAGAAGAAAGAGAAGAAGAAGAAGGAGAAGAAGAAGAAGAAGAAGAAGAAGAAGGAGAAGACCGGTCGAAAGTTGGCTCCTTTTGGGTTGCTTCGTAAGCTTTGGGGCCAACGGTGGGGCGTACAGTTGCTTTATCGGACCCAGGCGAGGGCTTCGACCCGCGGCTCGGGGGGATCAACACCGGGGCGGCCTTTGGCATCGGCTGCTACTTCACCACGGCCGGGCGTCGGACGTCGGACGTCGGAAGTCGGAAGTCGGAAGTCGGAAGTCGGAAGTCGGACGCCTCTCAGAGATGATTTTCCGGAGGAAACGCCGCGCTGCCTTTTTTGGAAGGGAGTTTCACGAACAAGGGGAAGAGGTTCCGAAGTCTTGATTCATCCGCATTATATTTCTCACTCCGGGCACTTGCTGTCCTTAACACATCCTCCTTTGCTAAGTTGGTTGTAGGGTCCCATTTGCACAAAACGTTCTCTCCTGAAATTTCACACCCCCCAACAAAGATGGGAGAATCTCATTGTGGCCAAACGCGTTGAACCCCAAAAACCTAGGTCATTTTTCAGAAGTTGAAGGGAAGAATCCCCCCATTGAAACAAAACAGAGGAATCTTCCTTTGGGAAAAGGGGAAAAGATGGCCGCCCTCCCCGTTTGTTGTTTGGTAAGCATCCCCAACTCAAGAATCAGGGAGGAAACGCAAAGGACTCTCCTATTGAGATGAGAACAGGCCCTCGTTTCCAAATTGCAGGTTCCTGGAGGCAGGCAGATACCCAGCAAGTCTCCGTTTGTGTAGCCGAGTCCTCGCTGCTTCCTGCAAAAGTGGGAAGAGACGGGGTCCCTGAAGGAGCCCAACAAAATGATTTCTGGATTCCATATAAACTTGCAGAGCGCTTGCTCTATGCGTCCTGGTTTGGAAACTCAACAACGTGAAGTGGGCCGCAGGCCGCAGGTGTTGCGCTTTCAATCCCTCAACTCGCACGCAGCCATGAAGCCTCGATTGTCGTGCAGCATGGATGCGGACCCGGACTTTAGCTGTTTTTGTGGCAGGCTTCAAATGGTGGCACATGTTGCCGAGCTCACGTTATGCATTCTTTGGGGATCGCATGGATTGATCGCCTTTGGTCAAAGCCCTTGGCCGTGCTTAGCACGCGCAATCAGTTTCGCCATGGGGACTGGTGCAAGCGTCCAGCAGGAGAAGCGTGCCGCGTGCGATTCCAAAGCCTGAAAAACTCTCAACAACCTCAGAGAGGTTTGCGATCGATTTGCGGCATGTTTCCTTTTCGGAGTGGACCCCCCCATTTCAGGTGTATGGTTTCTTGACAGTTCACCCAGCTCACTTGGCTTCCTGAGAGATCCCTCCACTTGTGACAGTAGGTGTCCTGGGGAACCAAACACGTAAACTCCACTCCCAAAATCCGGGTTGCCACAGTGGCTGCGCAGAGCCTTGAGTACAGACTTCATGAGCGTGATCTTATGTGTTTGGCCAAATTATTTGGGCTTAGCTTTGTTGAGCCCAAACTCTTTGTGTTTTTGGTGGGGCCTTTTCACCTCGGAACTATCGATACAAACCACCAACCCTGAGCAAGAACGTGATGCAGGAGCTTCCTGAAGGGGATCGGACTCACTTTTTCCCTTTGTTATTTCTCAAGAGAATCTTCGTGTGCTGGACTGATTTGCGACCATTATAGGCATAAGTTGGACTGATTGGCATGAGAATCCGCAAACAGGACACCATGACTCGATCAGCTCCCTTAGCTTTGACAGATAGGGCCGATGGACCTTCACCAAGAGATCAGTGGCATGCGCTGAAGACTGTGTGGCGCAGGAGCCCGTTCAGGAGATGGCGTGGGTGAAGTTGAGAAGCCTAGACAGCCAGGCGGGGCAGGGAAATGGGGGCATAGTTCTAGGTCTTCGTGGCCAATGTTTTGTGAATCCAAAGGGAAGTAGATCAAGATGAAATCAGGAGGGGTTAAACATTTGTTCCAGTTTCCGTCAGGCACTTTTCTCGTTATATAAGATACCGCACCAAGGTGGCAGAATGGAGCTAAGCCCGTATCAGCCAAGCATGACCAAACACACATCTTGTGAGTTTCAACAAGGTCGGTGTGTGTGTGTGTGTGTGTGTGTGTGTGTGTGTGTGTGTGTGTGTGTGTGTGTGTGTGTGTGTCTGAGTCTGCCAAAACATGGATCAATCACTTGATTGGCACGTTTGTGTGTGAGGACCCAAAGTTGGCGCCATTCTTTTTGCATTTTGATTCAAATGTTTGGCGGGGCCGGCAAAACGTCGGTCATTCTCACATAGTGCCAACATGCAAATGGCTCACCAACTGAATGACATGGCGAGAATGGTTGAGTCCAAAAGATGCCCCAAAGATGCCCCAAAGGCACGACAGGACAATCGACATCCAAATGGGCCAAAGCCCGAAACCGTGGTATGGACAATCATGATGTGGACAAATTGGCCTGCTACTTTCCATAAAACGCTTTGGACTCCCCTGTAAAGCGATGAAGCCAGCATGAGTATGGCCCACTTTGGTACTACGGAAGCGGCGATTTCCACAGCCCCGTTGACAACCCGGATTGGGTTGTGGGTGATGGAGCTCATGTCTGGCAAAGACTCTGGCCCAATTGCTTTTAATGACCCCAGTCAGTTCCAGCCAAATCCAGGGATGGGCATATTGGTTGGAAAGCAAGGGAGGTGTGTATGAGCATGCTCCAGCAACCCCAGTGAAACCGGCATGGCCAGCTTTGGAGGTCTGCTCTTTTTTTTTTGGGAGGACACAGCCTCATCCCCACGGGAACGTTGGGGTTGCAGGCTTTTGGCGGGTCCCTTGTTAGCTGGACGCCCGATTAACCACCCCCCGATGACACTACTTTAAAGGTGCCAACTGCCTCAATTCATTTTTGAACTCAAGACGACCCTTTCTGACCAAAGCATGAAACCGTTAAATATTTTTGTGCGGGCTATTGCCAGATGCAACTCGCTTTCATAGTTGTCCCTAATCTCCAAAACACAACGTGGTCTCAAAGATCAAGGTTTGACAAGCTCATAAAGCCCAGTGATGCTTCATGGACCTCATGGCGAGGTGTGCGGTCATGTGCTGTTGTTGTAGCGAGAGACTGTGAGGTGCATGGATCTGAAACATGTGTCACAGACAGACAGCAGTTGACACGCAACTGTGCCAAACCGCAATGACCGAACTCGCCGGCTCAGGGCCAGAAGAGAAGAGCAGAAGGCTTTCCGAGGGTGGGGAGGATGAGGGACACTTAGGGTCTATTTAGCCACCACCTCAATATTTTCATGACAATTCCTGATATTTTTATGACAATCCTGCATGTTGATGGAAATCCAGATTTGTTCATGGACATTTATCAGTTGTTCATGGAAATCCGTCATTTGGCCATGGACATTCATCATATTTTCATGGACATCCCTCATATTTTCATGGGCATCCATCGTATTTTCGTGGAATTCCCTCAATTTGTGCATGGACATCCAGCATTTTTTCATGGACATCCATAATTGTTTCATGGACACTTCACTTTTGCATGGACGTCCCTCATGTTTTCATGAAAGTCCTGTTTGTTTCATGAAAAACCTGACAGTTTCATGGAAATCCATCATTTGCTCAGGGAAACTCTGCATTTTTCATGGACATCCATACTTTTCTCATGGAAATCCTCCATTGTGTCATGAACGCCCATCATTGGCTCATGGAAACTCATCATTTGCTGACGGATATCCATCACATTTCCATGGATCCTGCATTTGCTCATGGACATCCACAATTTTTCCACGGAAATCCATCATTTGTTCATGAACATCCATGTCATGGAAATCCTGATTTGTCCCATGGACGTCGAAATCCATCATTTTGTTTCTGAACATCCAGCATTTGCTCCATGGAAATCATTCTGTCATGGAAATCCATCTTGCATGGACACCCATCATTTTTGCAGAGAGCCATGGAAGCCCATGAGAGATCACCTGCTTTGGCGGGACGTGTGTTGCTTCCCCGCCCCCCCCGCCCCCCCCCCCCGGGTTGTTTGTGCCTGCTGCAAGGGGACAAGGGCTTTTTGTCGGTACAAGGGGGGGGTCAAAGAAAAACAGCCCCCCGCCCCAAAAAGAGAACAAGAAACACAACAACGCGTTGTTGTTTCCAGCGTTTTGTACAAGCAAAAACAGGGCCCCTTTTTGGGTGTGGCTATTTTGGGTTCTTGGGGATGCAAGATGCAAGAAGTGTCCTCGGCACCAAGGGGTCAGGGGCACGGGCTTGCTGGCTCACTATGTTCGATGTTCCTTTGCGGCCTTCAACTCCGCCATTAAGGTTTGCTTACCATCGACATGACTTTTTGGTTTCTGGGAGCTCGAAGCCGCCCAGAAAGGCTTGAGAGGACTTCAGGACGGGCTCATTCTTTTGAATTCCGAAGCCATGTATACCGGTTTTCAAGGACGGTTTCCCTGCGTCCAAAGCACATCAGTGTCTTGACAAGGGGATTGATGTTTCATCCTTGCAAATTGAACTTCGAACCCACGCGTGGGTGGATCCTTGTTTTGGGAGCGCTTTCAAGATCGCAGTCAACAAAATACGTCCAAACTTCCTGTCGCGTTGTCGTCATTTGACATCTCATTTGATAAATATTGATTGACTGTGGGACATGCTTTACATATGGGCAGTAGGACACATCTTTTCAGCTTTGGTAAATGTTGGACAGGCATGAATCTGAGCAACACAATTGCATGCTCCTTTCTCCTTATTTGTTTTAATCTTGGGTTTCGTTGCGTGTTGCGATTGAATCATCAGAAGTTCAGGCGGCGTTGCAATATGACAAGGTGAGCTTGATTGCCAAAGGGTGTGGTGTTTGTTTCTTTCTCCTACTATAGGGTTTCTTTGCCTTTCCTGTTTAGAGAATCCACACAAGGGGTGCCCAATTTTACTCTCCCACGTGCTGGATTGCCATTTCGCGAGGCGTCATCGACTGGGATGGGATCTTACCCGCTCAGAAGATGTATCAGGCGCGGAAATGGTTGGGTGAATGGGGAGACCTCCGGATTGGCCTGGGGTTGGGCCGGTGTGCCGTTATCGAATCTTGAATCAGGCATTGGGAGTCTGGAGTCTCGAAAGAGAGCGTGACTGCCATGGCGCAAGCCAACTTGCCTGGATCGATGAGCAAGTCGGAAATGATTGCATCATCATTTGCTTTGATGCCCTCAGTGCAGGCTCAATCCTCATCCGTCTGGCTTTGACACAAAGGGGCCAAATCGTTCCTGAAGTTGTGCTGCACTGCGGTTGCAGTGGGAATCGACGATCGCTCAAATTCCCAGTAATTAGTTTGGTATTGCCGATTCTAATTTAGCTGGGGGAGAGCCAGTCTTTTTTGCCCGGATTTGTTTTCTGGAAAAACATTTTTCATTCAAGAGGACCCAAGAAGAATCACATTAAAGAGGATCCTTGTGGGCAACCCTGTGACTGTTTGCCCTTACTTGTTTGTGGAGAAGTTATCTTAAATTTGATGGTTTGGGGACCACTCGCAAAATGGATTTCCTAGATCTAAGGCCTTTACTGTTTAGCCTTTCAGCTGGGAAGAGCTTTCTTAGGTGAACCACCCTGTAAAAGAAAAAGGCTGAGGGCTTTGATTTGGGAATTTCAGCAACCCCAAACAAGTTGGACACTAAAGAGGATCCCTTTCAGTCACATTAACGAGTGCCTGTTCAAGGAGTTGACAATGTCTACGGTGACTTCATTCTAGATGAGTTTGGATGAAGAACAACAAATGCGTCGCCAGATACAACAATAGGTTGAGGCCCGCTAAGGCGTTCGTTAAGGCACATTTTGCAAAACCGTCAGGAGCGATCAAACAGCAGTGGGATGCTCAACAGCAGAGCTTGGAAAGAAACGCGTGCCCTTCTATGTTTCCTTGAAGGGGGTTCACAAAAGGGTCGACAAAAGGCATCCCAAGGCCTCCCTTTTCAGGAACAACCCTCATTTGCTGCTGGTGGTTTGTTGAAACTTGTAGAGGCACTGCTGACGGGTTCATATTCTACTCCTTTGGGAGACTTTGAACACTCAGACCAAGGTCCCCTTTTAAAAGAGGATTATTATGAGAGGGATAGATGTTGTACTACTGGTGGGTTAGTCATGTTTCGGGCCCTTTTTCAGAGGACACATGATGAGAAATGATTGAAGCATAGCCGGATTAATACTGTATAGTGTTCATTTCTCAAGCGGACAACTGATGAGATATGGTTGTCAATGCTGGGCCACTCAGGTTTGAACAGAAATCGTGGTGAACCATTGATGCACGAGTTGTGAATTAATCATGTCTAGGCTTCCTTTTGTCAAAGGGAAAGATGACAGTATGTGCATGGTAGAACTTTTCAGCGCTTTTTCATCGGTCGACCACTAGAATTGACCAGGTCGTACTCTTTGCACACGGAAACTGCGCTGTTAAATCAGGTTTGGGATGTGGAGGGGAGGGGTGACCATGTTGGGTATGTGGTGCGTCCCCAGACCCAGATGTCTACATTTGCGTAAGGAACAGCAAAGTATATATCGCCGTTTGCTTGGATCGAATGCTGGATCGCACAGATTTCCCTCCTTCAACAAAGTTCTCACCCGCCAGAACCATGTGAGCCAAACATGCGCCGCGAAGCTGTGTGACAGGTTTTGGCTGGACTATTCAGCGAGTTTCCCCCTTGTCCCTCAAAACAGACTGTAGATTCCGGGATATTTTGGCCACATCTCATACAACCTACCTCGCCTGCCACCGAATCTGTATGCACCAAACTATATCCGAGGAACCACACTATATAACATGGCGTCAGGGGTTCATTCCTTGAAGCAGCTTCTGAGGCATATATATATATATATATATATATATATGCATATCAGATGGCAAGATGCCAGGACATGAAGGCATGGGACTTGAACCAAGACCGGATGAGCCAGTGGAATCCCACTTTGCTGCACCCCAGGATCCGCGAAAGCACACCCAACAAAATCCTGCAGCCCTTTCGGAAGTTTGTGCTTTGTTCTCCTCTTTCCGGAGCCCGAAAGATGGGTCCGATCCAAAAGGTGCTCTGAACTGATGGCTTTGGGGTTTCATGTCAATTTGCAGAGTGGTTTGCCAGTTGAACCAACCCAGCCTCTAAACTCTAAACATATTCCCCTTTCGTGGTCTCTCCTTCATTGAATTCGTTGCTCGCCCTGAGAGCCCCATGTACAATGCGAAGCGCTCTGCACACTGAGGTTGACACACTCTGAGTACATGCTGGGAACGAAGTGGCTGATATCATATAGCTCTGTCCACAGAGGCAAATTCTTCTGCAGTATGCACCCCTGTTGCCATTGGAACAAGTTTGGTGCTTCAGATAAAGACGGGGGAACCTCAGGTACAGTTTGGTATAAACCTTGTACATGGCTTCTTTCTTTTTTTTGGAGACCAAAGTCCTCGAGCTTTTTCTAAGCGGTGGTTTGCCCAAAGCCAGGGCGGCAAGCTGGAGAAGATGAGGACGAGAGGCTTAGTCCGGGAATTGTTTTTGGACCCAACGGCTACAGTTGAGTGAACATAGATGACACAATTCCAGCCCCAGATGTTGGTTGTTTTTCTCTCAGTGTTTCGCTGTTAGCAGACTTTGCAGTGTCAGATTTCCCCATTTGCCAATTCTGGGTCGACGTTTGGAAGATGCAAACGTTCCCATGGCTTCGGCTCGCAAAGGTCCTTGTGAGAAGAATGTCAGGAGTTGTGGAGTTGTTTGTCCCGAAGAAATGAGAGTGTGTGTTAAAAGTACGTAAGGGGAACCAGGAGGAAAACCTTTCTTGTTGAGGCCCCCTGTTCTTTTTACACGTACCCATTTTGGTTGCTCTTTCGTCCCGAAGAAGCCTCCCTAAGGAAACCTGTCCAACATTCTGCGCAGGTCACGACCTGGGGTTTCCACTTTGATAATGCACGTGATCAGAACTGGCACATCGTCAAGCTGGGAATTTTTGAGATTCCGACTTCCAGAAAAGTTTCCAGGGGAAGTATTCGAAATGGCCGATGGGGAAGTTTCAGGGTCGGGGCTCACGATATGGTCCAAGGGATGATTGTTTGTCGATAGTAGCAAAGGACAGCAAATTTGCGGAATCAACAACACATGGAGCTCGTCTCCGATTTCTGATTGGACCAATGCCTCCTTGCTTTGAATGGATCACATTTGGGTGCTTATTTGTCTTCACAACAACTTAACGACTTTCCAGGCAGGTCCTGCACATCACAAGTTCCTTCTGAAAAACCTTTGGCTATCGGTGAGGGCGGCCACTCGAAGGCACAAGGGCCCATTTGCCCGCAGGCCCGCGGGCCCGAAGGCCAACTTGAGGCTTTGGCAACTCGTTTGCCTCAAACTGCTCGTTCGTTTGCCTCAAACTGCTAGTTTAAGGCGCTGAGCAGATGGAGCACAACCTGAAACAGAGACAGACAGAGACAGACAGACACAGACACAGTCAGAGTATCATTTGGTTGCACGAACTTGCTAGTGTGGCGAACTGTGCTTGTCAAATTTCCGGAAATGAGTCTCGGGTATCAACATTCATGTCCACTTGATGCAGGAAAGGAGATGACCCCGGGCACGCTGAACTAGTGGGAAAATGAGCGCAGTGTCTGATCAAATCCCCATGTCGTGGGACGGTAGCCAAGCCACAGGCTGCTTACCCACCCTGTGAAAGCCAGGCGTCGTCGACTGGGACTGGGATGCGTCCATGTGCGTTTCCAAGGCACGCCTCCGCCGTTCTGTTTTGGGGCGGTGTGTGTGTGTGTGGTGTGTGTGTGTGTGTGTGTGTGTGTGTGTGTGTGTGTCAGTGTCAGCAACTATCGCATCTCACCTGCAGGTATGAAGGTTTGCGAGGCATTCCTTAACTCTGGCAGGTTACCAACTTATGATTATTAGTGCAGATATGTGTCAGACGCGCTCCTTTTGTCGACATTGTTGAGCAACGCCGACTAACCCCTGGGTTGGGAGTTTGTTTCAAGGGCGTTTGTGACGCCAGGGAACCAGATCATTCGGAAGGCCCATCAGTACGCAACCCTTGGTATATACTTCAATATGAATAATTCCACCCTGCTCTGGGGTACTTCAACACAGCAACCTCCGGCTGCTGCAAAGCCGTCCAGTCTTCGCCAGGCATGTCACTTTGAGGGGTAGTAGATGATTGGAGGGGATGCTGAGAGTCGGGGAAGGAAGCTTTTTGCTGGAGGGGGCTGTGCTCGAGACGGATCTGGTTCTGATAGGGCAGGGGAAAGGAAAGAAAGGAAAGCAAACTAGACAGCGGGTGGACCGGAAGCATCGAAACGCCTGTGATTTTCGACCAGGGCCTTTGGTCGAGTGCTGCACGTCGAAGTAGAGATTGCGTGACTCATTATTCATACTCCAAAGTTGCCATGTTCGAGGAGCTGGCGAAGCGTACTGGCATCCTATTTAGCTGAAACATCGTGATTTGCGTGCTGGAGCTGCTCAGCACATCGTCGAGTTCCACCTTTGCAACTAAGAGTTGGTCGCTTTTTTTCAAGTTCGATTTTTTGAGCTGCGTACTTCGCGTGTTGCTTCGGAGCCAAAAGTTACACTTTCCAAGCTCCAGCTGCGGGACCTCGCTTCGCTTGTTACTTTCGTACTTAGAAATCGCACTTTTCGAACTTTTGTGTAGCCGGAAAAGTGTAATTGGTTTACTACTTTCATACTTTGAGGTTGCGATTTTAACAGCACAGCTGGAGAGCGCGCTTCGCGTGCACTTTCATACTTAAAGTTGCGATTATGTTTGCTTGTGTTGATTAGGGTTCTGATGTCAGCTGAGACAAGTTAGTTTGTGCTTTCCGTATAGTGAAGTAATTCGTGAAAAGGTACATCGAATTTAGCTTGCGTCTTTACGGTAATTTGGTTGGCAGGAGAAGCTAGGAGGTGAACTTCGCAGCCCGAAAGACAGAAAGGAAGGAAAGAACAAAGGCAGGAGAAAGAAATATACAAAGAAAAAAGAAAGACAGAACGAAAGGAAGGAAGGAAAGACAATAAATAAATAAATAAAGAAAGAAAGAAAGAAATAACTAATTAAGAAGAGAACACGTAGACATATCGGTAATTACATGGATAGGCGGGTAGGTAGAGAAATAGACAGATAGATAGATAGGTAGACAAAACAGATAGATGGCGGATAGGTGGATAGATGTACAGACGCATAGATGCGCAGATAGGTAGATAGATGGCCAGATGGACAGGTAGATAAGTAGATGTACAGGTAGGTACATGGATGGATAGGTAGATGGAAAAATAGACAAATCAATAAGTCAAAAGGCGGACAAATGCATTGGCAGAGACGTGCACAGATAGACAAGCCACGGTAGCTTTGAGCAAGTACTCTTCATTTGGGTTTGTGGCTTCTATGAGGTCTCAACTGCGGCGAACACACGGTGTCCAGGCAGGTTCCCTGGCGAGCCTTCGCTCTGCGTGGTCGTGAGGCAGCCGGGGTCTTGGCGACAGACTGGTGACAAGGTCTTGAATAGTTTGCAAAGCGATGCGGTTTTGCAATATTTTTTGCTCTCGCGCAAGCGAGGAAACTCGCGGGAAACCAAGTGGATACAAGGGGGGCAGCTTTTCTGGTCGCCGCGGCACAACCTTGTCGACGAAGCCGAGGTTCTGTCTTGACCCAGGAGTCCCCAGCTGAGACACTCGGCAAAGAAATCCGGACACTTTCACGCGCAAGGGTCCCCAACGCGCAGCGGCATGCTTGTGTTCCTGAAGCGATTTTCGGCTTGGATGGTGTGGCCATGAAAGGACCCTGCAGCGTTGCACTCGCATGTCCGTGGTCAAACATGAAATGTTGGTTGGTAGTGGGCGGACCAGGATGCGGTTGGGCGAAAGCAGGTGTCTCAATTTACGCTGGCGCAAAGGAAGGGGGAAGGTGGCCTTTTGGGGAATTGCGGGGGGACAGTAGTACCAGGGAAGACTCCCTTCCATCCCTGCTCTTGTGACCAGGTCTTTGCCCTCCTCCTGACACATCACCCGCCCACATAAGTCTTTGTGGTGGCACCCCGGATTCCTTTA
This sequence comes from Effrenium voratum, assembly GCA_963377175.1. Taxonomy (NCBI): domain Eukaryota; class Dinophyceae; order Suessiales; family Symbiodiniaceae; genus Effrenium; species Effrenium voratum. The sequence goes on along the minus strand of CAUJNA010002269.1, from coordinate 894,709 downwards.
CCATGCCAACGGCAAATACTTGTTTGGTAGGCTTTCTTTTCTCACGGCCCACAACGGCAACGCCGACAACAACACCACCACCAACGCCAACGCCAACAACAACGCCACCGCGTTAGCGCCAGCTCCAGCACCAAACTCAACACCAACACCGACAATGACACTGACACCAAAGCGGAAATCAACACCAACACCGACACCGACACCAACACCGGCTCCGACACCAGCGCCAACACCGACGCCCACACCCACGCACCTCACGCACGCACGCATGCACGCACGCACGAACTCACGCACGCACGCACGCACGCACGCACGCACGCACGCACGCTCCCACACACACACACACAAACACACACACACACACACACACACACACACACACACACACACACACACACACCCCCACACTCACACCCACACCCACACCCACACACACACACACACAAGCACGCAAGCAAGCAAGCAAGCAAGCAAGCAAGCAAGCAAGCAAGCAAGCAAGCAAGCACGCACGCACGCACGCACGCACGCACGCACGCACGCACGCACGCACGCACGCACGCACGCACGCACGCACGCACGCACGCACGCACGCACGCACGCACGCACGCACGCACACCCGCACACCCGC
>CAUJNA010002269.1:789836-892336 GCA_963377175.1 Effrenium voratum | reverse complement strand
GCACACGCACGCGCGCACGCACACGCACGCGCACACGCACACGCACACGCACACGCACACGCACACGCACACGCACATGCACACGCACACGCACACGCACACACACACACACACGCAAACACACGCAAACACACACAAACACACATACACACAAACACACACACACACACACAAACACACACACACACAAACGCACACAAACACACACACACACAACCACACAAACAACCACACACAAACACACACAAACACACACAAACACACACACAAACACAAACACACACGCACAAGCACACACACACAAACACACACACACAAACGCACACAAACACACACACACACACAACCACACAAACAACCACACACAAACACACACAAACACACACACAAACACACAAACACACAAACACACAAACACACAATCACACAAACACACAAACACACAAACACACAAACACACAAACACACAAACACACAAACACACAACAACACAAGCACATAAACACACAACCACATAACCAGACAACCACACAACCACACAACCATACAACCACACAAACACACAAGCACACAAACACACAAACACACACACAAACACAAACACACACACAAACACACCAACGCAGAAACACAGAAACACAGAAACACAGAAACACAGAAACACAGAAACACATTATCACAGAAACACAGAAACACAGAAACACAGAAACACAAAAACATAATCACAGACACAGACACAGAAACACACACACATGCGCAGACGCAGAGACGCAGACATAGACACAGAGACGGACACAGACACCGACACAGACACAGATGCACAGACACACAGAGACTCAGACATACAGACACACACACACAGACACACAGACCCACACACACACAGACCCAGACCCAGACCCAGCACAGACAGAGGCACAGACACAGGCACAGACACAGACGCAGACGCAGACGTAGACGCAGAAGCAGACACAGACGCAGACGCAGATGCAGACGCAGACACTGACACAGACACTGACACAGACACAGACACACACACAGACACACAAACATAAACACAGAACCACACACAAACATAAACACACACACACACACACGCACACACAAACAAACAATCAAACAACAACGTAAACACACAAACACACGACTGCAAGACGCGTGCAAAGACACAATCGCACCAACACAAAACCACAAGCGCACAAACACAAGCAGACACACAAGCACACACACACACGCAGACACACGCACAGAGAGACATACACAAAGACACAGGCGCACAAACACACACACACACAAACACACACACACAGAGACACATACACAAAGACACAAGCACACAAACACATACAACACAGACGGCCAGACGCACAAAGACACAAAAACACACACACAGACGCACACACAGACGCACACACAGACGAACCGCACACACACGAACAGACGCACGAACAGACACAGAGACACAGAGACACAGAGACACCGAAACACAGACACAGAGACACCGAAACACAGAGACACAGAGACACAGAGACACAGAGACGCGGGGTCACAAAGAACAACAGACACAGAGACACACAGAGACAGACACAGACACAGACACGGACACAGACACAGGCGCAGACACAGACGCAGACACGGACACAGACACACATGCGCAGACGCAGAGACGCAGACATAGACACAGAGACGGGCACAGACACAGACACAGACACAGATGCACAGACACACAGAGACACAGACATACAGACACACACACACACAGACACACAGACCCACACACGCAGACACAGGCCCAGACCCAGCACAGACACAGGCACAGACACAGACACAGACACAGACACAGGCACAGACGCAGACGCAGACGCAGAAGCAGACGCAGACGCAGACGCAGACGCAGACGCAGACGCAGACACAGACACAGACACGGACACAGGCACACACAGACACACGCACAGACACAGACACACACAGACACAGACACGCACACACACACACACACGCACACGCAGAAACAGACACACACACACACACGGACACACACACACAGACACACACAAGCGCACAGACAGACCCGCAGACACAGACACACACACAGAGACACACACACAGACACACACACAGACACACACAGACACACGCAGACACACACAGACACACGCAGACACACACAGACACAGATACAGACACAGACACAGACACAAAGACACACACACAGACACGCACACACACAGACACACACACACAGACACACACACACAGACACACAGACACACACACACACACACAGACGCACAGGCGCACACACACACACACAGAAAGACACAGAGACACACACAGACACACACACACAGACACACACAGACACACATACGCGCGCACACGCAGATACACACAAACAGACACGCGCACACTCGCACAGACACACACACACACACATTTTCAGGCGCAGACACACACACATTCACAGACACAGTCACACAGTCACACACGCACACACGCACACAGACATACGCACACACACACACACCCAGACACACACACACAGGCCCAGACACAGACACGGACACAGACACACGCACACACTCACAGATGCAGACAGACACACACACACAGACACACACAGACACACACAGACACACACACACACACAGAGACACGGAGACCCACAAACACAGGCACACAGACATAGACACACAGACACGCGCAGACACTCACACACAGACGCAGACACAGACACAGACACAGACACAGACGCACACACAAAGACACACAGACACACACACACAGACACACGGAGACCCACAAACACACGCACACAGACATAGACACACAGACACGCGCAGACACACACACAGACACAGATACAGACACAGACACAGACACAAAGACAGACACAGACACAGACACAGACACACACACAGACACAGACGCGCACAGACACACACACACACACACACACAGTCGCGGACACAGTCACAGAGACAACAGAGACGCAGACACAGACACAGACACAGACTGACATAGACACAGACACAACACACACAGACACAGCAACAGACACAGACGCAGACACAGACACACAAACACACCACACACACACACACACAGACACACCCACATCGAGACACACAGCCCAGACCGCCGCACATACACACCCGCACACTTTCGTTTCAGCAGCTGAGGAGACTTGGGCGTGCTTGGCGCTGCGAGAGCTTAATGGCTTAATGTGTTTCGCGGATTTTTGGACTAGTTATTGTCATTTTTGAACCATCTTTTCGGCCACATGCGTGGCCCAAAGGTAGCAGCGCCCTTTGTGTAGATTTCACTCAAACTGGTTTGGAGGTCTAAATTTGTCAGAGAGCCCTGAGGCTGTTTGAAGGCCAAGCTCGACCCTGTGGGGCTCAATCTACCAAATGGACATCTGCTTCCTGTCTGTGGCCACTTTCAGGGATGTCCCTGTCGACACGCTCCACCAACTGCGTGTCCCTTTGGGGTACTTTTTGAACGGTCCCGACTTGCTCGGTTGCTCTCCGAGCATCCAGCTTTTCCATGCTACAGCCTGCCTCTGCATCAAGTTGGCGGTGACCAGCTGTAAGCTGCTTGCTGGCGAAAGAGTTTTACTGGAGCTACGGTCCAGCCTTGCCCTGTGAGGCTTGTGGCATTGGTCAGTTTCTCAGGGCCTGCTGCAGTGAATTCTCAGACTGTATGAGCTGTTTGAGAACCCATGTCTTCGTGATGCGCAGGGTTCCTTGCTACCGAAGTAGTCAAGGAAGACCAGGCATTTGACCTTAAACCAAGCGTGTAGCGTGTCTCATTGGCCTTTGGTCAAGGAATCCTGCATTTCATGCAGCGATTGAGGCTGCGAAGGTGCCCATTTGGTGCTACCAGTCCTTTCACAGTGACAAATGCCCTATATTTTCCGTCCTTTTGGGATGGTTTGAACCGAGCATCATCATTGTCATTGATTTTGATTGAAGGGGGAAATACAGGGAACCCAGAGCCGAGCCAATTGTGCGAGCGAGATCTCGCAGTGTTTACATCGCGGCGTGCTCCGACCTGGATTGTTGGATTGTTTGATTGTTTGATTGCACGTTTGAGTGTGTCAATCCTATGGGATCCCTTCGCGTAGATTTCACTTCAACCGGTTCTCACTGCAGGATTTCGGGATTTATGTTTGGAGGTCTAACTTTGTGACACTGGGGCCTTTTGAAGGCCAAGCTCGACCCTTTAGGGTTCAAACCGCTAGGAAACAGGCTGGAAGTCGCGCGTTTGACACCATTTATTGTGAATGGGGGTTCTAGAAGTTGACGTGTCAAGCTGGCACGAAAAAGAAACCCTTGCCATGTTCAGTTCTTTTTTTAGTATCCAAATGGATATTTGCTTCCTTTCTGAACCACTTTCAGGGATGTCCCTATCGACACGCTCCGCGCGTTGGGACCTGTCAGTTTGCCAACTGCGTTTCCCTTTGGGGTACTTTTTGAACGGTCCTGACTTGCTCGGTTGCTCTCCGAGCATCCAGCTTTTCCATGCTACAGCCTGCCTCTGCATCAAGTTGGCGGCGACCAGCTGTGAGACTTTATGAGCTGTTTGAGAATCCATGTCTTCGTGATGCGCAGGGTTCCTTGCTGCCGAAGTAGTCAAGGAAGACCAGGCATTTGACCTTAAACCAAGCGTGAAGCGTGTCTCATTGGCCTTTGGTCAAGGAATCCTGCATTTCATGCAGCGATTGAGGCTGCGAAGGTGCCCATTTGGTGCTACCAGTCCTTTCACGAGACATTTGACAAGTGCCCTATATTTTCCGTCCTTTTGGGATGGTTTGAACCGAGCATCATCATCGTCATTGATTTTGAGTGAAGGGGGAAATACAGGGAACCCAGAGCGCTCTGGGCAGGGGGAGGGCGGCTGTAGAGTCCGGAGAACCAGGACGAAGGGAGTTCCTTCTTCGCGAGCATGATCCAATAAACAAGGATGGTAAAGGCAAGATGACACGGCGACACGTCACAATTGGTTGGACTCTGCCGAACAGCTTCTTGACATTCGCTGACGGCCTTTTGCTCGCAAGGGACCAACTCGTTTGCCCAACCCATCATATGTCATACACAAATTGGCATAGGCATGGCAGTGGGTCACTCGAACCAAGAACTACCGCGCGTTGTTGACATTTGGTTTTGTTTTTACCGTTCCCGCAGGCTTCCGCAGGGACCCCTTGGGATGTTTTTAGAGTTTTGAAACCAAAGGGCCAGGGTCAAATCTTCATGTGTTTTGTTTCTTATTGTAATTTTGTAGTTGAACACCTTTTGTTCAAGCCACGCCTTATGTTTAGCTTGCGGGTCCACAACAGAAGGTTGTGCTCCACCCTAATGTTGACCTGGACGAATCAACTGGCGGATGAAACAAATCAGGGATGCAACTCCCCTGAACGGTGATATGCAGATACCCTCTAAAGGGGGTTGCGCCCGATTCACTACATTTCTCTGAGGGTTCCTCATCTCCGCCAATCACGATTGCGCGAAGCCCCCAAAACTTTACCATCGACAAAGGAAGGCACATGGTTTCCTTCATCTTTTGGCGCCCAGCGTGCTCATGTCCAATCCAGAGCGCATTTTCTTTTGCTGGCATGTTTTGGTTTAACTCATAAAAACAGAAAGCAATAATAGCAAACAATACAAACTCGATGATGTTTACATTGGACAAAAGGCAAATTGGTATGGGTCAAAACTAATTTACCGGGGGCCGCAAGTTTTGGTGCTAGGTTCCATTTCCTGGGGCAAGCCATTTTGGGGGTTACCAATTTGACCCACCAACCTTTTTGCTTGGCTTTTCTCGTCTCGATTTGTCGGTTGCCAGCTGGATCTCCGGCGATTTCCGCGTCGCTTCGCAGGTGGCCTCGAAGGCTGACGCCTACACGGAGCGATGGGAGGCGCATGTTGGGTGCGACCGGTTGAAGCGCTTGGGGGAAACCAGAAGGCCAAGCAAAATTTGAGGTGTCAAAGAATGAGAGGGGAAGCCAGACAAGAAACAGACACAACCACACCCACATGGAAATGAATGGACTTTGAAATGATGTGTGGTTCTGTCAGGGTGGACAGTCGTTGGCAAGTCCCCGGTCGATTCCCTGAATGCGAACCAACACAACCCAGATGTGTGTTCCAAAAAGCACCCCTTGGTTTGTGGCCTTGGAAGGGGAACTCAAAAATAACATGCAGTTCCATGTTTCTTGGGTGGAAGGGTAAACAGGATAATCCGCCCAAAGCTCAGCATCTAGCCCTGCTCTTGAAAGCAGCCGGTAGGATCCCCAAGGTTGGGATATACTTCCATTTTGGTGCAACATCTTTTGGATTAGTCCAATCGAGCCTTTGTTTGGTGGATGTTTGAAGGGGTCCTACAAGGAATGCCGCAGACCTCTCCCAGACTCCGGAGCTTCCAAACTTCAGCGCTCGGTTTCTTTGGTTGATGGAGTGAAGCCCTAGATCCTGGGATTTACCAAGTCTAAAAACGGGAACCCCTTCCGAAACATGTCCCGGCTTTGGGAGCCCGTTGTGGCATACCAATGCTTTCCATTTAAACGTGCATAAAATGCTGCCTATACTACATATCTATGAATAATTCAATCCAGGTTTCTGTTTCGAACAACTCCTTCCTGAGTCAGGCTTGTCGGGGCCCCAATTTGCAGCAGCCCCGATGGCCGAGTGCAGGAGTGGCAGGGCCGGCCCAACTGCGAAATACCAGCAGACCTGCGCCGGCGTGCCCAGAGAAATTCGTGAGCGGCTTCGGGCTTTGGAGCTTGTTTTGCGCTGGGGGGGTTGCGTTGGCCAAGGTTGGGTGAGGCGTTGTGTGGACATGGGGTGATGTTGGCTTTGGGTTTTGGGATGTGTTGGGAGTCTCGTTGGCTTGGATATGTTTTGGGACGGCTTAGGTTGGTTCATCGCTTTGATCATTGTTGTAGCAGGCTTAGAGATGGACTGGTTTTGGGCGGGCCGGCGCTAATAGGCTCTGGTTTTGCATGCTTCCCAGCGCTTGCTTCGTTTTTGTTACCTCCACGTAGCCATGTCCAGTTCCTTCTATGTGTTTTTTGATCATTGCTACTTTTTCTTCAACGTCGTTCCAGGCGTCGTGGTGCACCCCAATAAATTCCTTCTCCAAATTTTGCATGAGGTAGCTTTCCTTGAGTGAGCAAGCCAGTTCAGGTACGATCCGTTGACAGTATGGTGCAAGCGGGCACTGAAATTGACCCCGGAAAACCAGCACCCAGCGCGGCCGCCCGAACGACACGCCCTTGGCTCCTTCTTTTCCCGGCCGCCTCTTCGGGCCAGTGGGAGGGCGCAAGAGCGGCCCGACCCAGGCTGCTTGCTGGTGGCGAGGGTGGCCTTGGGGGAGGCAGGCGAACAGCTGGGCTGGCGGCTTCACGACTCGGGGCTGAGAAGCAAGTCGCTTTCTTGGGGTTCCTTTTCCAATTTTCAGGTGGAATGTCAGTTCACCCAGAAAGATGTGCTGAATCAGTGCACGTGAATGTTCGGAGGCTTTCCCTTTTCGTAGATCTTGATCCGCAACAAAAAGTCAGGCTCCCTGACGGGAAGCATAGCCCTTGGCAAATCCCCTTCACAGTGTTATACAAACCAGCCACTTTGGAATCAGAGAAAAGGTTCTTTCCCAGAAAGATGGCCCCTCCGGCCGCCACTGTGCCAGGAAATCAAAAGCCACCCATAAAAGCGGGGGGCCGACGCCCCCTTTTCGGCAGGTCTTCGAGCTGCGGGAGGCGGACAGCTCCCTGCGCCGGCCCCCGGTCGCGGGGGAGCTGCGCTGCGACTCCGTGCTAGGCGGGTCGACTCCTTCGATCCGGCGAACGCGTCCGCGTCGTGACGCGGAAGTGAGGAGCTCCGGAGGTTTCCATTTGAAGCCGGTTGAAGCATCACTTTTTGGACAAATATCTTGTGAGTTGCCTCTTGGTTTAGGTTGTTCCTTTTGCTCAAAGAACTTATTGGGAATCCAAGCAAACTGACCACCGTGCAAATGGCAAATTGTTTGAACACGTTTAATGCAGCAGCCCCAATGTGTGCAAATCGTTTAACCGCTTCCAGCGTCTCTGTTTGTCTGCGGCAGGAAGTTTGCTTGCGCTCGCTGGCTCCCAGGTATTCCCACTTGTAGCTTTGACAGCAGGTCAGCCACGGAAGCGTTTCAGCTGCAAGTGGCGCAGGACTTGACGATTGTCGCAGAAGCGTTGCAGCTGTGAAAAGCCGTTTCAACGGTTTAAACGGAATAAGTACAGATGTTGCGCCGTGAGAAGACCCTTCAAAGTAGACGAATGATCGAACTGCAGAAGGCAACATATTTAGTGGCTCTTGCAGATTCGTTGCGTCCAGCTGTGCTTTGCGGTGCAGGCTGTGTTCAAACATCATCCCGCTTAACATCCCGGAAACCCGTCCTGGCATCCGCAGGGGTGCCTCGGCACCGGGGGGGCTGCGTTGACTATGACGAGTTCGTCATCTACAAGCAGGCCGTCGGCGGACGGGTGTTTCTAGGTTGTGGAGAGGCCAGTGTCAAGGGATTGTTCTGCTTCTTCTTTTTCAGACACCATTTTTTTGCAAACGAACTGGTTTTGCTAGGCTGGAACGGCCAGACCAGAGTGCGTTTCTCTTTGTTGGGGTCGGGTCTCTAGGTTTGAAATATGTGGCGTTTTGTTGCAGGGGGCCGAGCCGCAGTCCAACAAAAAGTTGCAGAAAGTTGAGATTTAGGCTGCTTCTGTCTTTGATACCCTGCAGGATCCCCGAGATGGGAATCCCCGAGATGGGAATCCCACTTTGGTATCACAAGAGTGATCTTCCGCAACCATAGCAACAACCTTCCAAACTTGCGAAAGAAGCGGGGGGCCCTGCAAGTAGGCGGTTCTCTCTTGGTTCTTGGAACAGCATCCAAGAGGCCCCATGCTTGGACCAGGTGACTCAGCGTGAAAGCTGTCCAAGCCGGGCTCAGGGCCTTCGTGGCCTCTGGTCTTCGGCACCCGAATTGGTTTATAGATTTTTGGGAAACTGGATATTCCATTAGTGACTAGTGACGACATTTTTCTGGTGCGAATTCAGGTAAGGGACCCTGGCCGTCTCTCGACAAGCCATTGGAGTGGGCCAGTTTGAACATAGATTGGCACTGATTTCAGCTTGGCATCGATTCCAAAAGGCGCGCTTAAGCGGAAGCACGAGAGGCGCTTGGTTTGCCTGGGAGGGGTTCCGATAGGCTCCTATTTTGGCTACAAACTCCCCCCCTCCCCCCGAGACTGCTGATTTGACCCATAGGTCACCCTTTTTCCCATTCAGCTTCCGCCAAACACAAGGTGAATCGAGGGGCCTCTTCTTTCTCAAGGGTCAACGGGCTAAAATCCGATGGCTTCCTTCGTGATCTTCTGCCTCGCAGGCCCAAGCCACGCCCGCGGCCCTGGTGCGACTGGAGGGGTGGTCGGAGGGTGTTGACTTCCTCAGATGGTCCCCGAGGTCCTAAGGTGGGAAAAGGACCCCGGCGCCAGGGTACTAGGATTGCCTTGTTGGAAGAGAGGTGAGAAGCTGACCCTATGGTTCATTTGGGAGAAAAGGGGGGAGGGCCACCCAAAATCCCAACAAAAACCAGGGGGCCCAAGCAGTGTTGCCGTGACTTGAACAAAACCAAGGAATGTTGAATGGGGCTCAGGCAAAGAATCTCCGGAACATTTTCTCGAGCCAGCAAGGGAGTGATGGGGTTGTTTAGCTAGAATGCGCTGCCTGAACAGCCCTTGGCCCTGTGCCACAGGGCAAGCCATGGTTAAACCGTGCGGGAGAAAGAGCACCTCATTGTAAAGGGCCCTATGTCACTCACTGAAAGGGGATGGCATGGCTAGACAACATGAACCATGCTTGTAGGAAGGAATTGCTTGCCCCGATTCAGGTGAATCGGGGATGCAATGAAAACTGGAAGCTGGCAATGATTGGTAGTTCATGGTTGATTTGGGCAGGACATGATGGGGGCGGAACCCTAAAGTCTCCCCACGAAAGGAAGGGGGACTACCCAAATGGACGCAAGTAATGCTCTCCGGTGAATCAAGCATTGGGCTAAATTTTTGGCTGACCCCTTTCCGGTTGACTTTGCGCCCTGTTGTAGGGAGTGCAGGATCATGATTTTACCCAGCCCAACATACCAGAAGCTTTGGTGGTTTCCATTGGTTGCTGAAAGTGGATTCAGGCGCTTGGCGGTCAAACAGCACCAATTGCGAAGCAGCCGCCCCAGCACGCCACTCCCCAAAAGCATTCAGCATGGTGGCAAATCAGGCGCTACTAAGTTTATCGCTACATGCGAAGAAATATTAGGAACACATTGTGCTTTTTTCGAGCACGATGCTCCTTTTGCGCGAAGGATCGACATCATTCCCAGGAATCCGTGGACTCGGTCGATGTTTTGTATATGGTCCAGGGGCATCATTGTGGAAGAGGACCAAAAAACATGCCTGGTTCGCGCGGCCTCCGGGGCCCTTCAGTTTTTCTACCTGAGTTTCGGGTCGGCGCTCAATCTCCCCGACAAGTCGGCGATGGCCGAGGCCGCAGTTCATCGTGGATTACAAGCACACTGAGTGTTGCACCTGTAGGAGCTGTATGCACGGAATCTGAGGCGCCACTTGGTTCATATCCCGTATTAGGGCCAGCAATGTTTTCGGCCACAAGGGGTGTGAAGAATGAGGGTTGAGAATTGCACGGTCCTTAGTTGACCAACAGGATTGTTGAGCAAATTCCAGCCATGCAGTGTGTTTGCCGGGTGCAAGGTTGACGAAAGCCAAGCACGGCTCCGGATTCGGGCTTGCAATGTTCGCAAGAGAGACAGGTATTGGAGTCAAATCAGTTCCGGGTTTGGGGCGGGGCGGTGGCTCTGGCAGGTTCCAAGGGCTGGGGAAGTGCCCCTGCCAAAAGCAGGGTGCAGGCGCTGTGCCCTGTGCGCTGCCTGCTGCGTGCTGCACGGGGGTTCCAGCGCTGCACCCGACGTCAACTGCAAAACTGCAGTGTGCGACTTACGTCTCACCCAGTGAAGCCATGTTTCCCGGCCCATGGAAAGATGTTTCATAAAATACGCGAATGCAAAACAATTCGGACTCTGGGGCCCAAGCTATTCCATGGCTCTCTCACTTGTTACAGCTTCATATGCGGACCCACTGAAAAGGATCGACTCCATGGGCATTTGGAAAACATGGCGGGCATTTGCTGCGCGCAACGCCTTGAGCCCAGTTGTCCCAGTCTGGCGAGTGATTGCACAAAGGAAATGGCAGCCACACAAATTGGGTCGATTCCCGGCTTCCAGACCCACATTAAAGCACAATTAGAGCGCCAATGGGTGCCTCATTTGCTCCTCTTGTAGCGGATCAGTAGCTCAACGAACAAGTGTTAGCTGACAGGGAATTGCTCCTTTGTGCATGCATTAGGTGTTCCAAAAACCACCAAGCATACCATGGTCACAGTTGGACGGCCAAGTCTGATGCAGGTGTTGCATGTGGACCGCCCAGAGCGCCGTTTGATGCGCGGCTGGCGTGCTTGCTTTATTGGCAAGGCTTGCAAGGCAGGTCACAGCTAAACAGGGAATATATGCCTTGGACGACTTGTCCATTTGTTTGCACTCTGATCTCCAGCCGCACGTCGCGAGATCGCCTTGACTCTTTTTGGGTCAACTGGATGCAAAAGAGGGCGATCGCGGTTGTATCCGATGGGTGTGGCAGCAAGGGCAGGTGTTTGTGGCAAGCACAAGCCTAGTCCGAGCCAACGTCCAGGCAAAAAGCCAATTTGTCTGTGGCCCTTTTTACAAGGTCCCGCGACTTACCTGAGACTTACCCCTCTTTTTTGGACCTCATGGTGGCAGTTATGCAAGACACATCTGTTGTGCTGAGGATCGGGTGCTCCGACTGGTGGAAGAGGCTCTCGGCTTGGAGGTGTTGCCCCATTGGAAAACCCTTTCAGGAAATCATGAACATGGGGAATTTGTGTCCTTTTCACTCAGTAAGGGGATGTTTCAATGAAGTTCACAGCCAAATCAGGGACCCCTTCAAAATGTTGGATAGTTGCAGCGACTTGTATGTTGAATACTTCTTTCCTAAACCCAATGCTGAAAAGCGTGCTTGCGATTTGTGCGAGATAGTCGCTTACCACTTATTCCGCATGGGACCTGAAACGCTTTCAGTCCCTATGATGAGTGGATCCGCTTTTTGCCGCCGATTGCGCTTGTGCTTCCCTTCAAAATCATCGAGGGCATCCCCAATTTCAGGCACTCTGACTGGTGCTGTTCAAAAGGGCCGCAAAAGAACACCAATTGTTTGTGCTTGGAAACACTCTGTTCGTGCTCAACAGGATGTTTTGAAAGAGACCCTACCTCGCCTGCTACGGGCAATCTACTATGACTATGACTATGCCGGAGTCAGCCTGAGATCCCATTTGGCGGCTTGAGGCTCATTCATAGAGCAAGGACACTTCATTGTTGGTTTTTCCAGCTCATTTGAAGCCGGGGTAGCCGTACCCCCTCCCAATCACAAAGGGAGGGCATGTCGCGGAATGCCTGCTCCCATCACCCTCAGAACGTCCGTTTGCATGCGCCAAGCAATCAAAATGCACCAAATGGCTGCCGCTGGATTAGAGCCCCCACCTTGCAAATGTACAGCGGCCAGGCATCTCTCCCAGCAATGGTGCCAACTCGTGAAAACAAACCCGAAACAGCAAGCAGGCCAAAAACACAACAAACCACAAGAAGCCAAAGCGAAACATATCCAGATCCCAGAAGCACGCCTCCACCACATCAAAGTAAGCTCTGAAGCCCACTCACTTCAGAATTACGTGTCTTACATTTTTGGGTTCCCCAAAATGCCACTGGGCGGTCAAACAAATCCTGTTGTGGTGTGTGTGTGTGTCTATGTGTCTATGTGTGTCTGTGTGTGTGTGTGTGTGTGTCTGTGTGTGTGTGGGTGGTGGGGGGGGTCCTTTCCAGACGAAGTTTCGCGACGCTCGCGGCAATCGACAGCGGCCCAAGCGCAAGGTGGATTAATAGGGAGTGTCACATTTGAAAGGCAGGTGCTTGAGAAGTGGTGCGGGAAATTAACTTCATGAGAATCTCAGGTTTGTTTCGTGTCCCCTTGTGTTTTCATTGTTGGTTGCATTTCCCCGTTTTGCTTCCCCCCGCTACTCTTTGAGGAGTCATTCCCGCAAATTCGGAGATTCAGAAGGTCTTGAACCTTCAAGGCAACCCCTGCCCTTGGGTTCTGAGAACGACCGCCCTTCGTAGCCATCAATATGAATTGCGAGTATGCGCAACGAACCCTGAATTGGCCCCACTGGCTTCTCTGGGTCAACCGTTTTTGTGCAAAGTCTGTTGACTGTGGCCAAGTTGTGACAGCGCTTGCTGCTGGTTTGCATGTGGTCTCCGGGTGGTGACTTTGGCGTTCCTCCGGGGCTACGGTTTTCGCCCTTGGCTTCTTCCCGGTTTGTGTGCCTCTCGCGCCGGGCCAGGCGCTCCTCTCGGAGTCCAGCCGCGAAGCTCAGAGAAAGAAAAACATGGTGACTTCGTGCATGGCAGTTGGTCTTGTAAGCAACCCGCTACATTCCCTGTGGTTTTCCTGAAGGGTTTTTCAAGCGCTTTCTTCTTTGTATTTCAGGATTGTTCTTGTTCGGCTTTGGCTTTCCACATCCTCTGCATCACCAGCAACACCGTTAATCACCGCGTAGATATGCTCTCCCCTGCTTGTTTTTCTGCCTCTTGACCTCGTGGGTTTCACCCCAGGCAATGCCCGGGCCCACATCGTCGCTGCTCAGCAGTCAAAGTCTCCTTCCGATTGTGTCAGCTATGCTCCGGCCCAACTGCCAACGCTCCCTTTATTTTTGTCGTTCCCTGTGGCGCGGGTCTATGCTTGGCCCTTGTCCAGGTGGCTCTAGGCCTGAAACATGCAACATGTGTGGCTCCTCCGAGCGTTTTTGTCCTGCTTTCGGGTCTCATTCTCCCTGTGGTTGTAATCGGGGGTGGTTTCCTTTGATTTTGCTTTAAACCGCCCCAAAGAGGGTACCCTCAAAAACCGACGCACTCAGAATGTTTTGGATGGATTCCATGATTGAACATGGATCCCCCGGATGCCGCTGGATCCCTTTTGCTCCGAGGCTCCAGCAGCAACGGCTTCGTGCCCAAGTCGGCACGCCTGTGGGGGGGACGTTGTGCTTTTGTGCACGTGTTTTTGTTTTTGCGTATTTTCAAGGTGGGGAGGGAGAGGGTCCGTTCCTAGATTCACCATGATTGATTGGATGCTTTGACCAACGCGATTGAGTGAGTCTCAGATTACATGGGTCGTCAGAAGGGAAGTTAGGTTTCTTTTTGCTGCCTGCTGCTGTGACTTTTTTTGACAGTTCCCTTTTTGAAGGTCTAGATTTGGTTAAAAAAAAGCAATACAAACAGCAACCTAGAAGTTGTCAATTTCCGGGTTCGCCTTCCAGGAAAGCCTTTCTTTGGGGCTGCTGGGAACGGACTCAGAGGACTCTTAGCAAGGGGCTTCTATCCAATCCATCTTTCAAGAAGTAAATGGACCCCTTGAAGAAGGCTCCTGCGCTTTGAAGGCTCCCTTCATTTTCCAGGTTTCTCTTTCACGGCAACTCGTTTGAGGTCCCCATTTTCTGTGACGTGCTAAACGGCGCCTGAGCTTGTTTGCCCTGTCCCATTGCTGGGTTTACACCGCTGTATATTCTCCCTCCCACTCTTAAGGTGACCTGGAATTCCAAAGGAAAGCCGGAGTTCCTCAGGTTTTGTCGTGTCAAACCAATAGTCACGGGCCTGTTTTACGCCTTATATATTTGCTTCCAGGGCTTGGCCGGAATCAAAGAAGTGCCATGAACGAGTTAAGCCAGGCGAATCCAGCAGTCAGCCTGAGTCAGCCACGTCTTTCCACCTCCGAAATTCCGATTTCCACGTACCAAAGGCATCCGTCGGGAGGGTTTCGCTGGCCAGGAGATGTCGGTGCAGAGCATGGTGCAGGAGGTCGAGCGCGCCGCGTCGATGTCTGCGCGCCTCAAGCCGAAGAGCGAATTGGGAGAATGGGTTTTTGGGGCAACGAAGCTGTTTAGAGTATTTGCTGTTTAGAGTATTTTCTGTTTTGACCTGAGTTGGGTTTGAAGGGCACCTAAACATCTGTTGTTTGGTTTTATTATTGTTGGGTTTGGGAACTTTTCGGGAGCTACCGAGAAACAAAAGGCGTCAGCAACAACCCAACATTTCAAGAACCAACACCAAAACAAAGGGAGCCTTTCCCAAAAAGGGTTCTTGCTCCAAACGGGGACAGATTCAAATGTGCGAAATTGTCTCTGAGTCAATAGGCTTGACCCTCCACTATTTGAGGTAAATCAACGGCCATAGCTCTATTTGAAGTGTAGAATTCCGAAAATGAATGGGGTTCCGGAAATCCCTTAAAAGGGGGGGGGGGTCCCTGAAATTGCTTCAATTGAGCATAGGGTCCCTGAGTTTCCAAAAAAGCGGGGTTCGGGCTTCGTTGTTGGTTTCTGTTTCTTTTTCATCCGGTTGCCAAGTGAGCCGAAACCACAAACAGGGCCAACGTTTGGGAAGATCTTATGTCTTTGACCTTTACTAGAATGACGATGGAAGAATCGGACAAGAAGAAACTCAAACCTTGGGCTTAGTTGAACGTTGAACATGTAGATGCATGGATGTAAGAAAACAACTTGCATGGATCCTTACCAGAGATTTCAGCAGACTCCTTTGAGTCACGTGCGGCCGTGCGGCCTTGTTTGGGACTCACTTCCCGCCACTATGTATGGTATTCAATAGCCTCTTGGATGAACTTTGGGGAGTGGACAAGGGACAGCAAGTGGTTGATTTGCCTCGTCAAGCAAACATTGAAACGGACAAGGAAAGTGGAGTTTCTCCAACATTGACCCTTTGAACATGGCAACTTTTGAGTGGGTCTGGCCCGCTTCAAGAATGCTGTGAGAGATTCACTGAGATTGGCTGGAAGCCTCCAGGGAGGGGGTCAAGGGGGTCCTTAGTCTTCCTGGAAGGCTCTCCAAGAATGCAACCAGCAAGACTGAAGGCTGGCAGCTGAGGTATCCGCAGTTCTGGACTGAGGCGGCGAAAACATTGAAGACCAGGCACTCCGGTCGCGGGTTTTCAGGGAGCTTACGTTGGGCAAGCAGCAACAGCCCGCTAACGCTAGTGCCTGAACTTAGCTAGGAAGATGTTTCCCGTTTTGCGATATGTGTCATAAGACTAGCAAATGTGTCTCAAGCTCAAGCATTTCGCAAAATAGCAGTCTCCCGCCCGAAATGGCAAAGAGGATATGTTGTGCTAACATCCAGCCTGGCAATAGGGAGTATCACAAAGTGCATTCACACATACACACACACACACCACACACCAGACAAAAACACACGAACACAAACACAAGCACAAGCGTAAATGCACCGCACACGCACACGCACACGCACACGCACACGCACACGCACACGCACACGCACACGCGCACGCACACGCACACGCACACGCACACGCACACGCACACGCACGCGCACGCGCACACGCACACGCACACGCACACACACACACACACACACACACACACACACACACACACACACACACACACACAACACACACACACACACACACACACACACACACACACACACACACACACACACACACACACACACACACACACACACACACACACACACACACACACACACACACACACACACACACACACACACACACACACACACACACACACACACACACACCACACACACACACACACACACACACACACACACACACACACACACACACACACACACACACACACACACACACACACACACACACACACACACACACACACACACACACACACACACACACACACACACACACACACACACACACACACACACACACACACACACACACACACACACACACACACACACACACACACACACACACACACACACACACACACACACACACACACACACACACACACACACACACACACACACACACACACACACACACACACACACACACACACACACACACACACACACACACACACACACACACACACACACACACACACACACACACACACACACACACACACACACACACACACACACACACACACACACGCACCCCGTCACTCGTGCGCCAACACGCACGCGCGCACGCGCACGCGCGCACGCTCACGCTCACGCACACTCGCGTGCTCACGTGCTCGCCGCTCACGAGCTCGCAAACGCGCACACGCACGCTCACGAACATGCACACGGACCCGCGCACGTACACGCACATGCAGATGTACACACACACAAATACAATGGCACAAGAAGTGTGAGCAAATGTGAGCAAATATCAAACCGCAAAGGATCAATCCAGCCACTAGATTCTTAGATGGCCTCTGACTTGGCATTGGATCGGCCACAGCACGTACATTTGCAGCCTCTGCCATTCGCCTCTTCGTTGGCCATCCACCAATGGCAGAGGGGATGGGCCCCCTGGTTAAAAAGAACATGGGTGAACGCAGGCAGAAGTGCCTATTTGTGGAGTTGTGGCGACACACGGTTGCTTCGATTGCACGTTATAAATGAGTCCAACGCGACAGCTTTGGGGACTTCTCCTTTGGAGCTTGTTTTGAAGAAGCCAACGAAGCGTTGCTTGGCGCTTGCCTTCTCGGGGAATGCCTCAGCCTTCGTTTGGGGTCCCCTTCGCTTTGCCGCTTGCAGGGACGGCGGGGAGATGCTTGCACTAGAGGACGTGACGCTGGGTGCCCTGGAGCGTTCCAGGCGTGAGGAAGCAGATATGGCTGCGATTTTTTGAGTTTTGGAACCTTCTGCAACAGTCGTTGGTGGACTTAAGTCCCCACCTAAATGAGCACACCAACGGGTCACTTAAAAGTCATACTCATGAGGTCATTTATTCCATGGGGAAGGGATTTGCGCATTGTCTTGGGCCTTGATGGTACGTGCGACAGTTGACTGACTGGACGTCGCAGAGCCGAAGTCCACGAACCGCCCGAGGAGTCTTTTGCTGTCCTGGCTGCAAGACGCCACTATGCCGCGTCCTGAGTCTTGCCGATGCAGGGCGGTACACATGGGTTTGTCTCCAATCGGCAACCCTTGCCCTTCGATTTCTGCCTGAAAGGAACCATCAGAGGGATGCCTTACTTGGGGTTGGTGACTTATTGCCTTATTGCTATTCAGACGGCTTTCCACGATATGTTCCATGCCCCTCTCTCAGGTTCCTTGCAGCTCTGGGAGACGAACACCAAGTCTATTCCCTACACATCAACCGCCCAAACAGCATGAACATTGGTACTCCTTTTGCATGTGCGCATGCATGTTGGCGAGGCCATCGGGCAGGTAAGTGGCTCTCCATTTCACGACAGACGAAAGTCTATGCTTCTTATCGTGTTTTCACAAGACACGATTGGGTCAGCCGCGGATCGAATTTAGAAGTGCGCTCCGTGTGGTTGGGGAAGGGGTGGAATCAATTTAGCCATCAAGAAGCGACGCAATTTTGTTTGGCCACGGCACAAACATTATTAGAGGTCTCATTTGTGAGGCTTTCAACCAAGCATGTTCCGAAATCCGTCATCACACCGCAACCCCCAACTCCACCCCCACCCTGCGCAATGCCGAGTGACTCTGCTAAATAGCTGTTTCTGCAAAATTGCAAGCATACAGGCGACCTGTAACGTTGCCAGCCACTATTAGGCTCTTTTTCTCCCACGCCCACTCAAGACAAGCAGCGGTGCTGAAAGAAGAACCTTGTTGTGTTCTGGCCACTCAGAAGCCCGGCCACACGCCGTCATTTCGAATTCCGCAAAGGACATGACGAATTGACGAGTTGCTTTTCTTGCCCTGTGGCAACACAAGATTCTCCACTGACATCTCCAGGTTTCAGCGGGTCCAGACTGTCGTTTCGGGGTTTGTCGGCTCCTGGTTTTGCTGGTTAAAAGCGGCTACGTGGTTTCAGAGACACCGCTCGAGGGCTGAAGGGAGACAGAAGTCTGCCTTTTGAAGCGCTGGTGGCAGGGAAACAAGCTCCTCGTCCATGTGACGTTAGCCCTCCCGGGCCCTTGCAAGATAATATATCCCTTGATAAGTTAAGGGTTAGGGATGGTCGGTTTTTGATGGCAACCCCCACGATGAAGGTTCCTGTCTTAAGAGTCCATGTCCAAAATTCAGGTTGGTGACTGGTGAATGATACATAATTCACCCAGACCGTTGGGAGCACCTTCAAGGGAACGTGGTCGCTTTTGGAGAGAGCATGGGATCTATGATTGAACAGTGGTACCTCTCTGCGTCCAGACTGTCCAAAGCGGACAGGTTGACAGGAACCAAATTGCTGACCTTCCCTGCAGGTTCTTGACTTGGAGTCGACCCGTCTTTGAGCTTCCTCACTGGCGGTGAAAAAGTATCAGCAACTAGCAAAATGCCTTGCGAGGTGGGAGCACGAGAGGGACGCGCCGCCCCCGCCGCCAAAGGCGTGTGGAAGGGCTGGCGCTATTGGTGGAAGGGTTGGTTGGTGTGGTTTGGTGTGGTTTGGTTTGGTGTGGTTTGGTTTGGTTTGGTTTGGTTTCGCGTTTTTGAGGCTTGCTTCATTTTGTTGGTCGGTTTGGGCCTGCTTTAAACTTGTTGCGTGTTGGTGTTGGGGTGTTTTGTCAGGGTTTGTTGCTGGCGCTGTTTTGGTTGCGATAGTTAAAAGGTGTGTTGTTCTTGAAGCCGCAAGGAACTGCGCCGTTCAAGGAGGCTCTCAAAGCTTTGGTATGACCATTAGTTTTAATTGAGTTAGAACCCTTTGGTGGACATCATTTAGATAGGGATTCATGTCCACCAACCACTGGTGGGGTGGTTCCCTGTTAAGTTCCATAACCATATGAGAGGCTAGCATGTTTGCTTCTATGATGACTTCATCATTTGGTCTTAAGTTAACGTACCCCACAACCCTTTCCAGCTAGTTATTGAGGCCAGAAGCCCTTTCGTTTCGCAAAGCATTGGTTTGGGTAACGTCTCACGCGGGGGTAACTGAACCCGGGACAGGGGCGATCAGGTGGCTCTCTCCCTGTGTGCGGGCGAAGAGTTAGGGGGGTGATCTTTCCTGAGCATGAATTGGGAGATTTCTTCTAGGGTTTCCGGAGCTCCTTGACTGGGTTTTGTTTGGATCTCAATTGTAGGTTTTTCGCCCCAGGGCCATTTTTTGAGCACGGGTGTTCGAAGACCGATGGCATCTTTTTCAAGCGAAGTCACGCAGGGATTTGGTCTTTTGCAGCTGGAATATCACAATGCACCCTGTAAAGAAGCTACAGGAAACTCTTCAGGACATTTGCTGAAAAGGGTTTGGGTGAATCTCCAGTCTGCATCTTTCTTTTTTTTCTTTTGAGGGATCCCTTCTTGGTGGTTTTAAAGGACAACCCAAAAGGACCACAATCATTTTGGGGGTGCAAATCCAAAAACGACACACCCGTTAACGGAGGGCTCCTGTGGGCTGGATGCTGGGCAGGCGGCGAAGGGCCTGCCCGTGCTACTCCACGTCTACGACGTGTCTCAGGACGGGTTCGGGGGCCGAAAACGGAGCTGTTCTTGGGAGTTGTTGGTTCCTTTCCAGAACAAAGTGGTTGGTTCCGTCACATTTTTCCATGTCTCATACAGCTTTTTGGCTGACATACTGGGGTTGGAAAGTGCCACTCATGGTGTATGCATGTATGTAGATGCATGATTTCCATAGGTGCTTTCGAAAGGAGCGCAATGACCCAACACATGGCAACACCTTCCTCTTGCCGCACCTGCCCTTAATTTCATTGGCGCGGGCGGTGGTTTGAATTTTGAAGGGAATGGCCTGAAAATGCCACAGCCATACATGGGGTCACAGACGTGAAGGTGTCAAGGCAAGGTGACCGATCAAACGGAGCATGCTCGTGCCCCAAGTTTAGGAACATGCATCGCTGCGAGGCAGTAGGCGGACGTCTAGCGTAGGAACATGGGAGAAGCAGTGACTGGGGCCACCGGGTACCGCAAATGGGATTCCAGTCATACTCGCACAGAGACGCGATGGGGCAAAGAACAGCTGGACATGCTTTCCAGATTTCGCTCCCGTCTGTCCCCGGCCCCCCCGAAGAAAGCGCACCTGCGACTCGAGCGAGGAGGAAAGCATCCAGAAGCTCAATAAGGCCGGGTTTGGTCCCTTTCGATGGATTTGCTCTCTCACCCCCAACCATACAGTTCAAGCGAAGTTCACCAAGACCATGTTGTTGTTCAATGCCTCCCGAACGCAATTGCAAAAGCGATCCATTGGCGAGGTACATAGGGGGTATGAACTCGAATTGCTGGCGGAGCCTCGTCCCACCAGTCGTTCAGGGCATAGGGACGCAATCGTCTTTAGGTCAATTATGATACTTAGCCAGCCCAAAGTAAGGGACCTCCCCCTTGCACTCTTTGCGCACTCTTTTTTTTGAGGCTGGATCACGGACTGCATCCAAACACCTGGAGTTGTGTCTGGGTTGTGATTCGAGGCTCAACGAAAACCCGACCACGCGAAGCTCATGGCTTTCCTTCTGTTGTATTTTTGCTGGCGAGGTCTCGCCGTTCCCTCAGACTGGCAGGTCTTAGCTCACAAGCACTTCCCTTTGAAGTTCGGCGGTGTCTTCCACGCCGGTGTGGAGGCGGCCAGAGGGGGTGACAGGGCGCTTGCGCCGACCTGCTTCCTCAGGGTTGCTCGCGCCTTTTGAGGTGGACCTTTGGATCGGAAACTTAGAGAACCATTGGTTGTAAGTTAGGAATGATCCTGGACTTCTTGCCGAGACTTAGATAGTTAGTGTCTGATTTTCCGCTGAGGGCAGGGGATGGTCTTCCAAATGGACCCATAACCGTGGCCCCAATGACGAGTGTTTGACCATGGCACAAATCGAAAGAATGCGCTGGAGAAAGGTGGCCGTGGGCTATGGGCCAAGAGCATGTTGCAAAATAGCCCTTGAGGAAACTGTCCGAACCAGGACCCCCCCTAATCAGGTTCCGTGTTATAGATGGCATTTCAGTTTGGTTCTAGTCACATGCCAGTGCCATTCATTGTTCCAAAAGGACACCTCCCAGTAGTCTATGGTGAATTGGGAGGGACATTGCGCAAACTTTCTCGAGCCGAGAGGACTCATTGATTGGGGTCATGTGGAATTGTAAGAGCGGAAAAGTGAAGCATGCTCCTGGGTTCTTTGATACTACAAGTGACAGCCAGTGACTGACCTTTAGTGATCATGAATGGTTAGCGCGTGACAGTGACAAACTGAGAATGAGTAACATTGTGGGAAAACCCTCTTTTTTTCAGGTAAAGCGCTAAAGTAGCCATGGGGGCTAAAGTGGGCATGGGCCCCCGTTTTCACAACTATTTTCCGACCCCTGCCACCATGGCCAAAGCACCGCCTTCTACGAATCTGCTTGTCCTGCTTGCTCCTTTGCTGGTTGGTTTCTGGCCTCGAATCATTCCTGGGGTCTTTGGTATGTGGTTTTGTGGTGGTGGCTTTTGTCCGGTCCTTGTCCAGTTTGGGGGGTTTGAACAAGGAGGTTTGACTCCATGTTTTTTGAGGGAACAAACACCCCAGCCCTGAGATTTTCGGGCCCAGACCCTCGTTTGACACATGCCGCCTGCACGGAGGTGAACGGCCTCGAGTGGTGCTTCGGCTTCTCCGCCAGCGAGCTTGGGAGCTCGGGGGGATGGAGGCGATCCCGGGTTAAGCGGGGGTTTTCGGGTTTCTGCTGCAACGCCGCGCTAAAAGTGCAGCCCCTTTATTTCCCTCTTGGTGTGTGGGCAAAATATCACCTTCTGGGGCATTGAAAGTAAGTTTCACGAAGTGATGTTGTTTTCAGGGGAATGATAGGGAACAACGCTTCAAAGGGGCAGTTCCTGGCCGATGGCAAGCAGCCCTTCCATTACCCGTAGGTGAAGGGCAGAGGGCAGAGTCAGTCGGATCCGTGCCGAGGACCCACCCGGGCGTTTGCTGTGTCGAGCCCAAGTCCCACCCGCAGCACCACTACCGGCAGACGGCGCGGTCACCCAGGGCTGAGGTATACCGCCCTAGAAGATCTTGACGGGACAAGATGAGCAAAGTCAAAAAGAACTTTACCACAAGGGTGACAGGTGGATCAACTTTACACCCCTATGATCAAACGGAGGTTTTAGAGACCAAGTCGCCGCAGGCGTTGGCAAACGCCAGAGGGATCTTAAGGGATGATTTCTCATCCAAAGTAGGAGACCGGGTTTAAACAGTTGGGTTCTAGGATGCACAGCATAATGTAGTGCAAGCTGGAACCGTCTCATAGAACTCGCTCAAGCTCCCCTGAAAATACATTTTTAGTTTCCAATGTGTAGCGAAGGGTTCCCCTTGTGAAGCGGGGATTCGGTGTAAGGTCTTGGTTGCTGGTCGGCGCGGTGCGTTAGAAAACGTTCGCAAGCGCCCGAAAGCATCTGCGAGCGTCTGCGTGTGAAAAAATGTTGCGCCATTGGAAGTTGCGTTTCAAGCGTGCCTTCCATGGTTGTTGCTAGATTCATAGGCTTGCAAAGGGGTTGTGGTGAGGGGCTATCACTTATCAAGCCCCAAAAAGGGCATCATGGGATAGCCCCCCCCTCCCTACAGTCTCCCTGGCAGTCATGATGGATTCATTTGAATTCATCACACAGCGGGCGCGTTTGGCCTGCGTATGCGCTTGGGTTGAAGGCTCTTGCTTTGAGTTTGCTTTCCTCACGTCGGTGACATGGGAGGATGGGGCCAACTGGGCTATGCACAGCTTGAAAGCGACACATCTGGGTGAAGTACAGTTGTTCACTCGCCAGACCTCAAAAACGATTACCTTCATGGGCGAGATGGCAAACCAAATCCCGGAGGTCGCGATTTCATTTGCCCAGATGAGGATAAATTGCACGGAGAACTAGACACATATGGAACAAACACTGGATGCCATGAAGCCGCAAAATCTTCCCAAAGACCCAGTTGACACGAGCAGAGAGGCACACGCGTACCTCCCGCTATTTCTGCCGATGTCATTGGTGTTTGGGAGTGCTTTGCACTTTTCAAATTCCAGGCAAAAGCGCGTTCTCGTGTTTTGGGGGGTGATTTAGGGGGAAGGTGGCATGACATGACGGTATTCCGAGTGGATGTTGTCTTGCTTGTGATAGATGCCAGTGCCGCAAACCTCTCCAAACAAGTATTGATTGTTTACAGGGAGGGTGTTGAATCTAAGCTTCCAGCATTTCCACATTGTTCTCTCCAATTCGAAATTTATCATCGCGTCACTCGCTTGTGCCCCCGCTCTCCGCGCGTGCAGCTTATTGGACAAACAACGGCGTCCTCCTCAAAGTGTAGTTGGGTTTGTCTCGAAACAAGGGGAGCCATCTCTGTCAGGTTTCTCTTGTGCTTCCCTTTTCAGCAACCCTACATCAACAGAACGTGTTGCAAGAAGCGTCGTTGCAGCCGGGATGGGTGGAACCTAGTGAATTCGTTTTCTATGTGCCACATAGCCCATCCTTTAGTGTAGCAGAACCAGCCAAGAAGCGTCGTTGCAGCCAGGAGGGGCTTGGGTGGAACCTAGTGAATCGCCCATCCTTTGGTTTTCCTTTAAACCCATCCCGCATGGGGCTCCTTTTGAGAGACTCATGGCGTGCCCGTTGGCAAGGTGGAGATGGGCTATACGCGGCGTGAGCCGGACCGACCGCCGTGTGGGGGGACGGAGGGGCAAGGCGCATTGGTGCCGTTTGGGGGTCCCATTGGTGCACCCTCAAAAAGAAGGTCCCGGAATTTTGCCGTCAGGCTTTCTGGTTTCAGTTTAGTTTGACAATAGGATCCGCTGGTTTCAGCTTCAGTGTGGTTCCTTCCTGTTTTGTAGCTCCCCTGCTTCTGGGCTTCACGCAAGTGTCCGGCATTTCTCAGGGAACCCAACGACATGTTTGGTGTTGTTCCACTGAGGAAGTGGGTGGTGCAGATGAATCTGCAATGCAAACTCAGACCGGGGATATCATTTCTTGAGACCTGACCCGAGGACAGATCTCCAGTTGGGGGAATGAGTTGGGGCAATGAGTGCAGAAAGGGTTTCCCACAATGAACCTGTTTGTTTCTAGAAGCAGACAGGTTTGGAAGCACAACCCTACAAATCACCAGCAGAACCCATTCGGAAGGGTGGTCACTCAACCAGGACCCTGCTCACCTGGTTCTTTCAAGAATAGACCCGCCGCCACCTTGCTTTCCAGAACCTCTCCTGGCCCCAATCCCAGGAGGAGATTGCAGACATCGTCACTCAGCTCCTTGAGGACGGGTGCTTGATGCCTTTCGAAAAACGACAATGCTTGCTTTCCTTCTGTGTTTTTCTTTCGAACCAACGAGAACACACGCGCACAGACAACCTCACACAGACAAACACACACACACACACCCACTTGCAAGTGACTCCCCGAAACCTCTACGTCAAGGGTGAATGTTGATGGACATTTGCAGATACCAATGCATGGACCACTGCATAGAAATGGCAAGCGTAGCTACAAGGCATCTCATGTTGTATCTTACTGGTGAAAAATCGTGTAGCAACAAAAAAATATGGGTTTTGCGGGCCTAACCAATTGACTAGCTCCGTTGTAAGGCACGTGCAACTCGTGAAAGCTGTACATGTAGCTGACAAGTTTCAGGATGAGTTGTGGCCCAGTTTCATGAGCTTCAGGAAGTGTTTGCGGCCTTCCTTGCAGCAGACACATTATCCCCAGACCCCCCAGACCGTGCCAACCAAAACAAAGCAACGCCTCGTCTTGCAGGGGTGCTTCATAAACAGAACCTTTCGGGTCAATGGTAATCGCGTCTCTATTTTGAGGTCTATACTCTCTTTTGGGGTTGGTTAAAAGAGACACCACCAAAAAACAGGCCCCCTCACATTTCGCAGGTTTTCATAAGGAATCCGGGAAGAAGGCCCTCTGCGGGTTCCTTCCGGGGCCATAGGAGTATCCCGGCGACGACTACGACCTGCTGCGACGGAACTGCTGCCACTTTGCGGACGACTTCACCAGGCGACGAGTGCATTGGATCCTTGGGGCCCGCATGTTGGTCGAACGTATCATTGGACCCGTGACATTTCTGGCTGAAAAAATGGCACTGGCGTGCGCCCTTATCGTTGAACAGCAACGTTGGACCCGTTGCTTCTGGCTAGGCCTGCTATTGCTAGCTGAGCATACAGCGCTGGACTCGTTATTCTTGCGAAACAAATCACGTTGAGCAGTTTTTGTTCACTAGTGATGGGCTTGCCTATTGTTGGTTGAACATAATGTCGGATGTTAGTTTGACCATGACGATTGTTTTTGTTTGGTTGAGCATAACACTGGACCCATTTTGTTGGGTCGAGCACCACTGAAGAGTTTTGCGCACCTTGCCAATAGCGTTGGAATTCACTCTTTGTTGGTTGAGCTCAACTCGAGCCACCAGCCAAAATGCGTGCTAAGTCAGGCAGGGATCCAAGATGTCCCTCGGAAGGATGTTTGGCTTGAAGGAATTCCAAGATGTAAACCCTTGCAACTTTGGTTTGGCTGTGTTTATCCCTCACCCCAAAGGACATTTCTTCTCACGTCAGCATTCGGGTTCCACCAATGGGTTGTGTCAATATCCCTTTGACACTTTCAAAAGCGCCCAGGGTACCGATTCGGACACACACTCGACATACTCCACTCCTGCTTTTCACTGATCTCGTGAACATTCACATGGAAAGCCCTGTCAATTGGTCCTCAGTTTCTCTTTGGCCCTCCGAAAGTGGCCCTTGGAAACCTCTCAATTGCAACCTTGAGCAAATCCAGCGAGCCTTGACAAAAGATTCTAAACTTAGAACGGGGATGTGGGGTACTTGAACGCCAAATGGAGTCATGAGAACAGACAACATATGTATCATGAGGCCCAGGCCCCTTGTATCAAACGGTATCGTCTATACCAAGGGCGGCCTTGCTACTTTGCGGCGCATCTCGATCGTAGGCGACTTGGGGTGGGCAGCATCCCAGGCGCACAGGGTTCGCGCTTTCGTCTTTTCACGATGGATTCCAACTACGGCCTACTGAGAATCCCACAAAGAGGTTGTTTAAACAATTGATCATTTTCAAACAGGGGCGCAGCCCAACTGCATTTCAGATTGTTCAACTTAAGTGGTGCAATGTTTGTGTGGAAATTCACATGACCGAACTTTGCAGAGTGCGGCGTGTAAGACTTGGGCACATATGAACTGCTTGAAGTTTGCTCATGCTTGTATACTGGTCGTAAGGATGGACATGGACCGCATTTGCCCAGCTTGTCGATATCCGAGATGGCAATGTCTTGGTTTCAGGGGACTTGTTTCTTCTCAGGTTGTGTGACGCCACCCATTTCGGGGTTCCACCATTTGGAGAAAAGCCCGCATGATGCTTTCTAATCGAATGCCTTTTTGCCTTGGTTCTGATTTCGACATATGTTGCAAGGATGCGGCATGGCGACATGAGAGCAGCATTGAATCCCGGCGGAGAACATATCGAGTGCGACATGGGGATCCCACTCACAAAATTACAACTCGAAAGCGAGGGGTTGCTCAGCAAAATTCAGTATCAGTTGGGGATGACTGCCGAATATCACCCATGGCTTATGTGTTGCGAACGTGAGTCCCCCCTCGGGCACCCTGGTAACAGCTGTTTGAAGGGGTTTCAGACGGGGGAGGAACACACGGTATCTCACGGCGTACAGCATAAGCCTTGGTGCCCTACGAGGTCAGCACTCTTTGGGTGATTGATCCGAAGGCCTGCTTGCATTTAAAGTTAGGATACGAACTTTGTGCGGTTTGCAGTGTTTATTGTGGTTTCCCACAAAATAGAGATTATGGGCGCCAACCCTCCATTTTGAACAGCCCAGACGGACGAGCGATTTCCTCTGTAGATGTGTTGCATCCTTGGAGCTATGGCAGCCTAGCGGCGACATGCAGCGGAGCCGTATTCCGCTCGATCACTTCGCCCTTTAGTCACGAAAGCACACGTGGAACCAGTGATCTTCCTTTACACGGCTGTCTTTTGTCGCTGACATGATCTGGCCTTCGGACACCCAAGTAAAGATTTCTGGCTCTCCTTATCCTTGTCTCAAATAAAGGAGTTATTTTTGCTAGGATGATCCTGCTTTGGTATGCCATTTCATGTTCTTCCTTTCCTTGTCTCTCTTGGGAAACGTGAAGTAAACGATAAGGGATGAGAACCTGACCAGGGATGGCTTCTCAAACAGATACTGCGCAGAATTAGGTACACGCGGCTGAAACAAGTACGCAGACGCACGAGAGATTCTCTGATGATCATGACTCAACTGCTTTTTTTTTGTAAACGTCCACGTCCCCATTCAAACGGTTTAGGCTCCTGTCACTTGAAGCGAACAGAACTCCTTTCCCAGGCTGGGTTATGCGCCTGGCCCGGGTGGGCGCGGGGGCGCGGAGCCCGGCCGGGCCGGGTGTCTAGCTTCGGGAGTCGGTCTGCAACGGGCCCCTTTCATAGGGTTCCCTCGTGTCTGGCTGGGGAGTTATGACAGGGTTTTCTCAGTTTCCTTTTGTTTGGAAACCTCTAAAAGAACTGGCAATTTCAATGGACATTACTGGTAAAGTGCAACTTTTGAAAGGAAATCCAGTGACCCCTGTATGATGATTCGCCCAGACCTCTTGCTTTTCCCTGGTGCTCAAGGGAAATGGTGTTTTCTTCATGGCAGCATACTGTATACACACAGCCATCATCGACTAGCCGACAGCCTTCGGGAGAGGCCTTGTCACAGTCTCCATTTAAGGAGAAGGCAAAACCCACGTGCTTGATTGCATGCGCGGGGGCGTTTGTTTGTTTGTTTGTTTGTTTGTTTGTTTGTTTGTTTGTTTGTTTGTTTGTTTGTTTGTTTGTTTGTTCTGTGTTGTTAGGGGTTCAGAAGATGCGGTTTTGGAAGGTTGAAAAGGTTGTGTTTGTCAAACATCTCGCGGAAGTAGTTGTCTTCTCTTACCGATGTTGCCTTGCCTTCGTGGGGTTTTGTGCCCTTGTGATTGATTCCAGTCAATTACAAACGTGGAGTGGCGGCCAGGGCCCTGTCAGAGACGAAGCGAAAACGAAGTAGCATGTCGGTTGATAGGTAAGACGAGCTTAGCTGCAGGTAAGTTGTCCATTTTAGAAGAAACATGAGGAGTCCCTTCCCCCCCTCCCCCCGGCCCCAATCGTTGTGAAGTTGCGCCTGGAAAACCTGGTTCCTTGTGGGACAGTATCTTGAAAAGTTTCCCAGCCAGGAACAGTGGACCCCAAAGACACCAAGATAAGCTTTTTGAAGCCCACTTTGTTGGGGTGTCGGGGTGGGCGTCCGAAATGGTGCGTGGGTCCCCACCAGGCACCTCATGCGGAATCTGAGGTGGATGCAATGATCCAGTCCGCGCCAAAGCGCCTCGTTGGCAGGGAGGATGTATTTTATCGCTTATATTGACCTCAAGCAGTTGAGTTCTGCGTCGTCTAGAGCAGGAACGACGTGCGGAAAACGGAAGGGAGCCAAACCTCACCGCGTTCCCACCCCAGCGTGGGCATGGACGCAGGGTCCCTTGCTGTGTTCGACCCATGTTTCACCTGCTTGAGGGTCCCTTGATGAAGCTGAATCCGCATGAAGTTAATGCGGCTCATCGTTTATCCTAGATAATTTCAAGTCCATTGATACGCCTATGATATATTTTGTAGACCCGGAGAAGTCATGGGTTTGAGGCGCTGTGAAGTTGTGGTGCTTCTCTTTCATGCTTGAAAGCCAGGGGCGAGTCATGAGCTCACAACACGAGCCCACTCGCAGTCTACATGCCCCCCGGTGTGGAGCTACGTGTTCCGTTATTTCTCAAGGCGCCACAACGAAGAATGGGCAAACTAGGTGCCCTGGGAAAAAATAGGTTTGGCCCATCGTTCCAGCGATTGTTTCAGAGCTTTTCTTGGAGGGGGCCACTGTGGAAAAGGCATGCAGGTCTTGCCATTTGTCACCCTTGTCGGCCTAGTAATCACCAAAGAAAACGTTTTGAAGGGAATGTACCAAAACAAAACGAAACGCCCAATGTGTAAACCTCTCTAAATGTTTGAAAGTCGGGACAGCTGCAGGACCTTCGTGTTTTGGGGGTCACGATTTGCTTTTTTGATCGAGCCGCCCTGTCCTGCCAGTCACTAAAAATGGGCGCTCAGGTTTTATCACCTTGAGATTTTACATGCTTGTTTCCCCTGATTACTTACCATCATCACCATGGGAGCCCAGTCAAGTAATAAAAAGGTTTTTTTGTTGGGTGGGTGCCAATCTGGGTTGAACATCCGTTACAGGTCGTGTACAAGCATCATTTGGCCCAAGATCTAAGTCCCTCCAGTCTCTCAAAGGATTCGGTGGCTCCATCCAGGACGTGTCCAGGCGCCCCGTGAAGACACCTCATGCTGGGCTGGGAATGAAACTAGGGGCCCCGATTGGTGAAATCTACTGTAAGGAAAGATGAAGCCATGATCCTTCAAAGCCACCCCAGCAGTGGCCAGTACTTGTTCATCTCCAGTCATTTAGAATCAGTGGATTCTCATCTCCTTCCCTACCCCCTGGAAAAGGACACGCCTGGGATCCAAAGCTCCGAATTTTCCGAAACGGCGAGGCCCATCCGGCAGCGGCTCGGCTACTTCCAGGGCTCAGACAGCGACTAAGCTTTCGCCTTGCCTCGGCCGGAGAATTCGATGTCGAGCCCATGGCGTGGCGTGGGCGCAAATCGCTTGGGTTTGCCATGGGAAACTGCAAGCCCCCCCCGCCCCCCATAGCCCTCCCCCCCCTGCCCGGGGGTCCATGAGGGAAGACTAAGAGATGAAGTTGGTGGGACATTAGAGCTGAACAAATGTCGCGCGCTTGCTCTGGGATGCCGCTCAACGATACCACTGGAAGCGGCCCCGATGCAGTCCTGTGACAGTCTAAGAGGAGAACGTGGAGCAAGGTTATCCCGATTCTTAAGGGTCATGCAGACTGCACAAACCTGATTTTCTTTGCACCCCCCACTTCTGAGTATTTGCTTACAACAGCCTAATCCATCAAGCTGTGCTCGTTCAAGGCCAAATAGCTCAAACAGACATGTTTTTGTCTTTGGGAATCCAGAAATGAATCTGCTCTTGGATGTTCCACTTGTTGTTTTTGTAGTGCTCCATGCAGCGGGCGATCGCTGATAGTTGGCTTCTTGCCCAAGTGTGGGACATGCCCGGGTGGCATGGGCTCTTGTCATGGAGGACGCTAGGCGCTAACTTTGTGTGTGCGAAGAAATTTAGTGCCCCTAGACCAATCCAAATCACGAATCAAAGGGTTGGCTCATTGGCCCACCAATGGCTGGGCCAAGCGGGCACACACACACACACGGACATGCTTTTGATTCGTCCAGATTGGTTGCTTTCGGGGTGTTGATTGATTTTGGCACTCTCCAATGTCGCTCGCCTTGCACGTTTGGATGGTTCGGCCCGGAAAGGGCCGTTCCGCCCACAACAAAATTGAGTGAGGGACTTTGCAGCGCCACACACAGGTGGCCGTGCTCGGCTGCCAAAAGCAAGCAAAAAGAGGCCTGCTGCCAGGGTGCAGCAGGTTCCAATGTCCTCCCCGCTGCAATTTGAACTTCCAAAGATGGCAGGAAGATCGAGTTGGTCGAGCTGAGAACACGCCTCGGAAAATAGCAACCAACATATTCGGCCTCACAAACCAGATTGGGTTTGATCAAGCGTATTCACAGCGCTTGTTGGAAATACCATGTACTCCCAAGAAAAAATGCTTGTCAATGGCATTGAGGCTCTTGTTGGCGGGCTGGAGTGTTGGTGGGTTGGCGGGTTGGTTGCTTGGGTTGGGCTGGTGGGTTGGGTGGTAGTGTGGTTGGTGGGCTGGCTGGTTGGTGGGTCGGTGGGTCGGTGGCTCGGCAGGTTGGTTGATGGGTTGGTGGATTGGTGGATTGGCGGGTTGGTAGGTTGGGTTGGTTGGTTGGTTGGTTGGCTGGCTGGCTGGCTGGCTGGTTGGCTGGTTGGTTGGTTGGTTGGTTGGTTGGTTGGTTGGTTGGTGCATTTGTGCACAAGGAAGGGTCTCCAAGTTTGTTTGGCCTTACCCAGAAGTGAGAGGTTTTGCGTCCAGGTTCCTGACAGCTCCGATTGGGGTCAACACAACTGAGTCAACAGGCAAAGTGCACGGGCAAACTCCGCTCCAAAAGTGCTCTATCAGGAACTCGCCAGAAAGTCCCTTTTAAACATGATATACGGATATACCAGATACCTTCTCTCAGGTTGTGGGCGCACCAACCTATGTTTCTACGCAATGTAAAACGAGCTGGCGAGGGGGCAAAACAATCGCACCCATGAGAAAGAGCCAGCAACGTTTGGACGACCCCCCTAGAACTCCATCAGTGGCCTGCTGCCGGCTGTCCGAGCAAATGAAACGGACCCACCTGGCTACGTGTCAAAGCCATGGTAGCTAAGGGAGGGTATATGCTCAGACTTCCCTTTTCAGGGTGCCTTGCAACTTGTTGATTCCGGAAGGTTTAACCTGGTTTTGACACAACTGACAAACTTCTCGGTCGAGCGCGACTTTGTGGACAGGGTACCCCAGCAACCAAGGAGGCGAGCCCAGTGGATCAGCCCGCCAAACAACCGGTACCCTCAGAAAAGACACAGACACACACGGAAAACCAGCGGTCTAAACTTTAAGCATCGTTAAGAAGGGGTCCCTTTTTCTACTAATCCCTCGGGTCACTCGAAGCCACATCAAATCACGAGGGTAAATCGGTTTGGCTTCCAGCGTCCAAATTGAGGACAGGTCCCTCGGCGTATTGGAAGGGTTTGCACCTTGCTTGCCCTGGCCCCCGCCAAGTGTCCCATGCCCATGTGACCAGGCCTTGGTCAAAAGACCCAAGTTCAACCATCAAGACCATTGGGACTCACAGTTTTAGGTTCTGGCAGGGTCGTTTGTCTCATGGGATATTGCTCCCTCTTGCAATGTTTTGCTTCTTACTGCCAAACCAGAAAAACTACAAAAGGTAGCAGCTCCAAAAATACCCCCCCCCCCCCCCCCCACATGCGTTTTTTAGCCTGGCACACATGAGTCACTGATGGCTGGTCGCATAGCACATGCAGGGGGGTCCGAACATGTTCGCCACAAACCCATTTGTGCCATGGTCAAAGAACCCCGGGGATTGGTATGGTTATGAATGTGCCAAGGGTTTTGAGCAAGCAACGTGGTTGCTATCAAAGGAACTATGACTTGGATAAGGAGTTTTGACCATGGCACATTGTTTCCTCGGTTAGGGTCACCCAACTATCCTGAGTCCCAGCAAAGAAATGGTAAACAAGGTGGCGTGCCCCAATCATTTGCGGCTGCAGCTTTCAGCACTCAGAAATGAGTACACGATCACTCAGCATGACATGGAACAAACACGAAGGACACGAAATGACTGGTGGCCCAAAGTGCCACGAATGCCATTGAAAGAACCACTACGCCAGTCTAAGATTGCAGACACGGGGTCCCGCAGCCGTCCTGATATCCTGCTTTTGACGTCATGCTGCAGCCTGAGATGAAGAGGATGTTGGACGAGCGGTTCAAATCTTGTCGATGCATCTAGGCGTCCCCATGAAGCCTACTGTGGGGTGCTCGCGGGTCTTGGGCAAACTGTTCGAACTTGGCGAGCATCTCGGCGTGCGGCATCGGGATTGCGTCTTTGCCCAGGGATAGGCCGGAGACCTCGAAGCTGAAGCCTCCAAGCGCTTCCAATCGCTTCCCTCGTCCAAAATGCTACTCAATGGTTTCACAGGTTGTGGAGGGCTCCAAGAAAAAAGCAAGTGTAATGCCGCCAAGATATGGGCACAGGGTTCCTTTACGGAGCGGGCGCCACAAGCTTCACAATCCAACCAGTCATTTGTATTTGGGCGGGGTTTGCTTTCAAACTCAAACGATCTTTGGAGGTCTGGACCAGTGCAGAATGGCTCAAGAAGGATTTTGCTTTCCTGCTCTCAGCGGCCGCTTGCAAGCGAGTCTCCATGCTGTGAGACCTGTTCATGCTGCTTCCTTCAAAATCAACACTACCATGCCTGTGTGTGGGTGTGTGAAACGAGTTGCCCCTTGTGTTTGAGTGAGAGCCAACATGATTCACACAAAAATGGAGGAGTCCGACCAAACAACGTTGACCACCCTCAGTGCTTAGAATTCCCTTGGGGTCCCTCTGGATCTTTCAAGGGTCACGTCGAAGGGTGCTAGAGAGGTGTCATGATGTGTCCCTGGTTTTGTCTCAAAATTAGGGTACTCCCCCACAATATGGCAAGGGTTTCCTTTCGCATTCCCTTGAAAAACAAGTTCCTTTTGCTCTCCCCTGGAAACCGACCAAAAAGGGATTCCCCTCAGAAATGGGGGGTCGCGCCCGTCCTCGCCACACGGCTATCCGCTCGAGGGCCCGTTGCAAGTCCTCCGCTGCGAAGCCGGGGCGCTCGGTCTTTGGATTCAAAAGACAAAGACCTCCGAAAGCATTGCCACACTTACCTTGCAGTTTCTCCAAAAACAAAATAACTGTTCGGCATTTGCCGCTTTCGCCTTCAGGCCCCTATTCAACCAGCAACAGTAGTTGTCATGATCACGGGCTCAAAGGCTGGCCCAGAGAATTGGTTGCTCCTCGTCGATGATCAATTCTATGTAAACATTTTCCAAACAGATGGGGTATCACTCAAATTGCCTTTCAATCCATCCAACACAAACCCGTCCGACCACAAATGATTGCTGGAGTTGGGCTCCGATAGAAAGTGACTCGTTTCAAGTGCTGCCCTCAAAGGGGCGGGAGTCACAAGCTTCGACTGGCAGGGAATGAGGGAATGACCCCACTAGACAAACCCGGTTTCCAACCAGTTGGCTTGGTTGAGTTGTCGAAGCTATGCGTGCCCGGGGGACACTTAGAGAGGGCCTTC
Organism: Effrenium voratum; assembly: GCA_963377175.1. Taxonomy (NCBI): domain Eukaryota; class Dinophyceae; order Suessiales; family Symbiodiniaceae; genus Effrenium; species Effrenium voratum. Next base: position 857,353 of record CAUJNA010002269.1, on the reverse strand, counting down.
CATGCAGCTCGTACAATGTTGCGCCTGCCGCGGTCACGCATTGGCGGTACAAGAATGCCCAATTGGGCAGGGCATGGTCATCAAACCTTTGACGGGGAATCTAGACAACCACCATGGCGATGTATTGGAAGGATGTCGGGACAAACGAGTCTTGACCATAGCTAATTGGTGGATCAGGCCTTGATTATTTCTTCCTGGACTTCTCTGGGGACCTCTAGAGAAGAGCGATCACAACTCCTGAGCGAGAGGTAATTTCGGCGAGTTGCGGCGACCCTGCCAGAGGGACTTGTTATCTCACCCTTCAAGGTTCCTTTTTTCAGGCTGGCAAATCAATTTGACATATCCAGAGTACAAAAGCAGGAACAATTGGCCGCAAGACCGGCTCCGGTAGGGATGGTCATCAACCTCTTGAGAATTTGATACAACTGCTATACGGGTTCTGAACCACTACCATGACCCGCATGGCAAACTGTTTTGTTGGATGTCCTTTTGCTTTCTGCGCCTGCCAACCGTCCTGTTAAAACCGCCTGTTGGAAAACGGCAATGGGCTCCGTGAAAGAAAGCGAAAGGTGGTGTACGAGCACAACTGCTGAAGTGCGATGGGTGGGTTAAAGCCCGTGGGCGCAAGGTGTCTGGCAGCGGGAGTGGTGGTCTTGGCGAGTGTGGGGCTTTACTGGCAGGCAGGGGCTGGGCAAGCAGAGTTGGGAGTGGGAAGTCCTTCCCATGAGCAACAGACCCCAAGCCGATTGTCAAAGGCATGTCAGCCAGCTAAAACATCACCTCTTATATTCAAATCGATCAGCTTCCTCTTGAGCGATGTCGAAGGGGAAATCCTGGGCGCAAGATCTGAACATCAACCAACAGGAGTGGGCATGTCCCCTTAGCCCCGTGTGTGTGTGTGCGCGTGTGTGTGCGTCTGTTTGCGCAAACTCACAAGGTTGTGTTTTGCTACCCAAAAGTCCCTCAAAGGAGGGTCCACCAGCGTAGATCTCAGCATCCACTGTGAAGGGAATGGGTGGCACTCTGATATCAACCACGACGTCCTGGTTCGTGACAGGAAGAGCACATGCCGAACTAGGCAAAGGTTTTGGATGTATTTCCCCGATCCTCTTGGAGAGAATCCAAAAACAACCTGGTGTCTTGTTGGCTTCTCGAAAGAGCAATGCCAATTGACCCTCATGAGGGGCAGTTGGAACCCCATGTTCGTGGCAACAATCTTCCAGTTGTTGATCATTGACCACGGGGGCTTTCCTTTTGGTTCAACAAAAACCCGCCGTAGCAGCGTACCAAATGAAATACGCGGGGGGGGGGGGGAAGGAACAAAAAGGACAAACACCGACATTCCAGCAGGGACAGGACACCTAGTGCCAGTGCATGACGTATATTATCACGTCCTGGATGGACAGTGCCTGTGCAAGCCCAATGGTAAGATCAAAGAGCCAGCGCTCTGTGTGGCCGTTTCCTTGTGGCTAAGCGCGTGATGATATAACCCCTTTTCATGCAAACGTTGGCTTTAGTTTATATGCTCTTTTCCGGGTCAACGCTTAATAACAGCTTATTCTTTGCTAAATGATAAACTCAGCTCAATCCTAGGTTCAGCGCTCCACGCGGACCAAGAAACATGGTCAACTTCGACAAGGTTCCAATTCATCTAGTGTTCTACTAGCGTCCTTTTTGGGATTAGTTTAAAGGGGGAACAACGGGAATCATCCAGTTCGGGGTTCCCCGGTTCCCCTTATTTTGAAACGCATCAACAGTGGACCAGCGTTTGACCAGTGGTCCAGTCTTTTTTCCCAGCGGCCCAGCTCCTGGCTCCCTCTGAGACGGAGGCTGGACACCGACCTGCGACCTGCGATTGTTGCTTCGGGGCGGCGTTGGGTTTTCCAATGAGAGGCGTTCCCTTTTTCCATGGCCACTCGGCGAGGGGAAGTCGACCAACCCACCGGTCGGGGAATAGGGTCCCAGGACTTTCCGCCACGGAACTGGTTTATTTTGGCACTACCCTGGCGTCATCGAGGCTGATAGGGCCTAGTGCCTTTACACCCCGAGGGGTCCCCATAGAAATGCGAAAATTAAGTGATGCGAGGACTACTTCCTTTTCTTTTTTTCTTTCCTAAGTATCAAGAGAGGGTGATTTCCTGGTAGCTGCCTTCTCAAGCCAACCAAAAGGGGGGTCCCCCCGAACAAAAAGGAACACACCGCGCAGTTTCCAGTTGCCAAAGGCTGTTGGGAATGGTCCAAGGCCCACTATTGACACTCTGCCCAGAACCAGTGGGCGGGACATGTGCTGGATTCATTGAACACTGGACCGGTCACAACTAAATTGAATTGCCCACAGACTGGTGGGTTTCCTTTGTTTGGTGCACCTCACTACCACAAGTAGTGGATTTCACTTGGCCAGCGAACGTTGTGCAATATTTGTACGATTCAATTGGCTTTCAGGCTTGTTGCGACCCCAATCGTGATTACCTTTATATGCGCGATCCTTTGCTTTTGTTATCCTTGCCCGAACCTGCACGTTGCTGGGGAGGAACAATACCTATTTTGTCTCCGGCTGGAGGAAGGGGGGACAGATCCCGCGCAAGGATCACCAGTGAATTAGTGAAGGTTCCTTTCAACGGGAACTCAGATTGAAGAAGCACAGATGTACCAGCATGCTTTCAGAGGTCTTCCCGTATGAAGTGATGATGTGAGAGAGCAGATTCGACCCGCTTGGAATTTGCTAGTCATTGGAGCCTCTGCCGGGGTCTCTTATATTCCCCGTGGTGCTGGGCCGCTTTTTGGGGACTGCTTGCCGTCAGTTTCCAGCGCAGAGAGCAGGCCATGTGGGTATGTGGGTGCAACACACAACACATCACACCACCCATTCTTTTGGTCCCCCTGTTTGGACACCATGGACCGTACCCCTCACCTTCAAGGATGCTTTGGCCAGCCCGCGGCCGGGGCCAAAAAACACATCACCTCACTTGTGCAGTTGCCCCTCCAATTGGTTTGTCCTTTGTGCTTCCAGGCAACAAAAAAGGCAAACCGTTTGTCCCCCAATAGCAAGCCACTGGGCAGTACATTGAAGGGAGTCCTGGAGAAGAAAAAACAATCAAACTTGACAATCAAGTTTAATTTGATTGTCAAGTTTGTTTGTTTTTTCTCCAGTACTCCCTTCAATTACAGCTTGCCCCGCAGCTTCGCTTCCCCAAAAGAAGGTGAAACTGGAAGTGAGCCGTTGCCATGTGAAGGGCGTGTCCATTAGTCCGCTGGACTGCTTGAGCTGCCAGTTGGTTCAGGCCGATGGATTTGCGTAGGCGGCGTTGCATGCGGTATGACAGCAGCAAATTGGATGATATGGAAGTACTCTAAATGATTCAATGATATGAAATTACATAAGCACAGTTTGACTTGGCATGCCATGAAATGACATGACATGACATGACACGATGAATGAGTAAACACACACAAGGGCAGAATACCTCACGGTTTCCCTGTCACCTAATTATTCATGCCCATATTATGAAGCAAGCAGCAGTGTTGGCCACGCTTTGGTGGAGCCTTGGCCGGCCAGAGGTTTGGTCCATTTGCGCAAAACCCGGATCCTTCTCCCAATGTCTCCAAACTTCTCTTGGGCGGTATTGGGCCTTTCAATTTCAAGCTTTGAACATGACACGCCCACAAAAAGAGATCCCCAAAAGGAGATCCTTGATGATCATCCTCATTTTGGACGCCACACTTCCGGGTCTGGGTGCATCCTGACGTGTAGGCGCCGGAAGATGCCGACACAGAAGCGGCACAAGGTCATCGCGCCAGAGACCCAGGTCTTTGGACAGTGGTGCCCTTCTTTGCCTTTAGCAGGGGTTTGCTTCAGAAACCAACAAATCAACGGGGCACCCTTGTCTTCCCTATGGCCCCCCGGGCTTCTGAGACGTTTATTCCACGTCACTTAGAACTTGGGCTGTTCTCCCAAGCCTCAAAAATGGTTGGCGGACAATCGCGGCGTAACTGCTGTCAACCAAAACACCCCTGATTGACATTCAGATGTTTAATTTCTGCTCTTGGGACATCACCGCAACCACAGGCAGTCGCCGCTTTTCAGTCTGTCCAAAAAGTCATCGCTGACTCTTGGTGGCCCGAACTGCAAACCCACTAGCAGTTATAAGGCATAGTTATATATCACAAAAGGAACCCCCCAATTCTCCCATACCACAGTACCCAGGGTTAGAGGTTATACCTACCATCCTAACGGGAGAAACGTCGATCTAGCTCTCACTGTGATGCCGGGAGCCTTTCCCTTGAAGGGTGGTCATGCAGAAGGGATCTTTTTTTTAAGACTTGGCCAAAGGCGTTTCGATAGGGGTTCAACTACTCGGCATGCTGGAGACCACATGTCTGTATGGTGTGTGTGTGTGCGGAGTGGCAGAATACCCAGCTGTACTCGAGACTCACCCGTTGTACTCGAACGATGAGAGACTTGTCAGTTGTACTCGAGACTCATCAGTTGTACTCGAGACTCATCAGTTGTACTCGAAAGGATTAGCACCCTCCATCTGGAGTCTAAGTGTGTACACCCCATTCGTGGGGAATCCTCGGGTGTACCCATTGTGTGACCCCGGGCCGGCTCTTCTGTCGGAAAATTTGACCTCAACGTGCTTATCATAGATCAGCGAAATTTCACATTTAACCAGGAACGAGGTTTCACTAAAGGGAAGACAGCCACCTCTTCATAGCTACGTTTCACCACGCTGGCTGCCGCTGCTTGCATGTGTTGATGTTTTGTCATGTCACGCCGGGATTGCACTTCAAATTCCGATGCATTCCATGTCGCGCTCCCGGATCCAGGTCACCATCAACAGCCATGCGGACGTGCAACCTCGGATCATCCAGTTGTTGGCATGATGACATGGGCGACATGGATGACATGCATGACATTGATGTGTTGCTGCATAATTGTGAATTGGCGCAGTCTTGTGAGTTGCTTGAGCTTTATCATTTACGGACGTGTTGCTGTTTTGTCATGTCACGCCGGGATGATCGTGTTTCGCGCTCTCCCAGACGCAGTGGATATTTTGGTAGACGTTAGCATGGATGAGCCGATTGTGTGATCTTCCGACGGGAACAAAAGACTTTCGCCCCTCACTGAGGGGCGTCTGTGTGCGGAGTGGCAGAATACCCTGCCACAATACAACTGCAGGGGGCTGGAGGCGGCCCGGGGGTCTAGAGCAAACGAAAATTACTCGGTGTGCGGGTCCAAACGTAGGCTGCGCCTGGGCCATTGTCATGGCAGCTGGCGGGCCCACCCCAAACAAAGGTCCCCTTTTTGCCCTTTTCTCCAAAACCAGCTGAACCCCAGCTGTACTTGAGACTCACCAGTTGTACTCGAACGATGAGAGACTTGTCAGTTGTACTCGAGACTCATCAGTTGTACTCGAGACTCATCAGTTGTACTCGAAAGGATTAGCACCCTCCATCTGGAGTCTAAGTGTGTGCGCAAGAGCGGACGCCAACCACCATCCCTAGCTTCGACAAACACCCAGAATGAGGGCTAGATGTGCATGTAATTGTTTCCCCTAAAGGAATCAAAGGAAACAAACAGGAGAGGAATGATTTCAAAGTTCTCCAGACTCCATATAACACCCGCATAAACCATTTGCACCCATTCTTACAGCCCCAACGCCCCCATGAGTTTGTCCCCCGTACACAATTTGACACCCCCGAGGGGACGCTGCCGGCGTTTAAGCTGGGCCCCGTGGAGAACCTGAAGGCGGGCGGAAACGAGAAATTCATCGGAAGCTCAAAAGGGTCTTCGCAAACCAGAATTCTCGCATGAAGCAGGGCGGCAATTGGCCAAAGGCTGAGACAGAAGAGGAACTGCCTATGCAAGACGCACACAGCAAGCGCCGTTCTGCCTGAGTTTGTGCTGCCGGCTCCTTCGTCTTTTTCTTCTTTTGGTTTGCTGTTGGGGGGCATCTTGCTGATGGCAGACATCTTGCATGAGCTCGTAAGACAACATGTTTGCCACCCGGCGCCCCTCTACTTCACATTCAGCGGTGCCGGGCAAAACCGCTCATAGGTTGTCAATGAGCTGAATCTTGCATGACCCAACCTAACTTGGCCAAACTGAGCACCAATGCTAATTAGGGGGCGCGGGGCAAGCTGTAACAAGATGGCATGGATCTGTTTGAAACGTCATGCAATATTTCTTCCATCCACCGACTGGTGTAGAGGGCTCTTTGTTGCGCTGCTTCATGTCTGATTGCTGAACCCATGAACGCAACAGCCAACACTCATTCAACACTACAGTCAACCAACAAACTACCAAACCAACCAAAACAACAGACTGCCCAACCACACAACCAACCAGGCAACCAGACTGGGTTTCAACCAACCTGCCGCCATCGTACGTTCTGTGGCTAGGTCGTTTGGCGCAGGTGTTCCTTGCCATGTCCCAGCTAGGTAGCCTCGCAAGCGGCAAAACAAAGCATTGCGTGCCCTGCGCAGTCAACACTCAGTCAATACTTAGTCAACCCTGCAGTCGACACTACAGTCAAGACTACAGTCAACACTCCCCGAAATCCTGGCAGGGCCAGCAAATCCACAAACCAGGCATGTTTACCGCTAGTGTCATGTTTTGGATTGTTTCACTACTGACTCAGCCGTAATGTTGTAAACGCCGTGTTGCAGAATTACAAAGCAGAGGATACGCGAAGCAGCGCACGCTGCTCATTCCGGAATCTTGGCAGCTCCCCGCTGACACAACAGTCAACACTCAGTCAACACTCGGTCAACACCACAGTCAACACTACAGTCAGCCCTCCCAATACAGCTCATGCTGCGCAACGCTGGAACACTGTGATGCTCAACTTGCCTGTGGATACGTTGGCTTTCTCAATCAGCATAAATTCGGGGCAAACGATTGCGAGGTCTTTAGGGGAACTTTGCGACGTCGCCAGGGATGCAGGTTTCTTTCATAGAGACCCCAGTTTATTTGCGGTGGGCGACTTGCGATAAAGAATTTCATCTGACTCTGAGGGTGCCTGTTGGTGTTGCTTCAGGTGTTGCCCTCAGAATCGCGGAGGCCAGGGGTCATTGAACCAAGTAGGTCATGAACCCCTTTCAGACTAGCTCATTGTAAGAAGGGAAACCATCCCCATCAAAGAGTAGATTTGCTCTTTTAAGAAAACGGGGTTGCTCTCCCAAGATTGAGGAAGTAGTACAGTCAACGGGCCAAACTTAGTCCTCGTTTGGAAAAGATCAACCCTGAATTAGGTCGCAAAAGAGTCAGAATGGACGTTTCAAGATGGACGTTGTTTAGCAGTGGAATGTGCCCCACAATCAAGGGATCCTTACAACTAGTTGGTATCCGTTTCCCTTAACGCGCCACCCAAAAGGGCGTTCTTCCAGTCTTAGTATGTCCTTCATGTATTGAACAGGTCGGCCAAACCGCATGGGAAGGCTGATTCTTTGAACACAGCATCGGGGTTCCTAATCAACATTTCCGTTTCTCAGGCAGACTCTGTTGGCCCAATTTGAATTCCGGCAAGGCTTTGTCCGAGCAGGAGAAGCAGAAATTGGAGGCAGGCGGTTCAAGTGAATTGCCCCATAGACTTCCTGGCCCCAAAAAGAAACGGATCCTAAACCCCGAAGTATTTGCGTGTTCACATCAAACAGCGAACAAAACGGGCTCGCCCAAAATGGTCACCCATATGTCAGCTGAACACGCCTTCAGCCTGACGGGGTCTTATCCATCTAACGTACACCGTACCGGTCACAGCCCATTGCGAACCTAGCGACGCGCCACGTTGTGGTGGGGCCAAATTCTAGCCCTCTGACATCTTTGGAGCACAGGGATGTTTTGTTGTCTTTGGGGGGCAACTTGGGCTGGTTGGTGATGAATAAGATCCTTTGGTTCCCGAAAGGAGTTGGCCCGTGTCTCGGCAATCCGCAAAATTCGGGTGACGAACAGGTTCGGTAGTATTCCCTTGTGGTCGAGTCCTCAAGATCACATCCAGGGTTATGGCCTGGGTTTCCAGAAAGCTGACAACTTTCAGGGTTGACCTCAGGTCACCATGACTTAGACTGCCAGTAAACCTGTCCAAACCAGAAGCGTCTAGGAACTCGGTTTTCCAAGAGGGATGCCAGTCGGCTGTTGCGGGAGCAATCCAAGTCATAACCAAGCAGGATTGAAGTTCAGCTGGGGCCCTGTTGGTTGACTAATATATGTATATACACTTTATGTCTACATTGATATCCATCAACATGTTTGGAATATATAGTTAAACAAAAGCGAAGATAGACAAGTGGCACGCCTGTCCGATGCTTTCAGGCTGGGGAGTTGGTGCTGCGGCAGGAGGAGGATCCCACCCGCGGCAAGGCAATCAGACCGGACGGGTCCCTTGTCCGGTTGCAGTTTGCGGCTTTTCAAAGCTAGAGTTGGGAGTGGTGTCTGTTCAGACCCACATTGCGAGGGTTGGGTAGTGTTGAGGATGACACTGGTCACTTGTTTGGTTACCCGACCCAAAGCCTCACAGTTTGCTCCCATGGCCGCAGGACAAGCTGCCAGGAACTTCCCCCAAGACCCTGGGGGTTTCCACTAGCCCCAAGCCACTAAAGCCAGGGAATAGTGCCATCTACTGTCAGGGTTTAAGTCTTCTTGCTGGCAATGGGCGGTTTTGGAATAGGGTTTCAAAAGGAAGTCACAAGATGGTTCACTTCAGGGTCGTTCCTTCATTCCCTGCTCAAGTTTCTGCCCGATGACCATGCAAGCCTCACGTAAAGCTCCGCTTTTCTCCCAGAAGTTGGCGGGTTCGGACTCAAAGACAGAGGGCTTCTGGAAGATTTGGCTGCACCTCTATGTCCCATTTGGGTCACTTCAAGGCGATTTGCCTTGTGGGGCCTTGAGAAGCTCCAACTGAGCTTCTCCCATGGAAGGGGTTGGCCATCCGTGACATGGCGGCCTCCCCGGATGACGTCATGGAGGCGGGAGAATTTGGGGCTTCGGGTAGTGGGCGCAAGTATGTCCAGCGATTCAAGAGCCTTGTAGTGGGGGAGTGGGCCTGGAGGGGACGGACGGGACTGAAATGCCTGAATGCCGGAACTCCGCTTTCATTTGGGATTCTTTGCCTTGGGCTCAGAACTCGTGGCATATCAAGGGCTGTTGTTGCGAGCATCTAGGCTCCAAAGGGGCAAACCCATTGCTGGCTTCTTGTGGCACCCTTAAAACCCCCTTTTGTCTTTTTTCAGTGGGAATCCCGCTAAGAAAGCGGAATGAACCGGCCAAACAGACATGTTTCAATTATTTGTTCCTAATAGCATTTGGCCCCTATTTTAACGCCTCCGGCTCAGGCCGCCGACATTACAGGCCTGCTTTCTTATTTGCGTCCCTTTGGAATTGTCCCCTTGCCCCCCTTCCCCTCTGAGATCTTTGCCCCCCTTTCCCTGTTCAGATCCTTCCCCCCTTCCCCCCCTAAGGCCTTTTCCCCCCCTGAGATCTTCTTCCTTTTCCTCCCTAAGATGTTTTCCCCCCTTTCGCTGTTGAGATCCTTTCCCCCCTTTCCCCCCTAAGGCCTGTTCCACCCTGAAATCTTCTCCCTTTTCCTCCCTGCGATCTTTTCCACCCTTTCCTTGCTGAGATCCTTCCCACCCTTTCCCCCCTAAGGCCTTTCCCCCCTGAGAGCTTTTCCCTTTTCCTCCCTAAGATCTTTTCCCTGTTAGCCTTTGTTCCACCACATCTTCTCCCTTTCCTCCCTAAGATCTTTTCCCCCCTTTCCCTGCTGAGATCCTTCCCACCCTTTTCCCCCCTAAGGCCTTTCCCCCCTCCCCCCCTGAGAGCTTTTCCCTTTTCCTCCCCAAGATCTTTTCCCTGTTAGCCTTTTTTCCACCACATCTTCTCCCTCTTCTCGCTAAGATCTTTTCCCCCCTTTCCCTGCTGAGATCCTTCCCACCCTTTCCCCCCTAAGGCCTTTCCCCCCCTGAGAGCTTCTCCCTTTTCCTCCCTAAGATCTTTTCCCTATTAGCCTTTTTTCCACCAGATCTTCTCCCTTTCCTCCCTAAGATCCTGTTGAGATCCTTTCCCCCCTTTCCCCCCTAAGGCCTTCCCCCCCCCCTTTTCCTTCCTAAGATCTTTTCCCCCTTTCCCTGTTGAGATCCTTTCCCACCCTTTCCCCCCTAAGGCTTTTCCCACCCAAGATCTTCTTCCTTTTCTGAGATCCTTTCCCCCCCTTTCCCCCCTAAGGCCTTTTCCCCCCAAGATCTTCTTCCTTTCCTCCCTAAGATGTTTTCCACCCTTTCCCTGTTGAGATCCTTTGCCCCCCTTTCCCCCCTAAGGCCTTTTCCCCCCAAGATCTTCTCCCTTTTCCTTCCTAAGATCTTTTCCCCCCTTTCCTGTTGAGATCCTTTCCCCCCCTTTCCCCCTCTCCCCAGTTCCCCCCATAGAATCTTTTTCCGCCCTTTCCCCCGAAGATCTTCATTTCCCTTCACTTTCCTTCACTTCGGCTCATGCCCCTTTATGTCTGTTTTTGTTCCCTTTCTTTTTCATTTCACTTCATGTCATTCATTTCCATTCAGTTTCCTTCATTTCCAGATGTTCCTTCACCAGCATGGGCAACATCCCCAGCATCTCTTGCATCATCCGTATCCTTGGCATCCGCTGATGCGGATGATGTAGGTGATGCTGGCGATGTTGCCCAGGTGCTGAGGATGCATAAGTGGACCGGGGGGATCGAACACCCCAATGTTTTTACGCAACTGTGTTCCGCACAGCCCGCAAAAGAAAGGATTTAGTGGAACGTCTTGGAATCATCGCGTGGTACGTGGACCCCCCCCGGCCATGGTCTGAAACCGTGCCCTTGGGGGGCGTAAGGGGAGGGGTAAGGGGCATTTCTTACACGCCGCCTGTTGTCGGCGGATTCTTGCGAACAACCGGGGGAGGTTAAATCAAGCAAGCAACCCGAAAGGACCAATCATGCGGGAAGTTGCGGCTCAAATCCCGTAGCAAACACCGGCGCCAGGAGCTTTTGGACTTCTCCAACTACAAGAAGAAGGCCGATCACCGATCGCGATGTTGGGCGCTTCGCTGGGAGATGTAGCTTGCTGCGTGCCCCCACAAAGACAAAGGAGGAGGCTGACTGCCACTAACAGTGTTCCATGTCACATGAAAGACATATCGCTTCAGCTTGCATGATCAACTGTATACCTCTCCGTAGCCAAAGCTTGCATAGCACAGGTGTAAAAGAAGGAAAAGGTACTTCGCAAGCGATTCGACAACTGAACTTTGAGCCACTCTACATCAGTGCACTGACAAACTCACCTGCCCTAGAAGACATCCGAAAAAGCTTCGGTCCTTTGGTTTGGCGATGCGCACACTCGGGTTGCCATCCCGACATTGGTGAGCATTCAGTTGCGCGAAGAATGCGTTTGCCTTATCCACACCGTGCAGTCCGTGTCTTTTGGCAGTCCAAGATGTTTTTTTCTGCCAAAGAAGTGATGGTCACCTCCGTGCACGGGGTCCGGCAAGGGCCGCAGGTGGCCATGTGCTCCAAGAGCGCGGTCTACGAGAGGAAGAAGCTGCGAGGCGGCAAGGAGGAGGTGAAGGCGCGGTTCTGGAAGCCGCGTGCGAGGAGGGATGTTTGATTCCCCGGCGTAGGTTATGTGGCGGCTTCCTTTAACGGAGAAATTGCTCTTCCAAGAGAGGCCCCTTGATAAGCAGCTGATGTTTTGACGCCAAGAGGAGGACACAGCCTCGCTTTGGGGACTGCTTAGGACTGTAAATGGCCAGTTTCGGTGTTTCTGCTTTGACACCAGGGTATGATTGTATTGAGATGCCCTTCTTCCTCTTCTTCTTCTTCTTGTTCTTCTTCTTCTTCATCTTGTGTCATTTTCTTATTCGTCATTTTCTTCTTCTGCTTGATGCTGACGGTGTTGTTGTTGTTGTTGTTGTTGTTGTTGTTGTTGTTGTTGTTGTTGTTGTTGTTGTTGTTGTTGTTGTTGTTGTTGTTGTTGTTGTTGTTGTTGTTGTTGTTGTTGTTGTTGTTGTTGTTGTTGTTGTTGTTGTTGTTGTTGTTGTTGTTGTTGTTGTTGTTGTTGTTGTTGTTGTTGTTGTTGTTGTTGTTGTTGTCGTTGTTGTTGTTGTTGTTGGTGGTGGTGGTGGTTGTGTTGTTGGTGTTTCATATTGATGTTGCTGTTGCTGTTGCTGTTGCTGCTGCTGCTGCTGCTGCTGCTGCTGCTGCTGCTTCTGCTGCTGCTGCTGCTACTGCTGCTTCTGCTGCTGCTGCTGCTGCTGCTGCTGGTGCTTCTGCTGCTGCTGCTGTTGTTATTGTTGTTGTTGTTGTTGTTGTTGTTGGTGGTGGTGGTGGTGGTGGTGGTGTTCTTGTTGGTGTTTCATATTGATGTTGCTGTTGCTGTTGCTGCTGCTGTTGCTGCTGCTGTTGCCGTGGCTGTTTCGACGGGCATTGCAGGGACACTTTCATCTCACAAACCAATGTGGGCACCGGTTTGGAGACCAGCCCACGTTCCCATGCTTTTTGCGCAGCCTTGACCTTATGGAAAAAACATATTCTGACGTGACTCAACTTTCAAGCGGTAGCCTTCCTGCGGGCATTGTTTTCAATCCAAGAAAACGCTCCTCCCCTTGAGCTGGAGCCGTCTGCCATCGCCGAGGTGGAGATGTCTTCCACCATCATCCCAGGCTTCTCCTTCAATTGCTACTTCGATCATACCGCCCGGACCCCACAAGGCAGTTCGGAGAATTTACCGAGGGTCTTCATCCCTAAACACGCCAGGGAGGAAATGGCTGAGATAAAGCAAGAGTCATATATTGGCACTTGGAGGGTTGGCTGCTTGTGTAGGATTCCAGCTATATTTCCCCTTCAAGGCCGATTTTCGACATCGCCTCCGGAAAGGGGCCAATTTGTTTGTTGAATTTCCTTCGGCCAGTTGGTAGGCTGCTGCTAAAAGGGGAAGCATCGAACAACTTGAGCTCATGACAACCGGCCGTTAAACAATCTTCAGCGGGTGCCCTCCAAAAATGCACCCCGTTTTCAGTACTCAAGGGAGTGATCCGGACACAATTTCCTTGAAAGTGGTCTGCCTGGTAACAGACAGGAGACATGGCATCAGCTGTCTTGTCCCTCACCCGTCGCTTCAAAGAATAGCCTGATTCACCGCCTCGTGTTAAAAGTGAGAGTTGAAGAAGGGACAGTTTGCCTTTTTGGTTCCCGCTTTGATCAGTATTTTCGCGATGGCCAACGAACATGCAGATTTACCGCACGGGGTTTTGCAGCGTCCTCCCTTTGCGAAGGGTTTGCACGTTGTCCCGTTGGGTTTTTGGACAATCGAGGGGAAGTTTGTTTTGCTTCGGCACCATTCATTTTCAACCGGAAGGTTTGCGCACACGGCACCTTGCGTATGGATCAGGCCAGGCACTGAGGTTGCACAATGCATTTGAAAGGGGCCAAGGTCAGAAGTGGTGGGACAAAAGAACAGTTTCACTTCATGTCTAGGGCCGGGTGTCGAGGTCTTGTTTCTATGGAAGCTGACCGGGCGGAAGAAAAGCGGCTGTCTGAAGGCCGTGCTCGGTTCTTGGAAGGGATCTTGGATGCAGGTTTGTTCTTTATTCAAGAACTTAGCGCCAGAGCGACAGGGTGACGAGCAAACCCAACTTCGGAAGTGCCCAGCCTGAGCGGCTTCAGCCACGCCACTCTCACCGTCCTATCCTCTTGGGACTATCAAGGACATGTTTACACGCGTTCGCGACATGTTCTTCCGTTGTTCTGCCCATTGGCAATAACTACCTCAACCCTGGAGCCAACCCAACACATCGAGAGCACATGCTCGATCATCAAACTGCTTTGCTTGACGAGGGAGAACCGATGGCGACGCGTGCCTGACGCGTGGGTAAAGCCCATGGCTCAATGGCCTGCTGCCCTTGCGTACCGAGCAAGACTCCAAGCAATCGGGTGCACCTGGATGTGCCTTGGAGCTTTTGCACGTTGTTGTTGATGTGCATTGAGGTGGTGGATGTTTGTGTTTCATGTGTTTGTTGCGCTTGCTGTGTTTGATGATTTCATGGATTTGGGAAGTTGTGTCCTGCATGATGTGTTGCCATGCAATGCTTTATGTTTGCCTCGGTTTCGCGGCAAGGATTCAGAATCCTTCTTGCCCTCTTGGTTTTTGCCCGTCCAGAAGCTGGTCATCCGGATAGAGGAAGATCCGTGTAGACAGGGCTCTTGGTGGCTTTCAACATTGCTTCTTCTTGGGCCAATTTAGAGCACATGTCATTCAGGTGGGGTGATGTTGGAAAAGTTTTTTTTTTTTTTTTTTTTTTTTTTTTTTTTTTTTTAAATATATAATACATACCTAGACACATCCAGACGGGTGCGTCTACCGGAGGGTCAAAGCAGAGCAACTGGATGTTCGTGCAGTTTCTTCGCCGTAGTATTTTTACTCGTCTCTTCTTCGTCCTGTTTTTGGACCTTCCTTCATATAACATAGTGTGGCCAGCACATTGAAAGCATTCATTTGCTCGTGCCAAATGATAAGCATACCCGCTCATGGCCCCAACCCTACCTGCCCAGCGCTGTACATCCAACTTGATACGCCCTGTTAGAAGCATCAACCTCTGTACAAAATCAAGTTTCTAGCACTACTTCCCCATGCTTTGCAAGCATCCCTCTTTTCAGAGTGCCAACTACACACGGAGTTTGGGCGATTTCTCAAAAGACGGTGAACGCTTTGGCACTGGAATGAGCTTCCTGCACAAAATACCTCAGCCTTATGCCGAGAGCATGCTCGTCCGGCAGCCACACGGGTTGCCAAAGTAAACTCTAGCAGGTGTTGACAAAGAAGGTGTTTTATTCTCCCTGCATTATGTGACAGTGGTGAGTAACATGATTTTAAGCAGCCAGACCCTGGCTCCTGGTTGGAAAGTTTTCCTCCCATATATATTTTTGTATTGCTCAAACAACATCGGTTTAAGCATGTTTGAAGAAGCAGTTGGGCTTCTTCAGCTTGTAGCTTGCGAGCCACAGGTTTGAGCTCGGAGTCTTCAGGCATCCTTTGCGCAGGTTTTTTGCCATTGTGTTTCAGGTAGCCCTCGGAGCCTCAATTGGTGATTGGATGGTTCGGTTTGGATTTTCAGGCTTGGAAAAGGTTCCTTTGGGTCCTATGTTCATGAAGGAGAGGGACAAGGTTCCTCCAGGAAAGGTTTGTATGTGTGATATGCAGTGTTGATGGAATAACTATCGGTTTTCTCTTGTTTGGTGGTTCGGAGTTGCCACGCTCGCTAGACAGTCCCTTGGGGCCCTCGCTCCTTTGCTCGCCCATGAAATAGGATGAGAGTTCCCAAAATGGTTTCTGGGATTCTGCTTGGTTTTCTTGTGACCACCATGCAAAAAGGAGCTGTCTACGCAGCAGCCCCCTTTTATCATACTTATCAGGAGCATGGTGAGGTGTTGCGAAGCAAGGGGATTTTCAGTTTGTTCATTCCCATATCTATCGCGTCCGTCTCCATGATACGGGGGCTGCCCTACATATTGCAAAGGGAAGACGGGCCAACCCTCCCCTCCGAACATCACAAAGCTGTCGCGAGGTGGGTGGCCAGCGCTTCACCACGGCCCGCGTCACGCTGACGGCGGGGCGAGCTGCTGGGTCCAAGCTGGCGGAGCTTGTGGCGGGAACACCGGAGGCGGATGGGCGCCTTGGCCCTGCGGGGGTTTCTGCGACGGGGAATCGATGGGTGGTGCTTGTCCCTTCCCCTTGTCCCTTTGAAGGTTGGAGGAGCAGCCCAACGGAATCCCCGGCATGTTCTCGCGGTCCTGTTCTTTTTTGACACATGCCTGTTTGGGCCCGTTTGGCGTTTGGCGCCTTGAAGAGGCGATGTCCGTCGCCCGAGGTCCAACCACTTGTGCGGACACCAAGCTTGATTCTCCCTTTCCAGTTGGAACAAGTGTTCCCCAAAAGCTACAAGGGTTCTTAGAATGCTACACTAAAGGCAAAGGGTGGAGCTTCTGTTTTAAGGCTGGGATTTGAACCACGCGCCCACCCAAATTCTGTGCCCTATGAGGTGCATGACCATCCCTACTTTTGCCCAAGGCCCCGGCCCACGAAGCAATTGGTCAGTGCCCAACAAACCAACGTGGGGCCCATCGAATTTCAAGGGTCAAACTCCCCCCCCTAGATTTCGTCGAAGAAGGGGACTTCGAATTCTTTTGTACACCGCCCCAGGGGTGCTCCCCGGGGTCAAACTCCAGGGGTCAAACTCCGTATGTGGCAAACATTCTATGAGTGCATGGGTGTCTAGAGTCCCTATGAGGCCATAACCATCCGAACCCCGAGGGTTTTCTGACCAGTGAGCCATATCGCTATTCGCTTTAGTATCTGCAATGGTTAGCGGATTTTCACACCCAAATGATTTCCACAAAGAGTCCCCAATGACAAAAAGAACAAGCACAAGCCCTCAAAGCACCGCTTACTTGGGCTAGGGATGGTTGTCGAGCCCGTAACAGGGACTTTAGACAACCACTGCAAGGGTTTTTTCTTCCGGAAGCTATGACCCACACGAGTTTTGGCGATGGCTCAAATGAGCTGATCATATTGGGTGTTCCCTTTTCGATGGCCAGGATTCCTGAGGGAGCCATGACCATGGTCCACAAAGCAAATAGGGAGTTTTGTCACAAGCTTGTTCTAGATCACAAAATGGTCACTCCCCCCGATCTACTAGCTTGGATTGGAAGGGGTTCAAATGCCCAAGCTTCCGAAGCCATTTGCCCAAATGGAATCAACCTTTGGATCTTTCACCACTTTTGGTAAGCTCCCCATGATGAAGACCCCCTGCTTGATTTTGTCGCATTCAGACGGGTGAATCATACTAATTCATATGTTTGGTCAAGGTTGCCAAAGAACTCAAATGTTGTTCCTAGTGTATTTGGCTACAATGCATACGCAAAATTTGACTTCTCGCGAATATGCGATAGAATCATATCTTTTTGTGTATTTGAGCATGCTTAGTACGTTCTCAGGGTCCTTTGCAGGACCAGCCAAATTGAAAGTGGACCCTTGGTATTCGGGGTATCTTTGATGTTTCCGAGGGTCCACTCCCTGGTTTCCTCCAAATCAGGCCCCTTAATATGGCCCCATTAGGGTCCTATTTTGGGGAAACCTATGAATGTGGGGACCCAACATGGTATGGGTATGTTGTTATCTTTTTGACGACCCCTTATTTTGCACTCAATGAGGCCTTCTCATTCTTTGCCATGAGTTTTGGGTAGATTCTTCTTTCATACCAGACGTTGATTGTGCCAGCTTTGGATTGTGACTGACTCAGAGCCACAAACTCGTTGGATCTTCCCATGTTCGGTTGCTGGCCAACATTTTCTGCGGCTGAGGGTGTATTTCCTGGACCGCGACGGCGAAATGCGCCTCGGGAAGCGAGCGGTGGGTTTCCTGGGGATGTTCCCAGGGCTGGTGTGCCTTTGTGGCTGATTTCTTTGGGGGGAGGGGTCGCTACAGAGAACCTGGACCCTGAAATTTGATTTGTTCCGCCTGTTTGTGCCTCCGTCAAGGAACATGGCTAGGAACTTGGGCAAACCTCCACAGGGGCACCGACTTTTGGATGACCGGAGGCAATGGAAGAAACTTGGGCAAGCGCTTCTGGTCCGGTCCGCATGCCGGATGGGAATTGGCGGGGAGGGCCTTGGCCTTTGGGTTGGGATGCCCATTTGCCCGACCGATTTGATGGAGGTTCGGAGTTCGTCTGTGGGTTGCAGAAGTAATCTGCTTGATTTGAAGTGCAGTTGCTCCGTCTCAGCTGAAAAGACGGAGGGCCTCCCAGTGGCCTCTCGTTTCAAAGACGCATTTATGCCATCGATATAGATTTTGAAAGAAACAGCAGGACTCTTGTGCCATTGTACCTGTCTGAGCGACATCTTGTGGTGTTCTTCAAGGACACCCGCCCTGTCCCAAAAAGTCAGTTGCTCTTTGATTCCATGCTGGGTTCCACTACCCCGGAACCAGTCACCCACAATTCACTTTTTGTTTCCTTTTGTTAAACTATACTGGGCTTATTGTTGCCTTGGGGTGATGGTTTGGGGCAGTGGGAACCCGAATGAAATCATTTGCTCTTTGGGGTTGCTGTCGTTTCCCAACAGACTTCCAAAGATATGAAAGGAACTCCCAGCCCCAAGCAGCCCGCTGGAAAGTACGGTGGATGGACCAAATCCATTTGACAGCACCTAAGATACTCAATAATGATGAATTTCCTCTAGATGCCAGCAAACAATGACTTGACATGGTTTCAAAGTGGTGCAGGGTTTCGTGCGTCCAGAGTCTGACCCTGCCGTGGGTTCGAAAGATGTTTGTCAGGTTCCTTCACGTGCTCAACTATTTGCGCCACGGGCCGGAGCTGTTTGTCCCGCCTGAGAGCAATAGCAGTCGATTGAGCTTGCGGAATGAGGCAGGCATGGGAGCGGTTGGAGCGGTTGGAACGTTGGGGCGCTTGGGGCGGTTGGAGTGGTTGGGGTCAGTCGTTGGGGGGGAGGGGCTGTTTAAGCAACATGTCTGGTGAGGTCGCTCCCATGTTTGTCGGGATTGAACCGGTCAACCCGTCAAAATAAGGTGCCCGGTATCGGACCCAGTCCAAAATGGATTTTGCAATCCACAGTAGCTTCAAGAAATTGGCATAGGAAGCCAACTGTAGCGGCACTTGCGCAATGCAATCGCACCGAGTTTAGAAAACGAGACTTTGTGTTGGCAACTGCTTGCACCATTTGGCTTACATGTTGTTGCTTGAAAGGGGAGGAGGAACTATGCTGCGCCGGGTGTTGCGCAGCCCGGAAAAGTCACCTCAGCCTTTTGCGGGGCGAGCGACCCTTCATGTGCTGCAACTTTTATGAGGCCACACTGGGGAGGAATGACAACCTTGTGTTTGTCAACGGTGAATTTTCTATGCGGCTGTGATGCAGTGAGCGCTGCTGGTGATGCAACATTCGGCCCCGTCATGCTGATTTGGAGAGATAGCAACGGCTGCCGTGGCAGCTCATGACTTTTGTGACCAAGAGTGACCAACTTGGAAAGAGCATCAAAGACCACAGCTTTTAAAACCAAAGGAAGGCGTGTCCTGCAAATCGTCCAGGCACTCCCCGCGATTCCCCAAGCTTTGTTCGGTGCAAGGCGAAGATGCTGCAGCTGCCGGAGCTCGCCAGGATGATGGAGGAGGCCTCCGGGCGGGCGCGGAGTCGAGGGGAAGAGCCCCAAGAAGCCGAGAGCTCAGTGACAAGGCGGCGGCATCGACTTGCCCAGGGGGAGACAGGGGGAAATCCTTGTGGCCTTGCCCGGCCCGTGAGCCCAACTGAGGTTGCATAAGAAAGTTGCGCTGTGGGGCGAATCAAAGAAATTGACCATGCTTTCTGACAGAGTTTCCCTTTCAAAATGCTTCGACAAAGAACAAGGGCTCTCCCGAGAGTGTAGTTGATACCTCGTTTGACAAATGGTTGCGTCTTCGCTTCATTCTTAATTGGGAGTCATCCTGAACCAGCATTACAAATTGCCATGAGCGATTCAGTCGCCTCTAAACGTGTGCAGAAGTCGCGCCATCCTCCCACACGTCACGGCATTTAGTTCCTTTTAGACGTTTTTTTTGCTTCAGGTACGTCGCTTCTCTTGCCGCAAATGGACCTCTTAGCCCAATCCCTCATGAAGTGGGAATTGGCTTCCACTTCACTTTATGAACAAACAACGACAGGTGATGTTTTGACATGGGAAAGCATTGGGAAAGAAAGGGGAGGATTCGTGTCTCTACCGAGAGAACCCACCACCCTGTTTCTTTTCTGAGGCTGAAAAAACACATACTTTGAACACATGGCTTTCCTGATCAAGATATGACACGATGTTCTGCTTTTGGTGCAAGCTGTGGGTTGTGGAAAAGTTCCTGTCCTGCGATACCGAAACGGGTCATCTTTTTTTTAATATTCTTCTTCTTGCGAGTTTCTTATGAAATTCCGCAGCATTGCAACCAAACCTTCCCCCCCCCCCCATGCCTAGTTTGAAAGGGTTCACCAACTGACCCCCAGAACTCATCCCATGGACAGATGTCTGGTTCTTGCGCATAAGGTTACCTGGTGCAATCATGTATACTAACAAAAAGTCGAGGTTGTGGCCCTCGACCAGCCAATGTTTTTGTCCTACCCCTTACCACAAAAATTGCCTTCCCGAACAAACGGAGATGACAGATGAATGTGGCTGGGCAAATGCCAACCCAATCCTTCTGATATCTTTGTGGCAAAGCACTTGGCTTATCCTTCTGCAACCTGTGTCGGAAATGATTGACCGCTCCCTCTACGCGAAGGTGTAGTTGATGCCTCTTTGAAAGGAATGATTTTTTGTTTTTTGTTTGGTTGGTTTCAAAGGCTTTCGAGCTGTCTTTTGGACGCTTCCGGCCAGGAGTATGCGCCACACCAGTACGCCGTCTTCGAGTCTGACGTGTACCAGGGCGCCCCGATCCCGCGGAACGAGAAGGAGCGCATAGCCAAGTTGAGGTCCTTGGAGGTGGTGGACACTGAGAATGCACCTTGGCAAACGCCAAAAGCGGGTAATGATTTCTGGTTGGCCGTATTTGACCGAAAGGAAGCTGAAGAGGTTAAGAGAGGAGTAACTACCCGCCTGGAGGATATCTGACATTTTCCCCGGTGAATGACAAAATCGTAGGACACTTGAGCGCAGGGTTACCCGCAGTCTTGTGTTTCCGAGGTGAACACGGATTTCGACAACATCACGCGGTGTGTCGCTGCGATCCTGCAAGTGCTTCTGGTCAAACATGCAAAGGTCGAAACTTGCCCAACCCCTAACCCCAGAACATCGCCAAGACTCTCTTGAAGGTCATTCTTGGCCCCCCAGTCCTCCCAACCCGCTCTGTCCGAACACCCTCCGGAGGGTTAGCTCAGCAAAGCACAGGAGGTAGTTCCACTTTTTATAGTCATTGATCCACTTTGGGGATGCTCTCTTCGGGTCATCCGGATCAAAGCACTTTGCAAGCCCTCTGATTGGGACCGCCTCTGGTGACATACATTTTGAGATTCCCCAATCGTGGACCGGCTTCCAGTAGTCTATTGTTCCTCTGCAGCCCCTGCTTAACTGGGGAGAAGCATGAGATAGGCCTTTGCTTGTGACGGCTGCCAAACGGAGCATGGTAAGAAGGGGCCCTTTTGGAGATCTGGATTGGGGAAGCCCATGAGTTCCATCCCGCTTTACCCGCTTTTCGCCTTCTTGCGGTCATACCTGGTTGACTGGTTGTTGGTTCATGATTCATGACTCTAGACTCAATTTGGGTTGGGCCATAAATTAAACATTGAACTCAGCCGATCGGCGGCTTTTGTTGTCAAGCCCAATCTCTCTCCCTCTCCCTCTCGATCTCTCCCTCTCCCTCCCTCCCTCCCTCCCTCCCTCCCTCTCCCTCCCTCCCTCTCCTCCCTCTCTCTCTCTCTCTCTCTCTCTCTCTCTCTCTCTCTCTCTCTCTCTCTCTCTCTCTCTGTGTTCAACACTCTTTTCGGTTTCGTCGTTTCATTGCCAATAGTCAGTTGGGGGATAGGCACCAAACAAAAACTTTTTAGCGGGAAAAACACTTATTAGGGATCGAAGGAAGGAAGGCAGGAAGGGATCAAGGAAGGCAGGAAGGAAAGAAGAAAGGAAGTAAGGGAAGGAAATCTGAAGCATTTTGAGAGGTTCTCCATATTGGTTTCGGGAATCGGCGGATGCACCCTATCATCACTTCTTCGATCATCATGGGGGGGGTTGCCCCCCCCCCAACCTCCCACGCTGATTTTTAGAATTCTTACAGAGGTTACGCACCCTTTGTTGAATCATCACTTCTTCGACTATAGCTTTTGCAGAGTTCGCCAAGTAACATTCTGACTTGCTGTTGGGTCTCACGCAAACTTGTTCGGATATCCTGCGACAAGTTTATGGCCGTAGACTCCTGGCCATTTCTGATGTCAGCCCACCCAAGGTTAGCTTCCGTAGTAGGGTTCCACAAGTCAATTCTGCGACATCGTATTTTGCAAAGGTTTCTCGAGGTTGGTTGCCATAGACTTTCTCCTTCTGTCTCTCTTTCTCTCTTTATTTGTCTCCCTTTCTCTTTTTCTCTTTTTGTTTCTTCTTCTTTTTCTTTCTCTCTTTCGTGCTTTCTTTCTTTCTTTCTTTCTTTCTTTCTTTCTTTCTTTCTTTCTTTCTTTCTTTCTTTCTGTTTCTCTTCTCTTTCTCTTTCCCTTCTGTTTCTATCTCTCTTTGTCTCTGTCTGTCTTTTTTGTTCCCTTTCTCTTTCTCTGTCTCTCTTTCTGTCTCTCTTTCTGTTTCTCTTTCTCTTTCTCTTTCTCTCGTTTTCTCTCTTTATCTCTTTCTTTCCTTCTTGCTTTCCTTCTCCCCACCTCTCTCTCTCTCTCTCTGTCTGTCTGTCTGTCTGCCTGCCTGCCTGCCTGCCTGCCTGCCTGTCTGTCTGTCTGTCTGTCTGTCTGTCTGTCTGTCTGTCTGTCTGTCTGTCTGTCTGTCTGTTCGTCTGTCTGTCTGTCTCTGTTTCTCTCTCTTTCTTTCTTCCTTTCTCTTTTTCTCTTTCTTTCTTTTTTTGTCTGTCTCTCTCTCTCTCTCTATCTGTCTCTGTTTCTCTCTGTTTCTCCCTTTTTCTCCATGTATTTATCGCTTGCGAAAGTGCTGCTCCTGCTGCGAAATCTGTACCTGACCTCACGAAAGTGCTGCGCCTGCCACGAAATCTCTACCTGACCTTGCGAAAGTGCTGCGCCTGCGGAAGTTTTGTTGATCCCCGGTGTTTTTTTTGATCCTCCGACTTTTCATTTTTAATAGTACATCTACGAGAAGAAGTTTGTTTGACTCATTGACCCCTAACAAGTTGTGTTTGATCTTTAGGAATAAATTTTTGTGATGCCTAAACAGTTTTTTTGATCCCGCGCCTCCTTTCCAAATTGTACGGGGTGGTTGGGGAGGGGTTCGTCGTTTTATTGCCACTCGTCAGCGTTCCCTACAGCTACTTCTCTCTTGCCGATGTATGCGTCGAATTCCTTGGAACCGGCCCCAGGTGCCCATTTGTCTGGTGTCGCTGGTGGCAGAGGAGCGGGGGGGGGCTGGTGCTTGAACCAGAGCTCTTCAAGGCCAACAGCAGGTTGCGCAAGGTTCGACAGTCTGCTGTGGTTTGTTACCATGTTGCTAAACGTCTCCCCCCAAGTTTGGGATGGGCTCGTTGAACTCAAGGGGGTCAGTTCTTCCCGCCGACGCCGTGATTGTCGGAGGCCTCCTGTGACTCGACTCGCATCCACTCGCCTCCGCTCAGCTTTGGCGGATTCATAGGTGGATTCTTTCCCCCAGAAAGCAATCCAGATCCCTTACATGGGACGCCCCCAATTTTCCATTCAGGGATTGATTAATCTGATCAATCCTTGTTCCCGAGGATAAGCAGTGGTTCAAGTCCAAGACGGGGCTCGAAGCGGACGAGACTTCGCGGGCCAGCAGCTTCTGCGCCTATACGCTGCTCCCGGAGGCCCTCGAGGCGACGGTAGATGTGATCCTCTGAACCCTTAGTTCAGCTCATTAGTTGGTGAAATTTGGTGAAGCTCAACCTCCCCACAGTTTCATTCTCTTTACTTGCGCGCATACAGACACTTTCACCCCGTACCCATGAAAGGAACACCACATGTGACCGGTCAAACTCCTTATACCGGTCATGCTGATGGTTCTCTTAGGAACCCTTTCCACGTCCTGTGAGCCTCGGCTGGCTACATTGCTTAAGGGGCCTAGGAAGCCGTCATTCCGACCGAAGGACAGCGCGGTTTTGGTGGTCACCGACGCCCGCCGGGATGTGCGCTTTATGCGGAACCCTTTGGTGCTGGGCGAGCCGTGCCTTGGCTTGAAAATGGGCGAAGGATTCGTATGCAGGGTGCGGGGGAGGAATGCAAGGGTGGAAAATGGCACACATTGGCTTTTGTGGCAAGTCATTTTGTTTGTTTTAACAGTGCCCCACAGTCCCATTCTAATTGTTTAAGCTCCAATAATGGTATGGTGGTGTGTCTCCTGAATGGGGGGGGATCGATGCACTTGGTGGATGTCCGAGAGACGGATCGGCACTCAAGGTAATGGCATGTCCAATTGAACCCAAGCAGGGAATGCAAAAGCAAATTCGCAAGGTTTATCAATTCGGGATCAGTTTATTTGGAGACACTTGTTTTCTAGAATGATTTTTGAGTAGGGGATGCCACACATGTCCACACAGCGTGTGTTTGGTTAGTTGCAAGGATCTGGGATCTTGGTGGCCAAGCCCGTTCAGAGTTATCCCATGATCTGAATTATGGCTGTTCCGACATGGTGCACGTTCACCGATTTGCCACTTTCCAGAGTTTTCCATGACTCTCAAAAACTCGGGCGGCACTGTTTTGCAAATTTTTGTTCTGGCTCGGGTTCCTTTCAATTCCTCCTACAGAAAAGGGCATCATTTTCTCATGGCCACTGGGCAAGTATGTCCGAACCGACTGTGAGAGGCGCTTTATACATATTATATATATATATATATGTATATATCGGTGCCCAGAAACTTGGCAGACAACTGGCGACACTGATACTTGCTGGCTACACTGCCTCCTTCAATTAGTTTCGGAAATCACACGCGGGTTTCCCGGGGATCAAGCGGGTATTGAAAAGGCCCGTGGGTGAAAACTAGGAACCGTGTTGGGTACGATATCAAAGGAGGGCCAACATAACACCATCCATTTTGAGGGTTCCTATTTTTGAAGGATTCCCGAAGGAATGATTTGAATAGCGGGGTCAATGTTTGTGGGTGGTTTTGAAATGGCAGACCTCCCTTGTTCCTGCTGTTTTCACCAACCTAGCCACTCGTTGCTTCAAGCTGAAACACCCATGTGGCTGAGTGTCAAAACTAGAAATACAAGGCAACCCGCTCCTGCCTGCGGGTCATTGGGACCTGACCACAATATCCTGGTTGTTGGAATTTGGCTTTTGGGATGGCTTTCTGTGATGCTAAGGGACTCAATGCCTTCTTGCAGTCACACCATGGCCACGTACAACAGGGGCAACTGCTGTGCAAATGTATAATTATATATATATATGTATAATGTGCGCGAGTTCACCGTCTACCCCCCCGCCGCCCGAGGCCGCCAATCTTTCTTCTTTCTTTTCGCAGAGTCTTTAACACGTTTTTCCAATTGCAAGAGCCTCAAGGATTCACAAACTGGAGAGGTACATCCAGTTCTATGCGGGCTGCCCCTTGGTCACCTCCGAGGGCCTCCGTATTGGTAGCCTATGCGCCATCGACCGGGTGCCCAGGAGCCGCTGGCGTGCGATTTTCGAAGCGGAAAAGGGTTGATCAATATTCCTGGCCCCAAATGACCCTGTGTAGCGTTTCCCATCTAGTGGGACATCTCATCTTGCGGTGGGGTTCCAACCAATTACGCTCCCATGTAAAGGACCTTTTGATCAACCCCCACTACTGGGTCAACTTTGGGTCCGAACAGTGGTTCAACTCTTGCTCTGGGATTTGGAGGGTCCCCACGGCAGGGCATGATTATTGACCGACCGCAATCGGTTATTTTTGCATTCCTCCTGTTCCACGTCGAAGATGACCTGAAAGCACGATTTCACAGCGAGATTTCTATCCCGACGAGATCCCACAACTACTCAACTACTCTGTTACTTGAAAAGGGGATTGCTCAAAGGGTATCACGGACAGTGACAACCTACAACCAAATTCCCCACACTAAAAGGAAGCTTACTTCACACGGCAAGCCACTGTTCAAACCATCCCAAAGCACATCGACCTTGGACCCTGACAGGGCGAAGGCAAACGATTGCGCATTCATGGGTCGCAGACCCCCAGGAATTTGCGAACACGGGACGACACCACCATTTCATTATCCTTCTTGTTTGTATGTTTTTCCCCGGACGGAAACACGGCTGTGGAAAATGGACTGGACTTCGGCTACCATGTCTTGTACCAAGTGTCGAAGAGCCCCTGTGTTAGACGTCTGTTGTTTGGGTGCGACGTGGTGCAGAGAACTGCTTGCGTGGCTGTGGGGATAGTCATAGACAACCATTTGCAGATAAGCATTTGTCAGACCCGGAAACTACCAGCAACTTCGAGAAACCACCTGATTTTTATCGGGATGTTCTAGCTTGTAAACCTGGGCTCCTTGCAGCTAGATACTGTGGGCATAAGCAAACTGAATGCTCCGGGCGATGTGGGGAAGCCGTTTGACACGTGGGAGACTTCGCCAGGCACCCAGCGCCCTCTGAGCTGGGGCTGCTGATCAACTTCGGGTACCTCACCGTGCAGCTGCTTGAAGAGAGGCCGAACGCTTCCTCGAGCTGGCGACCACCAAAATCGAACAAGGGGGTTTGTTCTGAGAAAGTGGCCGAAAAAAGGGGAAAAGGAGGTCTTTGGGTTTACAAGCAACGCACCTGGACAGAGGGGGTAAATTGTTCAGCTTTGGTTTCGGACGTAGGGAACTGCAATTCAAGCTTTGCTTGAAGTACACCGAATCCAACTTGGAGAGAGTCTGGCTTGAAGATATGTCGTGACAGACCGGGTGGGATGGCGTTTCCGGTGGCAAATTTGTGGTGGTGTTCCGCTTTTGCAGACTCCTTTGAGTAGCGGGGTTTTGGCTGCTTGTGAGACCGTAGTTCTACAAGGCGTCATCAGCTACTTGGATGACCACAGTCAAAGGATGGTTAGAGCTTCCTCGCCACTGTTCTTGATTGCACGTTTTTCCCACAGGGTGATATCTGGGTGGGGGCTGCAGAAGTGGTGGTGGTGAAGGATGGGGTGGGGCTGTCATGACAAATGCAGTTTTTGTGCAAGCGGCTCTTCGAACCTTGCCAATCGTGCTCAGAAAGAAGTTAGAATGTTTTTTTTAGTTTTGGGAGTTTCACTCACGAAACTGTTGCTTGCATGAATCGGTGCCCTGCGTTTAGTTCACTGTGGTCCTCTTCAAAGCGAACCATGATTTGTGTACGTTTGAAGCCTCTTGCCTTTGGTTCTTCTCCCCGTATTTCTGGGTAAGTGTTTGTTAACATCGTCTTTGTTTTGCCTTTTGTGTCTTTGTTTCTTTTTCTCAGTGAGCCCATTTTCCAAGACCGGGCCGCTGGTAGCAAGTCGCCTTCGAAGGGAAACCGAGGAAATCAAGAAGCAAACTGGGGCCCAACTGATTTGGAGAAACATGGGGCTTGGGTACCGGTTTGATTGGCTTCGGAGGTTTGGTTTGAAGGTTTGGGCTTTCGTTCTGGATCATTTTGAGCTGCCCGCAGGCACCTGAAGCTCGACGAGGACCTCAGGGGTTCCAGGTCCCCCCAAAATGGCAACCACCGAAGACAACATCAGCCACAAAGCTTTTGCTGGTGGTTTCTGGTGGTTTCCTGTTTTTGTTGGGGAAAACTATGTTGTTCTAGTTCTGAGGACCTTCATTGAACCACTCTAGAACCAAAGGGGATGGCACACGGGACCCAGAATTCCACATAGTTTTTGGTGGCTGAGGCTGTTAAGCCTTAAATGTTGACACAGTTTTCAAAGGGGAATGTGTTAGGAAGTGAACCATCTTAACGCAGTCCTCTGCGTTTTGCGGTACTTCTTGTGCCCCAACAGAAGCCCGGGCTACAAACTTGGTGATGGTTTCTTCGAGGGTCCTGGCGGTCCTTCCTGGTGGCCCCCATGCTTACCCCTAGGTTAACATGGAATCCAGAGACAATCTCCAAAGGATTTTTCAAAGGGCGCCTCTTGTAGATTCCATCTTAATTTGCAGGGCGTACGCGCCAAGCGCGACCCAATTCAGGTGGGATCAGCGATTCTCGCAGAATTAACATCACGCGGAGTTACTTCATTCAAGTCATAATGTGCGCAGAGCAATCGCAACGTGGCCTTTCAGAAAGGGAGCTTGTCAAATATGCCCTGCATTTCGAAAAAAAAAAGAGAGAGGAAAAAACAAAGAGGAAAACGCAGAACACTATTCTCTTGGTTTTCGAGAAGCCAGGTCTGACAAGGTGAGTATTTTCAATAGGTCTGGGGTTGGCATCATATCCCCACAAACATGCGGGCAGGGTATCTGGCGGCGGCCCTTCTGGTTGAACGCTTACTGTGGTCGCATTGCGAGGGGTTCTCAAAAATATGTTGGGGTGGTTCCCCTTGACACGTAGAGGATCAGATTGCCCCCCTGACATGGAGCCAGTTGGTCCTTTTCCAAGGTTACCCTTATTTGGTCGCTGCAAATTAGGGCGAAGGTGTGCAACCGCACCTGTCCGTGTTTTAAAGGTTGAATGCTTATTTAGGTACTTCACCTAAATTGGTGGTTTGGATGGATGTTGTTGACGGATTTTGCTGAACGGCGACCTTCACAAGATAAGGCCGAATCACCAAACCCGCCCAACCGAACCATCGCACAGCCCACCAGCCCAAACCACCAGGGGGAAGCCCCCGCCCGCATCGTCCTTTCAAGACTCAAGCTTTTTGAAGTCCTAAATAGGTTCCCCCAAAAAGTGGATATGGGATTCCTTTTAATATGCCAATCTTCCCCGAAGGAAGGATGGATGGAACCTATCATAATTTTGGGAGCTTTTGTTGAGTAAGACCCGCTGGCTCTAAGTGGAATGAGGATTTGTTTCCATTTCCTTGCGGTGTCTTTTGTGCAACGTTCCTTTTTATGTCCCTTCAAACAAGTGGGTCACATGGGTGATCATCAAAGTTCCGAATTCCTTCCTGACCTCGTCCCAAGAGGAGGCTCACCTGGTCTTTTCGCCCAAACAGAAACAGGTCCTCTCCACCCGAAGCCAAGAGCGAAGCCGACGCTTGCCTTCCCCCCAAACGTGAGGAGAGCGAGGGCGAGGGCGAGCTGCAGTGGCGCGGCGGGCGCCAGCGCGCGGAGGCCATGGTGGACGGGCGGAAGATGGCCGTGGCGCTGGTCTGGGCGCGGCCAGACTCCATGGCGCCTTCGGAAGCAGCGGCGGTTTGGGGCGGAGGGGTTGGGCCCCAACTTGTTTTTGTAAACAGCCTGGCTGTGGGTTGGGGAGAAGGTCCGGAAACCTTAAATACTCCCCCCCCCCGAATTTACGGAATTGTGCCGGAGGGGGGGGGTGCCGGGAATCCTTAAATACAACCCCCCTCCAATTTAAGGAATTGTGCAATCCTTAAAAACAACCCCCCCACCCGAAGGGGGGGGGGGGGGAAATCCTTGAATAACCCCCCCCGAAGGGGGAGAAGGGGGTGGAAGTCAAAAGAGGGGGAGGATTATGGTTGAAAGTGGTGGACACAATGGGAAGGGCGGGTTTGGATGCTTGTGTCTCCTCTAATTTGGATTCTTGACTGGCTGCAGGGATAAATAGAGGGTGGACCGGGTTCTGGTGTGAAAGGGAAGTCTGAAGTGCCCTGGCTGTTGCAGCAGCGACATGCGGAAACTTCCCTTGCTTAAATGGCTGTGAACATCATGGTGGGGACTTCATGTCCACCCAGGCTTTCTAGAAAACATCATGGCCAAATCAGGACTGTCTTATCCCAGGGAACCCAACGAAAGGAGGCCCTGGACCCGTTAAACCTGCCTTGACAGATGGACATGGGCATCCAACATGGGAACCAACATCGGCATCCAACATGAGAACCCAATATGGGAGCCTAATAAAGATCGACAGTTCCCAGGACTGGCCGCTGATCTACGCCAACAAGGTCTGGCGCCTGGGCATCTAGGCGATCGGCGGCATGCGGAGCCGGCAAACCCGCGTCGCATTGCGCGATCTCCCCGTGATTTTCCCGAAAACGCAACGTGGAGTCCCCCAGAGGCCCTTGGAGCGGAGAATCCGAGGACGCAGCTCACGGGGGTGACGGTGGTGAGCCCCTGCAAGTTCCCCGACAGAGCGGAGATCTCCGCGCCTGGAGCCGCCGGTAGCGTTGAGTCCTTCTGGGACCACGTGAGGCGCGCGAGACGTCGCGGGACATCGCGAGACGCCAGAGGTTGGGTGGCCGAGACATGGCCGTTCGCTTGGTCCTGGATGTTCAGGCACCGAAGACTGCCCCGGCGTGCCCAATCTTCATAAGGTTCTCGGTGGGGTCTCGGGCCTTCATTCGGCTGCTCACAGCGCTGATTAAGATCCTGGCCCTTGCCGGGTCTTCCCCTCGCTCCTGGTCCTTGGGGCCGGCTTTGGCGAGACATAGAGTTTCAACTCTATCTCCCTTGCAGCGGGGTTTGAAAGATCAGCTTTTGGCTGCCAACACAAAAGGAGCTTTCTGGCAGAACGCGTGCTGGTTTCAGGTTTCGGAAGCGCTAGCTTTTGATGTTAGTGAGAAGTAGCATGCCCTTAAAGCATCGGGCCATGACGCTTTTGGGTCCTGAATACAGTCTTTTGGTATTGTCAAGTTTTGGTTGCTCTGAAAGAGCATCTGAAAGAGCATACGGGGTAGTTCCCCGATCACATGAAGTGATTGGTTTTGAAGGGATTTTCAGGCACTCTAGGGTTCCCTTAGGCACACCGACACCCGCTGCCTCCATTCGGAGCCAGGATGGCCTCCGCGGATCCGGGGCAGGTGCTGGAGCTTTGGAAGCGGCTCGGATTGACTTTGCTTCGCCCAAGCTTTGCTTTGGTTCGCTGGGGACAAGGGACACCAAACGTGTTCTGATGGGAACACCTGGGAAGGGAGAGAGAAAGCTGGGCTCTTTGATCGCGTTTAGATTTTGTTCGCTGTGAGCAAGCAGTGAATGTTAACCCGCTACTGTAGTAAAGAGAATGCCGCCGAATTCTCACTTGCAAGAGGGGGGGAGTTCAAGCCCCACATTCCTCGGGGAACAGTGAGTTGTTTTTTGGTATTAACCCAGGCTTGCGCTAGACGGTCTTTTGGTACCGTGCTGCGAATTTCTGGGAGATTTCAAGCTGCAAACAGCTCAAGCCCGCAAGCAGCTCTTTTTGCACTCGAAGGACAAGAAGGACAATAGTTCTTATCCTTCGAGGGTGAGCTGTCTCCCTTTGTTGGAGGTGCAAGAGCCCCAAAGCATACGAATTCTTTGCCTTCATGGAGGGCTGACTGTGTCTTTACGCATCTGTGCGCTTACTTGTGGTGTGCTCGTGCCTGCAACTGCAACTCGGTCAACAGTACTTTCGATCCGCCTGTCTTCCAGTTTAACAGATGTGATCTTGTTTTGGCCCCATTTTCATTTTGGCCTCCTTTATTGTGCCCCTTTCGGTGCTCCGTTTGGTCCCACTTCTGGTACCCCCCCTTTTGCTGCTCTTTCAAGGTCCCGGTTCCTTCGTTCCCCTTCGATTCGCCTCCGTTTTCGCCGTTGCCATTCTTCAACGCAGGGCCAAGCTAACCTGTTTCTTCTTCTTGGCACCTCGTTTTGACGATCGAAACAAACATTTCTACCCTGGACGGCTGGTCTTCAGTGTTGAACGGACCCCCACTTTAAACCAACTAAAAAAGCCTTTTGGTTTCCTTTCAAAACCCGACCAAAAAAAGTCAGCTCGAAACAACCGGACGGCTTCCCAGGATGGTCTCGGCGGCCATGGCGCCGCCGCCGGGCGGCCGGGACCTGCGGCAGGTGGGCTTCGGCACCTCGCTGCAGGCGAAGCGGGGGAAGGCGCGGCTCACCGCCCGTGCCTCGGCGGGGGCTTTCGGGTGGGTCTCCCAAAAGGAAACCGAGGCAAGAAACCTATGGTGGGTCTCCCAAGAAACTGGTAGTTAGAAGGCATGCGAGGCTTGGCAGGAACATGACCTTGGAGGTTTGGATGTTCTTTGTTTTTTTTTTCCAAAGCCAAGAGGAGACCAACCGGAGACAAACCCACTTTGCGCTTGCTCCAAGGTAGGCCACAGGAAGATCTATTTGGGGAGATGGTACCACTTTTTCCAACTGGTGGTGGAGCTTTGTCCATCGGTAGGAACTGGACGGGTGTCTATTTTAGACTGCCCCGTCCAAACTAAGACCATTTCTTGTGGTTCCGCTTTTGTTGGTTTTGGCCCGAGGTAGGCCCAAGGAAAGGAGCTATTCTCTCTAGGTGAGATGGAACAGGCTCCGTCCTTTACATTGCCCCAAGGGGGGGAACACTTTTTTGAGGCCCTCGAACCACCTCTCGTCTGATCATCCCTCAGCTCTATGTGGTTGCATGGAAGGGTTAGGTTCTGTTTGTGGTAGGCTCAAATGAAACCCAGCGAAGTCCTTTTTGAGGAACACCACCAACTCTGAGTTTAAGTCTGGGGTAATCAAGAAAGGAAAGCCCGCTTGGGATGGCTTGTCAGGAGAGACGTGCGGATTACCTCACTCGAGCCCCATGAGTAAACTGTTGTTTAGATTTTGGACCATCGAGGAAGTCAGAGACATTGGGGCAAGGGACTTGGAAGGGTTTGTCAGACTCGGGCAGAATTGGAGTCAAGAATGGCACCATGGTCCCCTTTGAATCAGACCCTTGATCAGGATATGTAAACAACAGCAGCTTTAACGTGTTAACAGCTGTGGGTGGCCCGACCCTAGGCCCTTTGAGGTGATAGACTTGTCAACTAGTCATGGATATGGATGGGCCTCCCAGGTATCACACACATGAACCAGCCATGAACCACAGTCACGAGCCAACCACAAAACCAAAAGCAACAACCACACGCATGAACCAGCCCGCAGCCACTGAGAAAAAAGCAGCAACACACGAAAGCGGCTGCGTTCAGCTCCGAGGTTTCTCCCCGGCAGAGCTGCCGCTCTCGGAGAACGCCGCGGTGGTGAAGAACCACGGGCTCGAGGCCAGCCGCGAGAGGCGCGGCTCCGGGCGGTCGATTACGGCTGGGAAGCCTAGGGCCCAGCAAGGTGAATCCATTTCCTGGTGCTTGGGTCTGTGTCTGTTTTGGGACCCCTCCCGTTCTGAGGCACTAGAGGAAACCGAAGGTTGGGAACCAGTTGAGGAGCTTGGGATGGTGTTTTTTTTGAGGGGGACCCTCCTTTTGGTTGGTCTTTTCCAGGAAAGACAAGAGGAGACCAACCGTTTTGGGGGGGTCCCCCTACCTTGAGTTTCCAGCTGCAAGCTATGGGGTCTTTGCCCGGGCTTTGGCCTCGGAGATCAACCCAACAAAAACTCGTCCTTTTTTTTGCACTGGTGGCAGCCTCTGTTGTAGGTGGGTTGAACTAAAATGATTAGGCTGCTTTTAACTGGAACTCGCGGAATGTTTCAACCACTTACCACCAAACAGCTATGCACAATTGCGCAGGGGGCAACAGCCACCCAGTTTTGTAGCTGCTCTCGAACGGAAGGCCAAACCATCCTTCGGGATTCCCAGGTCATGTTTTTCCCGTGTTGAGTTGACAGGCAGACGAAGAAGCAGCTGCATTTCACTGAGCGTGTTCGTTCAGGTGGGTTTGTCTCGCTCTTTCGGGGCACTTTGGATGGGAAAGGGTGCCAAGGACCACCTGGAGTGGTCCAAGTCGAATGGTGGATTTCAAGTGAGGCAATCCACCCTAAGCGCGTCAATTGACTGAACTCACCTGAAGTTGTCCTTTGACCAAAAAACATGGGGTCATGGCCCCCGAAGAATTAGTACGATATCCCATGTTAGCTTGTTCGCCTTTGCCCACTTGTTTCTTGATGAGGACACGTAACTTTTTTCAGAGGCAGGACCAGTCAAGGGACCCCGTGCGAGGTGGCAGCGCCCGAAGGGCTGGGCGGACGGCCACTGGTGCTTCGTGCAGATGGTCCAGCAGAAGGCGCAGGGCTGTCACCATTTGAGTTTGTCGGTTTTGGGTTGGCTGGCATCGGATGGTGTTGAAAACTCAAAAGGACAAACAGCCGCGTGAAGAGGACCGTAATTTTGAGACACGCCGAATTTGAGTTTCCTCTGGTTTCCAGTGTTACACGTGTTGGCTTGTTTTCTAAAGTCAACCGACACTTGGCGAGCCCTTTGGTTCTGAAGAACATATTTGGCCATGGGATCTCACGTGTAACCTGAGAAGGTCAGCCAGGCGTGCCAGGAGCCTGAGAAGCCGCCACCAATGGTGTGCCTTCGGCTCCCCTCTGTGGAAATATCCAGAGGTCGCTCTTGGTTGCCTGTTTTCCTTTCAAACCAATGGCTCAAGGGGTAGCCACCATGGATCTGAATCGCTATCCAAGCAAGTTTTATTCACCGTGAGCCGCCTTATCAAGAATGGCATCAAGATCTGGCGTCATATGTTCTACAACCAGTGTGCGTTGATGACTTTGAGCACCCAGTCCTTTTGACCGAGGCACAGCTGAGTTGAAAAGCTCGGCGAGAGCGCATAACTGGAATCACGTTTGAGACCCGCGATGTACATCGCAAGCCATCCAAGACGATGTAGCAAAGCTGCTTCACATCTCGCACGATCTCGCGTTCCGGGGCCACGCGCCCTGACGCTGAGCATTCTCGCAATGTACTCTGTCAGGGCGCGCCGCCCCAAGTCCAGTTGCAAGATGGCATGCGGCAACGCCATCCCCGCTGTGCATCACAATGCTGCGGCACTGTGGTAGGAGCCGTAAAAAGGCAGCGCTTTTGGGCAGCGGAAGTGGGCGTTAGTGATGATGCAGCTTTGGCAGCTCGTTGCCTTCAACCGGAGCTGCTACTCCTCATAAACGCGAAGTTGCGGACGTGAGGAAAGGAGCTGACGGCGCTGGCATCTTCCAAGGTTGAGATCAAGGTTTGGGGAGATCGCACAAAGCACAGCGCTTGGATTGGTGGCTCCATTGTCGCCTCCATGGCATTGCGGAGAATGTTCATCTCCCGAGAGGAGTACAATGAGAGGGGCGAAACGGTTGTGCAAACAAAGGGCTGCCAGATGGTTTGCAGTTGTTGGCTGTTGTATCTTTAATTCTTGGGGTGTGTCCATGTGGGTCCCACTAGTAGAATGAGCAGCGACTTTTGTCAACAGCCAAAGACAAAGTCAACAAACAAAATACTTTGCTTCGAGCAATCCCCACCCTCCACACTCACGAGCTTACGACCGTTACAACAAATTCCTCCGCATCCTGGAGACTTCGACCCCAAATTCCCATCGGCCCTTTTGGACATTGAGCAACACCAGACTGGCGGGATACTGGTGGGATCCACTGGCGAATACTGGCGAGCCGCTCCGGCTCGATACTGGCCGGATACTCGGCAGGATCCACCGGCAAGGGATACTCAGCGGGATACTCGACGGGATCCACTGGCGAGCCGCTCTGGCGGGATACTCGGCAGGATCCACTGGCGAGCCGCTCTGGCGGGATACTCGGCGGGATCCACTGGCGAGCAGCTCTGGCGGGATACTCGGCGGGATCCACTGGTGAGCAGCTCTGGCGGGATACTCGGCAGGATCCACTGGCGAGCCGGGGACCCACTCTAGCGGGATTCTGGGTGGGGGCGTGGTGTAGAAGCATCGCAAACGCGGATTCCAACATAAAATCTAACAACCCCTTCCTGTTGGGTGGGGAAGAAACAACAATGCCGGTTTGCATGATGTCTGTGGCTGTGTCGCAGAGGGTTTGGTCCCTCAAGCTCACATTTCCCTTCTCAAACGGACAACGTTGTTGACATCGTGTCACAGCAATACCGAACAAACACACCCCAACAAGTTGAGGAGGGGTTAAAATGCCGACAAGCAGAGTGTAACCTCGACATCGGATGTCCGCCCTCTCCAGAACAGTTGGCAAGGCCTAGGTTCTGAAGAAAACATTTGTAAACCGCCTCGCAAGTGTGGGAACCTGAGAAGGCAAGACGGGCAACGCGCCAGGAACCTGAGAAGCTGCCACCGATTGTGGTCAAGCAGGAGCCGGCCCAGCCGGCATGTCCGAGTGAACCCACGGAGTGACTTGTATTGGCGATATGAGTAGCGGATGAGCTAACATGCTGGTTTGTTTAAACGTATATAACATGTATAGCATGTGGCACCTACTAAGCGGCTTGCACATTCAACTCCATGCTTGCTTCGTTACATGTGAGCGGGGTGCAAAGAATAGTGTCTTGTTTTTTGCAGGGCCGCCTATCAGGAGGACGTTTGAGAAGCTGGGGCCGATTGGCGGGCACCATTCAGCCCGTATCTGGTGAGTCCCTAGCCATCGAATGGACATCATCCTTTTCAGGGGTTCCGAAACCGGGTCACTTGGGTGACTCTGAAATGCTTGACCCCAAGCCAGGAACGAACATGCCACACTATGTGAAGGCTTTGTCAAGCTGGTGTTGGGGTCATTTGCTGCCGCATTGGTTGCACAGGATTGATTTGGACCCAGATCGCGTTGATTGTGACCGCCCATGTCGACGCTTTCTTAGAGTAGACCCTGGAATTGCATGGTTTCGATTTAGTGTCCCATCCAAATGGTCGAAACTTGGGCTGCATGGCTTCATTCTGTGAGTAGCCAGGAGAATCCCCTTAAACAGTGACAAAAAAGTCATTTGGATGGACATCCAACTTTCGTTCTCTAGGGCCATGCCATGCCATGCCTGTGCAGGGTTCCAGTTGTTGCTTTCCCCCAAAAAGGACTCAAGCCCATGGTTCATGCATTTGAACCAAGAGCCGCGGTTTCACGTCTTTTGGGAGTAAGGCTGTAACAAGGACACTTTCGCTGATGGAGGTGTTCCTTTGTCTCCCCGCCGTGTACCCTCGAAACTCCAAACGGATCCGATATGGAAGCCCATGCGCGCTTTTCCTTTGATTTCCCTTCAACCCCAAAACGGGTACCAAGTGGAGGCGTGTTTTCTGGAGGGTGCCCTTTTGAGATGGGTTTAGAGGGGGAAAATGGACAACCACCCATCTTAGGAAGCCTGTGCGCAGGAGGAGCCGCTAAAGGTCAAGGAGGAGACAGTGAGCATGAAACCTCCGACCGCGCCCTTTGAGGAGAGGGAGACGGGTGCTTTCAGAGTGACCAAACATGTCAAAGGGATCTCTTTTGAGCTCATCTTGCATTTTAAAGTTCCATAAAGAGTGGCGCATTGCTTCGCAGGCATCTATTTGAAGAAAGTTCAATATTCAGTCATTGAGAATCAAACAGGTAAGAAGATATGTTTGGGCAAAAGCTGAGGAACATGGTCTGGTGTTCTGTCGCTCCTTTCACCAGCTTTTTTGGAGAAACCCCAAGTCGTGCGGAGTTCATGTAAGGTCACGTAGTTGACCCGCATGTAGGGTTTGCTGAAGCACTTAACTTTTCGTTTTTCCACCAAAAGGGGGTAATGAGGGGCTAGTGTCATGTACCCTTTCAGGGTTTTGGTAGGGCTGGTCATGAAACAGTTGTTGGTCAACACAAAAAGAGGCAGCACCAAACCGACCAACTCTTCCTCTGCAGTCGCACGCGAGGACGTACGTCTGCTGCGCCTGGTGGGTCAAGGCTCCTTCGGGTCCGTGTACTTCTCCCTGTGGAGCGGCGCAGCGGTGGCTCGGAGAAGTGGAACGGGGGCCGTTGGTTTCTTTTTGACCCCGGCGGAAATGGCGGGGGAGTGGGACGTTTGGCCAGGTTCCACAGAGAGAAGGACATTCCAAAAAATGTCCTGGGGATGGACTTGGTCTTTGCCCTTGCATGTGCCTGGCTAGCACAGGTTTGCTGGGGATGGGGGAAGTGGGCGCATCCTATCGGAAATGGATGGTCATTTTGAAATTCAGGTAGACTTAAACCCAGTTTGAGGAAATGATCCACGGCTGATTTTAAGTCTTTCTGGCGCTCGATAGAACGACGCCCTGTTTTGGACATGCTGGAATTATATAGTTGCTTTTTGGAGGGATGCATGTTAAATCCGGGGAAAACATGTGCCAATGCAAAAGGGGTGCGTACAAATGGCCCGTAGTGGGAGGGTGCAGAGGGCAACTGGGCTTGAGCCATGTCGATCAGTTTTTTCGGGTCATTCGCTGGTTTCCAGGAAGCCTTCGGGGAAGCAGGGGCAAGACATTTCTACGGGTCTTTGATTCATATACTCCTGAAATTACACCCATGAACAGAAGGCACCATTTTGACCATTTCAGAACGGTACTTCGG
Source organism: Effrenium voratum (assembly GCA_963377175.1). NCBI lineage: Eukaryota > Dinophyceae > Suessiales > Symbiodiniaceae > Effrenium > Effrenium voratum. Next base: position 819,409 of record CAUJNA010002269.1, on the reverse strand, counting down.
GTGCAACGACCAGATCCCTTTTGGAGGAACACGGTCACCCGGCCCTTGTACCCCAGCCGAGGTGGCGGTGAAGGTCATCAAGACGGTGGTGCCCACGGGCAAGTCGGAGGACCCGACGTGGGCGGGACGGCTCTAGGAATTTTCGGTTGGAATGCCTTCGCTGCGAAAACTGATGGAGCAACTAAGCATGGAGTGCATCGGAGCGGCCTGTCAGAAAAAAGACTATTTGGTGGGCAGAGACGGGGTGTTTCAATATTGCCATGGGAATGGATACCACACTTGACGCTCTGGACAACGAAGAGGGACACGCTAGGTGGCTTTCTTGAGAAAATGCCTGTAGGGGCGAGGGGGTACGTGTTTACAACGTGTTGCCACCGCCGCCTTTTCCTGCCCACATGCTTTTCTTGACTTTTTGGCCCCTGGTCACCGTATGTGCTGATCAGTGCTTGGATGGCACTTGGATTGCCTACCCTGCAACACTTGGGATGGAGCTGGCCCCTACTTCTCCTTGGGTCTGTGTGTTTTTGTTTGGGTTCCCCCCTTTGTTCTGTTTTGGTCTCCCTGGCCACGTACCACAGGCTTCCTCTGATGGAGTTGCCAGCCGGTCAGCCGCATGTTGAGTCAGGCGGCCTGCCTGCCTGCCTTGCCTTGCCTTGCCTTGCCTTGCCTTGCCTTGCCTTGCCTTGCCTTGCCTTGCCTTGCCTTGCCTTGCCCTGCCTGCCTGCCAGAGAACTGCGTTTGCGAAACAGCTGGTTCTTAAGTTACTTCCAATCCTCTGCCAACTTGGTCCAACTCTCCCTGCCAACTTGGTCCAACTCTCCCTGCCTGGCTGTTACTTCCACCCCTAACCTCTTGGTGAATTACCGGTTCCCCCTCCCCCTCCCCTAAAAAGAAAGAAAGAGCAGAATAACAACTTAGAGACAAACCCGTGCGGATTCTTGCTTTTTCTGCTTTGTCTAAACAGCGGGCGCTGTGAGGAGGTGGCAAAGACCCCACACTTCGAGGCGTTGCTGTCGGTGACCATCTCCCATCCCAACCTGGTGCAGACCTTCAAGCGCCTGGGCATGTCTCATGCTGTGGGTCGATTTGCCTCCGTTTGGCTTTGCAACGAAGAAGAGAAAGCAGTGTGAAGCAGTTTGTCCGTTTTTTTCTGCTGATTTTGGTTGACAGCAAATGGAGTGCACTGGTTTCAGAGTTTGGCCCAGTTTTTCTCATGTTCCGGTGCAATTCATCTATGCTGTGGCGAAATATCAACAGATTCCACTGGTTTCAGTTTACCAGAACGTAGGGGCGGGACTTACATTGTTGCGCGGATTTCTGGCAAGCTCGCCGATCGGGGGGGGGGACATGCAATGTACCCAATGATGGAGATTCCTTGCTGGGGGATTTCACTATGAGTCATGCCAGTCATACTGCTAGACGTCTGTGTAGAATGTCGACAGTTGATTCGTATTAGTGGTTGGATTCCTTTCTGCGAGGCCAGGTTCCTGATGTTCGGGGTGAATGAATCAGGAGTCAACATGGTGCTTGAAGTCTCGTTACCACCCAAGAAAAAGTGCCCCACTCGAGACTCAAGTTCTTTCCGGGAATGACTCAACACCAGAGTATGAGGGCCTTTGGGAGCTGAATGACCTCACAAATGTTCAAGTTTCCACAAAGACTATATAGAAAAGGAATGCGCCAACCCCGCTGTTCAACGAATACGGAGGGGGAACCACATCCATTCAGGCGGGCAGTTTCATATGATTGGTCATGGCGTCCCGTGGGTAAAGCCAAGACCACGTCATGTATGCGAGTTTTGACACATTCCCATGCACTTAGGGCAAATGCCATCCATCCCTCTGGGTATACCCCTGGGGTTGGCCCCACAACTTGTCCGGAAATTATTCACATTTTTGGCAAATCACAAACACCACGGTGTCCACCCAAATTGTGCTCATAGGAAACAAAGTGTCTGTTTTACTTGCAGGCTACATAGCTTGGCCATGAGGCACGGGGGCCGAGTCATCGAGATGAACTCGGAGGAGAAGGCCGTCGCGAGTATGCACGAGACCTGGATTGTGCAGGCACGGGGGGCGGCCTCTTGACACTTGGGGAAATACGATTAGTTGCGGTCAAAGCATTTGTTTTCACCAAGGGGATGAAAAGGCGAACCATCGCAGGGTCCGGGAGAAGAGGAGTTGGGATACGATTTGCTTTGCACTTTTCAGATGAAACAAGTTCTTCGTAAACACTGGACAACGTTTTATGACGGCCTACATCTCATCATGTTTTCAGTTGTGCAAAGCTGGACACCCACCCAGATGAGTCCTTTCAATATATCCTGATTGGACACAAATGAAGGCAATCTGGTCCTCAAACAGGTAGCAAAGGTTGGACCCGAATTGCCAGATAGATTTGTCGGTCAAGCGCTTGGTCAATGCCCTGAGAATGCGCTGGCCTGGTGGAAGCCAGACCCAATCGTGTGTGGTTCCGGTTGTTGCGCAAGTCTTGTAGTTTTCTTCAATTCGTGGTTCTGCTCATCTGGCAATACACACCCTGTTGAAACTGCGTGGTGATCAAACCATTCCTTGACTCTCCTTGCCCCATGCCCCGGCAGAACAAATAAGCGCATGCAAGAAGCAAAATATAAACACCAAAAACACATCTCCAGCCAAAAACAAGCGAATCCAGCCAAAAACCCACTGGCCCTCGCCAGGAGTGGTGCGACGGCGGGACCTTGCGCGCCAATTGCAAGATGCCCCGCAACGAGGACGTCGCATTTCTGGAGGCGATGCAGACCTTCGGCGGAAGGTTTTTGCGCAGTGGAGCCCACGAGAGCCCACCGGGTTTGCAATTGCAAGGCGCGAACAGGTGTTGGTTTTTGGACCTCAAGGGTTCGTAATTAGGGGGTCCCGGAGGAAAAAAGTTGGATTGCTCTTTTGGATGCTTCTGATGTCGGAAGCCACGGGGAGACAAAATCGGAGCCCCTGTATTTGCAGGCACCCTGCATGTGTGTTGCGGAGTGAGCCCATTGTATTTGACTCTTGGATCCACTCAAAGCACACCGTTTGGACAGGTTCCAAGTTGAACACAGCACCTTCCATGCGGGGAGGGGGTGCAACAGAATGGGTTGCTGGTTTTGGAGCTTCTTTCTATTGCCATTTGAACAACTCCGAAGCAGACTCTGCAATGCTAAACTGGAATTGATAAATGCGGGGTGTCCCATTTTAGAGGAGATCCCTTGTATGGCGCACACACTCCCCACTTTGCCACACGCCACGCGCAACTCTCTTCGAGGGTATCCTTTTTGGGATTGGTGTGAGGGAAACCCAAAGAAGCCTTCAGTTTCCAAAACTCTGAAAGTCAGCGGGTCCAGCTATATTGTCAACTTTTTGCTTTGACCATCAGCTTTCGGGGGAAGTTGAGTTCCCTTTGTGATAGTATCGCGTGGTGGGGAAATAGAGTGGAAGAGCAGGGTGGGTAAGAGGAGCTTCTGGTAAGGGATAAAGAGGACCAATCTTTAGCGACTGGGAAACTGTGGTAGTGCAAGTGTTTTGTGAATTTGACGTTTATATGTTGAGCACTACACAGGGTCCCCTGTTCTAAAACTTAAAGGGGGCCAATTTGGTTTGGTGCCCTTTTGTTTGCTTCTCCTACCTTGTGTCTTCCGCCGGAGCACGAGATCTCAGGATCTGCATCGAGATCTCGCGGGCTGGGCAGTACCTGCATGACATTGGGCTCATCCACGGGGACTTGACGGCCAACAACGTGCTGCTGAAGTCCATGCGCTTTGCCTGGAAATTGCATAACTTTTAAGATCTAGTTACTGTTGGTGCTCGGTAAACCTCAAAACCACGCCTTGAGACTTTCAAGCTTTGGTTTGTGGCTGGCTTGTTTAGCACGGGTGCCTGGCAGCCACAAGGGGCAGGCCAACACAGTTGGCGATGTCGAGATTGCTGACTCCACTTAGCCCTTCCAGGGTATGTCGCAGACTCCACTGCAGATTGACATTTCCACCTAACCAACCATCATTTCTCGAGGATTCTCCTTTTTGGAATTGGACCAATTTTACCCCAAGATCATGGTCCATAAAAGGTTTCATCTGCCCGTTGACCCTTTACGCTTCCAGCTGGTACAGCAGGCGGTTTTTGGATGTACCGGGACTCTGCAGATAGATCCTAACGTTTTCGTCATATCCCGACTCTGAGGCCGGTGGCCAAGGGCTACGTCTGCAAGGTCTGCGACTTCGGACTGGCGCGAGTGCTGGGTGAGAGCAAGGCGCCGGACGGTTTGCTTAGCTTGTCTTGTGGGTGTTGGTTGCTCTTTGTTGCCGACTGTTGGTTTTTGTTCTTGATGCCTGCTCGTTGGTTTTGTTGGTTCTTGTTGCTTTTTCCGGCTTGCCTTAAGGATACTGTTGAAATCACCATTCACCAGCTGATTCAGAGAATCTCCTTTTGAAACTGCAATCTTGGGATGTCTCTTTTTGGGGAGCCCTTTTTTGTTGGTCCTCCAGGTGGTTGTTTCTGGTTGGACAGCAAAGACTCGGCCGATCCCGAGCCCTGGATCTTGTGGAATTGGTGGGTTTGCTACTTGGTTTGATCACAAGCAAAAGAAAGTTTGGCTGTTGACATTTTTGAAACCTTAGGCCGGCTTTTTTGGTGTGTGTGTGTGGTTTGTTGGCAAACAAACCTAGCTCCGAACAGCTTTAGATGGGGTTGTCTTGTTCGACCACGAACATAAGCAGCGAGACCTTCCACGCAACGATTTGGACGCCTCAGCCCTAGTGTTGCCCGCTTCGGTGTGATGACGCGGGAGCAATGGTGACTTGTAAAGGTTTCCTTTGTTCATCCGCCAAACTGCGTTTGACTTTAGCTTGGACGCACCCAGGTTCTCTTCAGTTGCACCGCACAACTTGCTGGAATTCTCGGGCCCTTGGTGAAGCAAAACGACTTGACATTTTAATGTTGACTTCCAACTTGTCGTCAACCCTCGGCTTCACGGCCAATCAAAAGGACTTGCAACTTTTGACCTTTACCTTCTTGGACACCTCAGCGCCTTTGCGCTTGCGTGTTAGGTTCGACCGCATTTGAAATGAACTTTTTGAGCATGGCCTCCTCTTGCCCCCTTTATCCTCAGCAAGCAAATTGCTCTTTATAAGCTTTAAGTATTCATTGACATAGCTGGACACCTCAGCCCCACACAAACACGCGGCTTTGACTGAAGTTTAACGAGTTGGACACCTAAAGCCAGTGTTGTGGCTCTTCGTTTCAACTCAACAAGCAGAATGTGTTTCGAGTGCTGGCCAACAAGTTGCCGGTTGTGACGACGAAGGACCACATTGGGTTCCATGTCGGTTTGTTTCGAGCAGCGCCAGAAACCATTTTTGGTCGAGCCCAATCAAGGACGTTTTTTGCTTTTGGGGAATTCTAGGAATCTGTTCCCGTTGACTGGGGAATCTTTTACTGCCGTGGCCAGCTGAAGCATCTTAGGGGTCTTCGTGGGACCCCACAAATCCCCAATGTGTCTATCTGCGTCCACGGATCAATTTGACGGATGACTTTGCCGCCTTGCCAGGTGCCTACTGTTAGCAATCAGACCATAGCGCTAGCAAAGCATCACTGGCATGTGCAAAACGGCGCCAGGGTGGTTGTAGACGTAGACCATTATCACTCCAGATTGCCACGTTCTGTTAGAAGCCATGAGAATCTCCCCCGTTGTAAAGTAGTCATGGTTGGAATCAGCCACTTTGATACGACAGACAAGGGCAACCACTTGGCGCCAGCATGAACAGGGCAAACAAATAGGTTCCCAGGCGCACTGGCGAAAAATGGCGTGTGTTGACCACCGTGATCAGACAAGGCCAAGCCTATTTGTTTTCCCAATCATAGCCACCTCACCTAGGGCGTGCGTGACCTCATCCATGGTGATGGCTCCCCCTTTTTTAGGCTGGCAAATCACGATAACTATGCTTCACATATTTTGAAGGCTGTATGCTTTACTGATCATGAAATTCAGCAGGTCAATGCAACAGAAGCCGAAAGGAGCTTGTTGACAGAATCGCAGTTCAAACATTCAGGAGGCATTGAACATTGATTCAAACCAGCAAGCTGCCATGCCCCCTGTTGCTCCGGAAACTGTTCGGATTACTTTCAAGAGAAGCAAAGGTACATCAGGAGGAAGTTCACGAGCTCCTTTACAGGTGGGGGGTGGGTTATCGGGTTATTTTATATATTTGTTTCTCTTTTTTTCATGGCGCTCTTTTTGGGTTATTTCTGGGTTTCCAAAACTGATTTGGCAGTTTTTGTATCCCTGTCTCAGTCGCTGGACAGGATATTATCACCAACACTCTGGGCACGGTCACGCACATGCCTCCGGAGCTCTTGAGCGTATCGGAGAAGTGCTTCGGCCTGGACCGAGCCATCAAACCATATGCCGGTGATCCAGTTACATCTTGGCAATTTTGTCAACTTCATGATCGCTTACCAACCACTTCCGGATCACTGATGAAGCATGTGTTATTCTTGCAAAGATGTCACCAGCTTTGTCTGTTGAACGATCAAAAGGCTGATGTTAGGTTGGGACTAAGATTCGGTGGCTGCGGTCCATGTCCAGTCCCTCTAAACATTGAAGCACGTGTTTTGGAGCTAAATCACAATGGCACTGACGGAAATCTCAAAAGGGTGACCTTGGGTCACCCTTGTGATCTCGCACAGCTTGTGGAAGTTCTCTCACCAGGGTTGGGCGATTCACCCCCTAACATGTTTGAGAAGGTCTTGAAGCGATATCAAGAGGGATTTCCCTCTTAGCGACTCGCTGATGGTACCAGAGTTGCAACTTGCGAGGTGCTCTTTGACCCAGAAGGCGGACGTGTACGCGCTGGGCATCATTGCTTATCAAGTGATCACAGGCCCGGAACAGATCGCGGTGATTCGATGAATCCCCCCCAGTTTCACAGAGTCGGCCGTCATTTGGGTGGCCCAAAACGAAATCTGGGAGGGGGTAGACGGGTGGTGTGCTTTCACCCCTTGTCAAGTGCCATGTTAGTGGGAGGGCGGGTATTTAACAGGCTTTTCCCTGCAGATGAGCCTCATCCAGTTGTTCAGTGGATTCCAAACTCCCTTGTTGTTTGGTTGCGGGAGCGGTGTTGCCCCGATGGCCTCTGAAATGAGAGGCGCTGAGGTTGGGGTTGAATGCTTCCCATGGGTCAGCTTGGGAGGCTTCTTCTGAGGGGTCTCCTGGGTTTCCATCAAGCGACTCGGGCCCTGAGGCCAGCAGCCCTTTGCCGGGATGTCTCCTCCGCAGGCGGATGCGTGAGGGAGGGTACGGGTTCGGAGAGACACCCAAAATTCGTGAGGTGTTTCTTGTGGCTTCCCCTTGCAAATAACCCCTACGCAGAGTCCTTCAAAACAGGTCGTATACAAATTTCAGAGACCCCCAAAGTGGCGTGGTTTCCATTTGGTTTCTCTGGAAAGCCAACCGAAAAGGGGAACCGTCCCCATGTTTGGATCGATGTATCCACGTTGTGCAGCCTCTAGCTCAGGCCGACAGAATGCCCCTTCATCACGCCTGAAACACCATTTTTTGCCGCGACTCAACAACATTTCGCATGTTTGGACGGTTGAACACTCACCTGGTGGCCAATCTGAAGTTGTGGAAGCGTTTTTCCAGCTCCGTGTAAATTTGCAGGAGGGTATTGGTTCATTGACAAGAGCCAATTTATCGCTTACCACAAAAGACAGTCCATTCCCAGCTAAGAATTTGTGGTCCTGACAAGGCTTGTTAACCCCCTCACCACGAGGGTGTTGTTTTGGCGAATGCGTTCTTAGCCAACTACTTTTATATTTGTACGTGTGTGTGTGTGTGTGTGTGTTGAGACCAACCCTTTGATTGGTTTAAAGGCGAACCAAACGGAGAACCTCCATTTGGGGGTCCCCCGATTGGAACATACCTATTTGGATGAATCTTAAGGGCGAGGGGGCCAAAAGGTGTTTGCTCCCTTTGGTTTCTCGCAAGCATCCACGAAAGCAGCCCATATACAGTTGTCCAATATTCTGAGCCTTCTCCCCAGTTCTTCGGGTGCCCATATTTGTTGCTGGTACCGCCGTCAGGAACCTGGTGGTTCCGTTATTTTTGTTTGTGTCATTACTTTTCACATGTATTAATACATGTTTCATGTTCGTTCACGTTTTTTCTTTGTTTTCATGTGGCACACGCGCCCGCGCGCATCCACGACCGCTGCATGCATGCTGGCACAAATGTTAAAATCACCCGCCCACGCGCATCCCCGACCGCTGCATGCATGCTGGCACAAGTGCCGCCCACGCGCATCCGACCGCTGCATACATGCTGGCACAAATGTGAATACACCCACCCACGCGCATCCCCGACCGCTGCATGCTGGCACAAATGTTAATCCACCCGCCAACGCGCATCCACGACCGCTGCACGCATGCTGCCACAAATGTTAATACACCCGCCCACGCGCATCCTTAACGGCTGCGCGCGTGCTGGCACACATGTCAATACACCCGCGCACGCATATCCTTAACGGCTGCGCGCATGCTGGCACAAATGTTAATACACCTGCCCACGCACATCCACGACCGCTGCACGCATGCTGGCGCAAATGTTAACACACGCCCACGCGCATTCGCGAGCGCTGCAAGCACGCCGGCAGAAATGTTAACATAGACACGCCCACGTGCATCCACGACCGCTGCATGCTGGAGCAAATGTTAATACACCCGCCCACGCCCATCCACGACCGATGTTCTTGCAACCCACACTTGAAACTGAACAGGATGTTGTTGCAATACATGACTTGAACCTTCACTGATTGATGTTGACCTTTTCAGCTGCCGCGATACAACATTTGTCTAAAACGATTTAGTTTCTTGAAGTTGTTATTAACCAGTTGTTGAAACCTTTTGCTGATTTCGCTGGCCGGCGCAGTGAATTCTGAAAATAGGAGGCTTTTTTCGCGCCAGGCGACTCGCGGCGGGGTGACCTATTTGTTTGAGTTCTTTTAGGGAAGCAATGACAAACGGCAAGACCGTTTTAGCCAGGAGTCATTTTTTTGCTTCTCATCTCGCCAGGTGGTGATTCAGGTGGCGCGAGGCCGACGCCCTTCGCTGCCGCCCATCCCCGCTGCCATCGAGCAGCGGTTTACGGAGGCGAATTCACCCGAGTTGGGGGGAGGGGGGGGGATACTTGGGAGCTCCCTATATGTACATAGAGCCCAAAAGCCATGAAGCTATGTTTTGTAAATTTCGAGGTTTGACTCTGGCCAAGAATCAACAACACACGTTGGTTGGAGAAGGGCAGAACATTGGTTTCGTTTTGGTTTTTGGTTTCTCTTTACCAAGGCACAAACAAAATCTACTTTTTGCGGTCTTCGGAAAAAAAGTTTTCTGTAGGGTGTTGCGGTTTTAGGGGTTGAGTCTGCAACATAGACCCTGTGTGCCCGTGGTGTTGGGCGCGGGGGGGGGAGCGCATGGCGGTGGTTAAGATTCACGACCAGGGAGTGGGTTGAGAGCAACCGTTGGAAGTTTGCATTGGAAAGAAAGAGCCTTTGGTGAAGAAATGTAACGCAAGATGGAGCCACTTGGAGCTCCAATCTGAGGAGTGAGGCAGCCTTTTCATACCCCGAGATTTGGCCGATATCCTCGGCTTCCCTCCAAAATCCTAGGTCATCTTGCTACCCCTTGGCCAGTGAAGGCCCTCTGACAGGTCATCGGGGACCGACCGAACTGCAAGTTTCTGACTGAACACATACGCTGCAGCTCACATTGGATCAGCCTTGCCCAAGCATCGCCCCTGATTGACAAGAAGCATGGCATGGCCTGTTTATCGTTGCCAACAGGACCGACCCTTTTTCTCGACCCCCATGGCCAAACAGGGCGATTGTTATCGTCAACGCTCGTCTCTGTACGGACATGCAGCTTCCAGACGTCCACTTCGGAAACGCCAGTTTTCGTCCTATCAGCGTGGACATCTGGTTGGGCCCCGGCTTGTGTTGGACGTCATCCTTTGGGCCGACTCAAGGTCAGCTTTTTTGTGGCGACCCTCAAAGGATCTATAGGTAGCTGGAAACGAGTGCTGGGCATTTGGGCCAAGTCAAAGGTTCCGTTTGGCTGGCCGGTGATGATTTGGTTGGACGTCCTGTCGGCCTCCTTTCAGGCTGATTTCAGGTGGGTTCCTTGCGGTGGGCTAATAGATGATATTTGAGAAAAATCATCTCAGACTGGATCTCAGAAAACAAGAAAGGATTTGGTTACCTAGTGGAGCCCTGTCTCTCCGTGTTCAGCGAGCCGCATGGGGCGTTTTGTCAGGTCTTCAAGAGCACCTTGTCGGCAAAGCCGCAAGACCGGCCGAGCTTCAACGACCTCGCGACTTGGCCAATGGGAAGAATGTGCACATCAACCAAGGAGCCCGGCCAGAGTTTGCGTTGGGTATCCCGGGTTTAATCTACTTGCATTGCTCGTGTTCTTTCAGCTCATTTGGGCCTTGGTTGGCCTTATTTGCCCTCGTTTAGTGGCCTGGTGGTCCTCTCTTTTCCATCGGTATGCCGAAGGATCTTCTTCCTTGCCTTTCCCTTCTGTGACCTTCCTTGTTGCCATATCATCCTGTCTTCTTCCCTCCTTTATCCCATTTGTCTTCCCTATCGATATCGAATCATTGGTTTGCCCCAAGCCGCTTGGGGAGGTCCGTGGACCGGTGGGGAAGGGGCCGATGATTTGGAGCCCTGTCTAAGCCCGGAACAAGCCCATAATCAAAGACTCTTTGATTTCTCAGTCTGTTGGCATTGGCCTTGGCTTCTTGTTTCTAGGCCGTCCGCATACTGTCTTTGCAGCCACTTGGTAAATGCCCGGTGATCAGGGGCCAAATGAGGAGCCCCTGCAGCCGCGAAAGGTGTTATCTGTGGATTTTTCATTGATTCTTGTGCTTCCAACAAGTTGCGGACTTTTGTGGGCGCGGGAAAGCAAAAGCCACAATCAAAAACTGGGTGGTTGCAGTTTCAGGTACACTCCAAACTATAGGCAGATGGGTAGTGGATACTAACACCCCAAACGTTCTTTACCAAGACTTCGATGTGGGTGGAGTGCTTTTTGAGGGTACCCAAATTATTTGGGGCTGTAAAGGCAAGCCACAAAGAACCCATATATTTGCAGGGCCCCCCCAGAGAGCGCCAGGTGAAGTTTCTCACCGGGCTCTTGCACGACCTTGGCGGGGACGAAGGGTCACTTTGCTAAAGAGCCAACCACTTTGCAACCAGCTTCTTTCTTCCGGGTCCATCCAAGTGCACATCTCTTTCAGAGAGGTTCGCAGTATTACTTTGGTAAAGGGTTGGTTCCTTTGCATGACCATTTAAGGGGTAGCTTGAGGATGTCACTCTGATGGACCCAGTTCTGGCATTTTTTTGGATCTTCATTCCAGGGATCGTTCTTTGAGCATCCTTTTCGAGCTGTCCCTCACGAAGCGGTTTCTCACTTGCAAGCATGGGCATTTCAAAATCAGTCTTTTGGGTGTTCTCAGTCGTCGGAATGGATTCTTCTGTAAAGTGGCAAAATGCCGCGCAAAGTTTGGTCCTCCAATAAGATTGTGGAATCACCCACTTTGACCTTGCCAGTTTCCCCTTTTCGGTTTGTTTGCCATGTTTTCCGTCTCTAAGAGATGCTCACCTGTTCTTTTTGTTCCTTGGGCAAGTGAGGTATATTGTACCCTCGGAACCCCAGCTCTACCGGCAGTCAGGATCTGCGCCTAGCGGTTAGAAACGAGTCCTGAAAAGAGCAGAGTCTCCACCAGGGGCCAGGAACAGGGGCAGAATCACAACCCATATCCGAGCCCAGGTTGGTTTTCAGAAGAATCAGCTCACGTGGGGCTTTCTCCAAATGGTGTACCCCCTTGGTAACAGAAGCGAAGCCAAAAGGATAGCAGTTTTAGGGACCATTTTGAGAACCCCCCACATGAGTTGAAAGTTGAAACTGCCGAGACTGGCCCTGGGTTCTTTCGGGATCGGCTGCTTTCTGTGAGCATTGAACTCACGTGATGTCGAGCCGACCGGCGAGGGCTGTGCCCCAAATTGCCAAAAGGCAAACGCTTTGCTCCGCCTCAGGGAGATTAACATCGCACTTGAAAGCGATGTTTGGGACGGAATTGAAACCTCACACAGGGATTTGGTGGCATGCCCGTGAAGGTTCCTGTCTTGGCTCCGTTGTTTCAAGTTATCAAGAGTTGAGTGCATCCCGGATGTGCTGCACAGTTGACAAATCGACATAATTCATCTAGATCATATGGCGTGACCATGCAAAACTTTGCAATCAGCTCGGTAGGATGTCTGAGCCCTGCTCGAATTCATGAAAGTGGCAAACTGCCCATCCCATTTACGATTTAACTGGGGGGTCAGTGTTTGTGCCATGTTTTCTTTTGTGGCCTGCCGAAGCAGGGCCACCACGTGTAGTTTGCCAACCAAGCACACGATTTCAACCTCGCACACCTGATAGTTTTCGTCTCCTAAGGAGGGAGTACCCCTAGAACTCCCTTAAAACATCAACGCCTCACCCGAAATGGTCAGAAGACAAGACTCCATCAAGTGCTTTTGCATCACATCCAGGCAAGACGGCGAAGGGTTTTACCCCTGAGAGACAATAGCGTCTCCTCCCACTCGATTGGAAAGGAGAAAGGGCGCCGCCGCGCGGTGTTTCGCAGGTGTCCAACTGCTGTCAGATTTCCCTTTCCTGAACAACATATCGCCCTTTGGGAATCTTTTTGGCCAATGAAGTCAACAAGTCAAGCAGTTTCGTGCGGTTGAACATGACCTTGTCTTGCAAGGTTTGTGCCATGGCCAGTGGGCGAGTTAGCTTGGCCAGCGACCGTTTGCCTTTTCCAGGTGGTTTCGGCTTTTGCAACAAGGTTTGTCAGAGCCTTGACGGATGCCGCAACTCACCGTGACAGGAGGATTGGCTTGTAGCTGGATACAGGGAACTCCTTTTTCTGTTTGTTTGTATGTTTGTTTGCATGCGATGATCCACAATTGTTTAGTTACAAAAGAATAAATCAATACGAATCATTACAGGGAGGGTCCATATCCATTGTTAGGGGAAAGGGAGAATGTCGAGTCTTGGGTTGTACCTTTGAGGGGGCCTCAAAAGGTGTGATTAAACAAATCTTGAACATGAACAAAGCGGCATATTGAGCCACAAAAACTATTTCATTTGCAATCAAATTCAGGGTCCTATTTGCTCCCCCACTTGCAACGTTCAAGGCATCCGCGTTCCAACTTTCTGTGTTGTCGCCCCAAGTGTCACAACATACTTCGAGGCCTGGGGACAGTTCCATTTGGCCTGGAAGCATCTTGTGATATTTGGTGGGTGGTAACAAAAAAAACACAAACGAACGAACAAACAGCCCAAACAAAATACAAACAAAGCAAAGCAAACAAGCAAACAACCAACCAAACAAGCAAACAACCAACCAAACAACCAAACAAACTAGCTAGCTAGCTAGCTAACTAACTAACTATCAAACAGTGATAAACCAAAAACAACAACAACTTTTCAGTGATTCTGCCGCTTGGCATGTCAACATGCTGAGAGGTCCCAAATTGTTAAACACAGGGTGCCAAAAGCATAGGGACTCCTCAGTGCTTTCAGCTTCCAGCTCAACATGCTGAGGTGTCGGTGATTCTTGTATGCATCTGGAGTCGGCAAGTGCTGTTCTGTCCCTAACGAATCCTAAAACCCCCAATTGTTGTAAGACATTTGAGAAAGTTACGCCAAGACTGCCCCATACTGGGCTTTCAGCTAAAGCGCGGCGCCGGGGTGCATCTTGCAACAGCACTTCACCTCAGGATGTTGCGCAGATGTTGTTGATTTCAGAAGGGACAGCCTTTTCAGATGCTGCTTGATATTGTTCGGGCTTGGAATTATGTTCTGTCTTCCGTACTGCGCTTATTGCTTCAAACATAAACATGATCATACAATATTATATAGTAGATATACATATATATATATATGTATCTATACACGTATACACTCGTGTACATACATGTACGCTTGAGTGATGATAATGATAGTATGCATAATTACAGCATAGTCAAGCTAATGATGATCATAATAGTAACAACAATCATAAATACACCAAGAATAAGGTGTGTGTATAGATACATAGATATATATATATATATGCCAATCTTTACGCATAGTGAATAAGTGCACTACCTATGGCGAGCGAACAGATGGGGGGCAAACTGAGCGCCAAACGCATGAAGGTCACCCCTTGAATCCAAGTCCATGCTGTGGCCGCGTTTGCCAATTCAAGAGAGTCAGCCGTGGCTTTAGCGGGCGTAACCAGATCTCCTTGGGTCGAACTCAGGGCTAATTTCATGCGCAGAATGTTTTGGCCGGGGTAGCCGGTGTCAGCTTTCTTAGATGAAAGCATTGGGGCTATGGTAGGGTGTTCGCCGGGGGCCAAGGTTGACCGGAAGGCTCACTCCATGATTTGGCCGGGCCCTGAGGAGTGACGGGCAAGCAAAAATTGCGCAAGTACCCGAGCCTGGCAAATGTGGCCGTGGGTCATCTGTGTCGTTCCCCCCCGTTTGGATCCCGATGCTTCAGACCGTTTGATTGGGATACCCAAATTTGGGGATGCATTCGGGAGGCAGCTCAGTTAATTCTGGTTCCGTGCATCGCTACACCTGCGGGATAGCACAGCCTTCCGAAGCCCCGCAGGTCCGGCTTAAACGTCATGACAGATTCTTGTTTGGATCGTTTAAGAAGGCAGCAGCCGTTTCTTAGAGATCTTCGACCATGGCCCTGGTTGAAATCGGATCAATTGGCTGCGCAGGGAAACAAGCAGGGTTTGCTTGCTCCCACGGGAAAACGAGCAAATTGACCGGATTGGTTTTTTGAGATTTTCCGGTGGCCCGCAGCCTGAATCAGGTCTTTGGACTATGACAAGCGCTCCGATGTGGATGACATCAAGGGTATGTGGTGAGCCCCTGACGTCTTGGGGGTCGGCAGTTGTCATGGGGCTCATTGAGACTGACTCTGGCAGTTCCTTCCCACCAAGTAGCATGGAAGTGCACAGGATCCATTGTGAAGACTAAACTGTCCTCCTGGAAAGGGGACCGCACGCTTCAGCGGAGGACCCTTTTGAATGGATCATTTCCGTGAACAGGGAAACCGCCCCATTTAAAAGGGTCCTCCGGATCAATCCGAAGTTGATATGTTTTATGATTTCAAGAAAACACAACGCAACAACAGCAGCTCCATGCAATCCGGGGTGCAAGTCGAAAGCTGCTGGAGGAATGAACTGCGAGGCAAGTACAGCCTGAAAATCAACATCAACATGGTGAATTTGAAGGAATCCAAAGGCCTGGCCACTTAGCCCTGTTGGAAACTTTAGGATCGGCCAAGGAATTTGCACAAGGGTTGCCATTTTGTTCCTCAGCTTCCGTCCGCAGGTTTGGAGACAAACCTCCACGGGGCCCGTCTCGGAATGAGGGACTCCTCCACATTGGCTTCCTTTGAAACATCCAAGCAGAAGCCAGAGATCCAAATCTGCGAACTGTCAGCCCCCATAGAAACTTTGGCAACTGGTTTGGTTTAAATTGGGGACCAAAGCGCCCCAAGCTTTGTGCGAGCCGTACGGCTCTTCCCTCCGGTGGCGGTAGGTACGTGGAGCCGCACCCGACCAAGGAGGGCTGGCCGGGATCTCAGAGCTCCAGGTGACCACAAGTGAAGCAAACGAAACCCCAATGGTTCAGTGGCCGTGAATGGCAGCCCCAGCGGAACCGTCACGCAGAACTTGATCTTGAGCGGTGGAACGGTGGAACGACACCGCGCGCTCTTGAGGAGTGCCCGGAGCAGCCATGGCCTGACATTACACTGGAGCAGTGGCTCCGTACCATCCGTAGCAAGGAGGTAACCGCGGCTGCGGGTCCAGAGTCCCGTACTGACGTCCTTCGAATGCCCAAGCTTTCCTACAAGAAGTGCGTCACTCAGAGGCCATGCGCACAGAGGCCGATCCAAATGGTCACAACTCATTGGAAAAGGTGGCGGACTCCAGCCGAGTTCAGCAGTATAGACCCACAACCGTTTTGCTTTGACTTGCAGAGTCTGGCATTCTGGCCTCTTCGGGAAGATCCTGCGTAGGCACACAAGAAAGTTGTGGTGGCATCTGCAGGCACGCATCGCTGCAGCAATTGACGAAGGAGCCACAGATTGTGGGCTGGTGTGCAACCTCCAAAAACACGCTGCCAAGATGGCCAATTCTTCAGGCGGCCATTCGCCTTGGTCTGCCTAACGCCGTTGCGCGCGGATGGTTCGGTGCCCTCAGCCCCATGATTCATGTGAGTGAGCCCGTAGGTACCCTACTGGCTTCCTTGAGGTTTGTGCCCTCAGTTGCGCCGCAATGCTTATCATCAGTTTGACGCTGGATGCCAGGCTGAAGACCGTGACGCCTCAGGCGGAGCCACTTACATGCGTGGATGTCTCGTCGGGCAGGGCTGATGGCCCAGAGGAGATGATCCAAGTTTGCTGCGGCCTTTGACATTCGCCTGGACCTTGATACGCACACACCTGGAGCGTCCATGCAAAAAGTAGGGCTGTATTGGCTGCTGGTTGTAATGTATGTCGCTGAGCTCATGACTTGGGTGCCCACATGCAGTACACTGCCTGCCGCCGCTATAGATCGGTTTGAGAACTTCAAGCTGGTCGAGCCACCCCAATGTGACCCGGCATTTCATGCCTTCCGTGACAGCGCGCGTGACTATCGTCTCGTGTTTGCGTCAGCCTAGTGCGTGCTGCAGGCAAGTTTAATGTTTGTCGCCCGTGTCAGAAACTCCGGCTTCGACGAGTGGCCGACGTAAGCCAGGTCGAGTGTGAGTCACTTTTTTGAGGGTTGTGCATCACGGGACCCCAGTCCAACGACTCCAGAGTCATGCCGGGTTTGTTGACACTGCCCAGGGTACCTGGTGTGCTGAAAAGAAGACGGGGTATGGTTTTGCCTGCGCTTTAGACATTCCCGATCCCATTCTTGTGGCATTAAATCCGTGCGAGAGCTCAATAATGCCTGGATCCAGGAGGTGCAAGAAAATCTACAATTGTACCAGCATCTCGCATCGTTGACGGATACTACGCAGGAGTGCACCCGGCAGCACGTGAGTTGTTCTCAGACGGCAGTTGCAGCCAGCCTCGTGACCAGGCGCCTCACTTTGCCGCATGGGCAGTGGTGGTTGCCCGCTATGTTGAGGAGGAAAGGCAGCCCCGGGCGGATGCGTGAACCTCGATTCGGGCTGAATTGTGTGCCTCCCTTAGCGCGGTCCGATTTGCACTTGCCTGTGGAGTGGCAGTCACTTTGTGGACTGATTGTACGGCGTGGTGAGCGGTATACGTGCGTTGCAACGTGGCGAAAGGGAATTGCCCTGACATCGGAGTGCGCCAAATCGCATGCAATTGACCTTGTGGTCCGTAAGGTTGATGCGCAAGTGTTCCTCCAGATTTGAGAATCTCCGAATGAAGTTTCAAAGGGTTCCCAATTGGAGAGGTAAGGATGCGTCCAGTGGTTGAGGTTGGTTCAACATGCATGCATACATACATGCACACAATATGCATGGACTTGCTCCATGTTGCTTCCCCACGCCTACGTACGAATGGCTTGCACCAGCGCTGGTTGGGGTGCCGTGAGTCTGTGCAAAAACAGGGGAAGGGGCGGGGGAGGGCTCCTTTTCAGAAGTGGCTGTCTTTTGGGCTCCTTGCTCCTCTCCATGCTGCTCCGTTCCTTTTCCGGGGGGTCTCAGGCTCGCTAGTTTGTGGACTCCTTTTGGAGGCATGCAAGTTTCCTTCCCCAAACTTCGGCTCTGGGAGGTCTCGGGTCTACTACCAGATCGACCTGCGCCTGCGGTACAAGGTGCGATCAGTTGGCCAAATCAACGCGCTGATTTCTGGGCGCCCGTTTCACGTCCACCAACAACGCCCTTCTACTCCCCTGCTCCACCGGGTTTGTCCGCAAGAAGTGAGGGTGAAGGGTGATGGCCCCCCCCACCAGCCTGTTGCTTCGGAGGTGCATGCCACGTAGCATGCTGGACCCCTTTTTCGGCACACGTGTCAGGCTGTTACAAAAATTGGCCTGTTTTGGAACCCTAGTGGCGCGAGACACATTTGTGCCCCGTTTCTTCTGACGCGGCCATAAAGGCACACCATTGACCCGCACCGACTAAGCCCGCCCAGCCCTTCGAATTTTTCCATTGGCAACCCTTTCCCTTGAGCGTGACCGGCCCCTATGCCCTTTTGATATAACCGTTTGGAAATGGCCGCCTGTTCGACGGCAAGACGGGGTTGGGTGTTGGGTTTAACTTGTTGCGGTTCAACAGGCGACCCAGGCAAAGGAGGACCATCCGTGGTCGAGCTGTGTTGGTTTATCCAAGGGCTGTTTTTTGTCGTGCTGGCTGCGCATGCATCGCCCGCTTGATTTGTCACAGGGAGCCTGCGTGAGCAACATGCAACCAAGTGGAATATACTATTTGTTTGAGGCTGACTTTGCACGCATGTACATGTGTATATTCGTAATATAATATGTTACTGAGCCAGAACTGTGAGACCCAATACCAGCAAATCTGTATCTTAGATGGTTAATCCATGTGTATGTAGACATGTGTGTGTGTATATATTTATGTATCTCTCTCTATATATACGGCAGGCACCGCCGGTATATCTCTTTATATGTGTATGTGTACATACATGTCATAGGTCAGCATATATGCTTGCAGAATCATTTCCACGAGTCGCTTGTGATCCGCAGATCCCTGGGATCCTGTACCGGGCACTCTCGCGGAGCAGCCGGGAGCCCAGTCCCAAAGAGCTGGTGCCATTTGAGACCAGGAAACACGAATGCGGCAATCAGACGTTGGGAGTTAGTCGGGAAAACTTAACACGACGAAGACAACAGAACTAGAGAACTAATGCATAAGTTAGACAGGACTAACCAGCTGTTCAGAGTGAGCTTCGCTTCATTGCGGTGATGTTTAAGAGGAAATCGAACGTTTAGGTTGGACACCAAGCAATTATGCAAAATTAGGCAGGCTTTGGAATCAAGGAGAGGGTCCAGAAGACGACAAGTGGCATTGTTTCGATCTTTTTCTTAGGCGTTCACACCGCCCTTGCCTTCTAGTGTTCAGCAACTGGAAACGCCATTGTACGCGCTGTAGGCAGCCTAAATCTGCTCGGAGGTGGTTGAAGAGCTCGGCGCTATGGTGTGTGTCTGTGTGTGTGTGTGGGAATAGTTCTAGGAGACTCCGTTTGAACGTTGGGTTCAAGCTGTAGGCACTTCCCTACTAAATACCTGAAATTTAAGTATTTTCTAGGCAAAAGGAAGATTCTGAATAGGGTCTTGATCTTACAGACTTGGGTCGTTGTCCAAAGTGGGGTGTACAAGGGATGGTCCCTTTCCAATACCTTACATCAACCACTTGACAACCCTTGTACAGCTTCCCTTAAAAAAGCACAATGACCACGATCCACAGAGTTTTCAGGGGACAGCCCAGTGGAGGCCTGACCAGCGCCGTGAGTTGGGTGAAAGACTTCAGCGAGAAGCGCGCGGGCCACTGAGCCATCGAGCCATTGGCGATTGGAATAGCCAGGAACGACCCGTGATGAAGCTCCCCAGTTGTGGCAGAGTAGTTGTTAGACATACAATCCGGACAGTCTATGTATATATATATATAGATACAGACCCCTGGAAATGTCACCCCAGAGGAATAATGAAAATCAAATCGGGTGCATGATACGCCCTCCAGCTCTGTTTGAAAGAGGTTCCTTTAGTTGGAAGCCTTTCTTTTGCGGGAACGATCCCTGATTAAAACTGGGGAGCTTATTCATCAGAGATCAGCATTATATTTTTACTACCTTTTGAGCACGATATAAGAGCACCCCTATAAGTGGGGAAGCCCTTTGGTACATCGCTAGACAAAGATGAAAATTATGATTAAGAAATTACTTTTACTGAATTGTGTTTTTTTTTGATATAGGTCGTATTTTTGTTAATATGGAAATGTAAATGGTTCTTTTCATCTCGTTTTTTTTTGTTATAAATATTTTTTTTCTTTTTGCGGTTTGGTAATATTTTATTTTTGATTGATATGGTGGCTTGTAGAATAAATAAAGGATTCAACTTGGGAAATTATTCGACTTGAATACTTTGAATAAATTTGATTCGATATGTTTTTCTCCTTTTTTATATTTTTATTGTTTTTATATTGGTTTGATATTATATTTAGTTTGTATTTTTATGTTTAATTTGTGTTTGTTTGTTTGTGTTGGTGTTTATTGTTTTAATTTATTTGTGTTTTTGGTGTTTTTTATATATATATATATATGTTTTTTATATTTTGTTTAGTTTTTGTGTTTGAATGATGTTTTGGTATTTTGGTGATTTTTTTTATTTATTTGTTTTGATTTGATATAAAATAATGATTATCTTTAATTGATATTATTTATTTATATGTAATTATTATTTATAAATAGATATATTTTTTTAAATTATATAATATATTATTAATTTAAATAATTTTTGAATTATTTAACTAAATTTGATTTTGGTATTTATTTATAAATATATAGAAATTATATTTATATATATTTATATTCTATTTATTAAATTATTTGTCGTCGAATAATTATGTTTTCTTTTTATTTGGGAAGGAAGGAATTTATTTATAATTTGTAAAACCAACGGGCATATAGGAGGTTTATGACCACGGATTTTTCTATGAACATAATCTGCAAAACTAATGGGCCTATAGGGGGTCGTCGATTGGGGATTTTTTGAAGCCTTGTCCCTAAGCGGAACCTATTAACGCATCTAATTGGGGAGAGACCTTTTGTAAGATGATTATAACCTGCAAAATTAACGCGCCTAAAGGGGGGGGGATGGGTTTTTATTGGAAGAGAGAGATATTTAACCTCTACCATATATAAATATATAAATATTATAAATAATTAAAAAATATATTATTACAAATATTAAATTTAATATTTTTAAATATAATATTATATATATATATATTTAATTTAGTTTAAAAACAAATAAACATATTATTCGTATTATTTATAGTTATTTTATATTAGTAAAATCAATATTATATTAATATGATTTTTTATTAACTAATATAAATTATAGATATTTATATTGCTTTTTAATTCTAATTTTATATTAATATATATATATAAATACATATTAATGATTTTTATATATATATGGTTTGTTTTATATAATTTTATTCTATATTATTTTATATTTTTTATATATCTAAATTAATTATACTATTATTATAATGTATTTAGGATCTATTTAAATTCATATTATATAATCTTTATTCAATATTATTATATGTCAAATTCTTTGAATTATTGTCGAATGCACTAAACCATATTAATTCTTATTGAATTGTATCGTAGGAATTCCCTTTCTTTGAATTTATTTTTCTCGATAATCGATATTAAGCCGTGCTAATTCATATAAACTTGCACCTATCTGCACGGACTAATTAAAAGAGATTTTCAAGCTTTTAGCCAAAATCACTAAATATATCGAAATTCTATTAGATTTCGAGAATCTTTTTTTTTTTTTTTTTTTTTTTTTTTTCCGAGACATTATATAATTCATGTTATTTGATGTTCTTCAACATGTTGCAATATAGCGAAAAGACGACATATAAAAGGATTGTAAATTGAATTGAACAAATTATATTAATAAATTATATTGGAAAATATTAAAGCAAATTTATATAAGAATAATTATTAGAGAGTTATAGAGCACATTATATTAATATATTATATAGACTATTATTTGGGCGAATTATATACATAATTTATATATATTTTTTGAATATTGATTTTTTTTTCAAATTATTATTATTATAGGAAATATTTATGAAATATATAAATCTTTGTCGTATTATAAGCTCAAATTATATAAAATCATTGTTTTTTCCTTTTTTTTTTTTTCATTTAAATTAATATAATTATATAAATTTATATTTATATTCTCCGATAAACCGGAACGACCTCGAGGATAGCAAACCATTACAACGGTACTTCGGCCGAATCGTCGTGCTTGCGGCGAGCGGCTATGCTTGTCCCGAATTTTCTCCGCGACATAATTCCCGCCTCTTCATGCGGCCCGGATAGGCCCGAAATTTCGGGAGATTCTTAATACATTTATATTTACTTAGAATTCCCGTGGCGTAACCAAACCAAATTTTGCCGAATTTTGCGTCGCCTCCGACGACGCGACATTGCCCCCATAAATTTATTCAGAATTTAACGGCTTTCCGAAAAAATATATCGAACAAAAATTCGAAGACATTAAAGGATCTAACCGAATCGACATTCCTCGAAAACATCGTGCCGGGTGTCTCTGTATCTTTGTCTCTCTCTACGTCTCCCAGTCTGTTTCCATATGTCCATATTTATCTATTTCTACTTTCTATCTTTCCTTATCTATATTTATGTATGTCTATATATCCTAATTTGTTTCTTTTTAGTGTTATTTCTATCTATCTGGCTATGTTTCTGTATCTTTCTCGGGTTATTTCGATTTGTTTCTGTTGATCTCTATATGTCCGTGTCTTATTTGTCTTTATATGCCCGTATCTATCGTTCGTCTTTAATTATTTGTGTCTTTTTATATCTCTCTGTGTATTTCCGTATGTCCTTATCTACCTATTTAGCAATATCTATCTATCTCTATTTTTATCTTTATTTTTCTGTATATTTTCACTTGTTTTTCCGAATGGATTCATAAAAAATAGAATATTTCCGCGCTTGCCACGTGTCATATCTCCTTTCTATTTTTCTTACTACCAAAAAAAAAGAAAAAAAGAAAGAAAAAAAACAAGAGAAAGGAAAAAAAGAGAGAGAGAGAGAAAGAAAAAGAGAAAAAGAGAGACTTACAGCAAGAATAATTATTGCTGGTGGATGCCGGAGGTAGAGGTAATGGCTCTCTAAGGGTGCCTCCGGCACCGGGAGAGATTAGCCGATGCCCCAATAAGACCTAGACAAGCTGTCCCTCGTCTTGTGAGAGAGATGTTTTTCCTCTCTCTCTTTGTCTCTTAGAGAGAAAGGAAGAGAGAGAGAGAGAAAAAAAAAGAAAAAGAGAGAAAAAGGAAAGAGAGAGAAAGAGAGAGAAAAAGAGAGAGAGAAAGAGAAAAATAAAAAGAGAGAAAAAAACGAGAGAGAGAAATAAAAACAATAAAGAGAAAGAAAGAGAAAGAAAAACATACAAAAAGAGAAAGAGAGAGAAACAAAGAAAGAAAAACAAAAAGAAAAATATAAAAAAAGAAAGAAATATAAAAATAGAATAAATAGATAGGTAAGCAGGTAAACGGCAGGTAAGCAAATAAGCAAATAGGCAAGTAAGCAAGTAGGCAAGTAAACAAGTAGGCAAGTAAGCAAGTAGGCAAATAAACAAATAAACAAACAAATAAATAAGTAAGTAATAAGAAAATAGGCGGCTAAACAAATAGACAAATGAGAAAATAAACAAATAAGCAAACAAATAAGAAACATGATTTTATCTCTTTTGTTCTTTTTTTCCCTTCATTTTTTTTTCCTTCTATTTCGTTCTTATTATTTCTTCTCTCTCTCTTTTTTTTCTTATTAATATTACCATTAATAGAATTAACGAATTTAACAAATACATCACCATCAATAAATATAAATTTGTCGATTCAACTTTCGAATTAAAAATAAAAATAAAAATAAAACCCAATTCAAACCCTCCTTATCCAATAATTATCTACTCTTAACAAAAAGATAAATAAATTAAACCTATATAACTATAAAATTCAATACTATATCATAATCTATTCTTTAAATCCAATAAAATATATTTATATTATTAATTTAATATATAATTAATATATAAAACTTAATTATATAAAATTAATATATTATAATATTAAAATATTTTTACATATATCTATAATACCATCAATATAATTACTATTATCCCAATATTCCAACAAACAACACACCCATTATTAATCTAAAAAAAAATATCCATACCACCAAAAATATATTGCCCAACATTAATCTTCTAAATTAAATAATATATTTTATATTTCATATAATCATGTTTATATATAATATATAATCAATATATATTTTTCAATTATATTTCTATTGAATTTTAATTTTATTTATATATAATTTCCTATTATTTCCATAATTTAATAATAAAATAATTCAATATTAAAATCAATATCAATTAATATAAATATTATTCATTAATAATCTAAAATTTAACAATCAATTCTACCTATAATTTCAAAATGAAATATAATAAAACAACATCAACACAAATCGTTCGTCCACATTTTAAACATAAAAAACAAACAATACACAAATATATAAACAACATAAACAAATCAACAACAAAAAAATAACAAATTCACAATCCAATATCATTTAAAATACAAATATCATATCAACATCAAAACCAAACCAAAAATAACATATTATTCAACTCCCAACATATCAATCAATACTTAAAATCTTAACTAAATATTTCCACAATACATCCAACTAAAATATTTCTAAATATTAATCATACCTAATATAAATATATGTCAAATACCTATCATTAAAACATGCTTAAAATACATTATATCAACAAAAACATAAAATTATTTAATATTAATTTTATTAAAAATATTTATTTATAATTAAATTATCAAATACACCTAGTCATATTTATTTTAAAATAATATAAAATAAATTAGTATATATCTCCCAATAATACATAATTTCAATACATTTAACCCAAACAATAAAAAACAAAATAAACTTCAACAAACCACAATATTCAAACTAAAATACTTAAAAATAAAATAAAATATATATCAATCAAATAAAAAATAATCAACTCTTAACTATACAACTACCAAGATATAAAATAGTAATTCTATCGAAATTCCTCCCCCCACCCACAAAAAAAACCTAAACCATATTCAATTTCGTACTTACCAAAACATTAACATTATTCCCAAATAATTAAACAAGTGCAAATACAAACAAATACTTTACCCAATTCTATTAAACATACACCAACTATCTAACAATAACCTATATACATATATGAACAATACGTATAATTGCATATCTTAACCCAACAACAAAACCTCCTTAATGATTTACCATCGAAACATACAAACATGCAATAATGAGCAAGACATTGCTTTTATAAAACCAATGTACTATTTAACTTAGAAACAAATATTTTCCCAATCAAATTCCCGCCTCAATTATTTTATCGAAATTCTATATGTATCAATTATATTATTTACTTTATCAAATACTAAATTTGAATTTCTTCTATTACATCATGTTTTTTAACATCGATTTCTGAAGTTATGAAATATTTGCAAATCATATTTGCCATACCAATCACCAAATGGGCGTCTTTGCCTGGGCAGATCTGCACACCGCTCTCAAGTCACCCTGTTGTAGGCAGGCATGCTGAGTTCCCGGCCAACGCGCTGGCAAGCAGGATGCCAGAAAGCCACACCACGGCGGCAATCGCGGCAACGATCAGAAAAAGCAAACCTGCACGTGGTTTGTGCATCACTTCATTCCCTTCCCACACTTAGCCATATGGGTGGCATGCTTGCTTCGTATTCCGACAAGGGTCCCCTGTGTGAGACACCCTCGAATTGCAAATGTAAACCTTGAGAGCCTGCGCCCTTTCTGCGGGAATCAACCACACAACAATCCCACATAAAGTGCGGTTGTGGCCATCCAAGAGTTATTGACACACACACCGGCAGCACCGCGTGCGTCCTTCTGCAAAATCGAGTCCCACGGCAAATGATTAAGTGAAACCAATGGAATCGATTTTCTGCCAAACTGACCTACAAACGACAAGTACAGCACCAAGGGCTGCTAGGTGAGCCTTTTACTAAGAGTGTCGGACAGGTAGGGATATAAAATCAGTCATCAATCAGTGGCAGTCATGTTGCATTGAAAGCACCACAAACAACAGCTTCAAGGGAAAATTGCTTGCCCCTGGCTACGTGCTCCAACGATATACCAAAGAAAACAGGGGGCAGGGGCATATCTCTAAAGCAGCTCCACGTGACTTAGCCCGTCAGGAACTCATCTCCTACCTTTGAGCCAGGGATTGGCCAACTCTGTGAATCCTTAGGGAATGGTCAAAACCCTGTTTGTTTTGACCAAAGTTGCCCAAAGGGCTATGTTGTTTTGACCATAGTTAGCCCTTTGTGTTTTGTTTATGGTCAACTTTGCGGAAGACGTGGCCATGTTTTGACAACCCCTAGGCCCAAAGTTGATTCAACTTGAGCAAACTTGTATGTAATCTCAAACTCAGCATGGACACATGTGTTCATAATTTTCTCTCACGCTAGGTTGGGACTTTATGCAGCCCCCGCAAAGAATCAAAGGGCACTTCCAAATGGTTGATTATCTAGCTTACACCCCCTGAAGAAAAGCGAAGCTGTCACAGGCGATATTAATGACACCGCTGGTGGGCAGCGTGTATATACAAAGAGAGCAGGGGTGAGCAAAGAAACAGTTTCCTAGTTGGTCAGCCCCACATCTTCCCCAGCTCCAAAATGGGACACCTCCCGTTTTGGCAAGTTAGTCAAGGCCTCGTTCGCGTCCCGCGTTTGTGGTTTCAAAGACTGCCAGGATGAGCAATCCTGCCCAAACCCGTGGGTTTGGCGGGTGTTTGGCTTTGTTCTATGACTTAGGCATTGCTTCAAGGAAATTTCAGAAACCAATGCATGTGCTGGTTGTCCAAACCCTGCCTCAAGGCTGGAAAGCTCTAGCCGCAAAGAATGCATCGAAGCATTTGCTCGAAGCGGAGGACTCCCCCCAGTCCGGTGCCAAGGTGGGTACGAGGGTTGTCTCTCATTCACCCTCGGCGTTTGAGTGCTCAGCACGCTCACAACCAGCATTTGAGTGCGTTTACAACCACCCTGACAATTTGGATCTCCCTGTCTGTACCCATCCAAGGAATTAGTTTTCTCGGCCCTGCCTGCTGTCTGCTTCTTGGACCACTGCAAGCGGCCTCAGTGAGGGCCCCCTTTGTTAAAGGACCATTGGTAACTTGTGGGTTCGGTTACTCAGGACCAGGACTGTACACTTCTCAGACACTTGCATACCTGTGCAAAAGCTTTGGCAAAACTGCGGCGCCAGAGGATGGCTTCGCTAATGCTTTTGAAGGTGCATGTGCGGATGCAAATGTTACAAGGGGTCTACACAGAAGCCACGCGATGATTGTAGATTACGCCCCTCGCACAGGTTGTTTGTCTTCTCCGGAATGTTCTGAAATGAGCAATAGAATCAGCGTTGGTCGGCTGTCACCTTGAACACCGTTCCTTTCGCTTCTCTCATCTTCTGCTTTGGGTCGGGATTCAATTGGGCAGGTCTTGTTGACCATTATCAAACGCCCACATTGAGCGTACCACCTGAACATTGACAATTGCCTTCCACTCCTGAGGGCGGGGCCAGACATGCTGCCCATCATGCGGTCCACGGCCGGCGACATGGCTGCAATCATCTCGGCAGGCACTCCGAAGCAAAACCGCCTCGCCCAACAGAAGCTTAGAACAACACACGGAAGGGGCTTTTGCCCCAAACCACACAAACACATGCTCCTGGTTCATATTTGGCGAACCTTGCAAGGTAAATTCATTTGAAAAAACATCCGAGGGGTGATGCTTCACATCATGCAACAAGGGCATCATAGGGACAACTGAGCTTAGGGGTACGAAAGCTCGGGAAGGTGTTACACTGTGCAACGCAGCAAACACTTGTCTCGTTCACCTGCAAACACATACACATACAAGGCTGCAATTCATGTCCGCGTGGGCCGCAAAACGGACTAACATATGCTGGCATACGGAACCTTTCTGATTGGATCCAACTGCCCTGTTGCGCGACCTCATTCACGGCACATATGCAACCTTTATTGAATCTAGCATGCACCGCACTCGCCCACACTCGCTCGTACACAGACCTGTCTGCCGAGCCACCGCCCACTTCACAGGCTGCAATGGAGTGCTAGCCTGCAGCTCAGGGGAAGGCAGCAAGGGCCACGTCATGAATTCGCGAGGGCGTGTTTGTGGCTCTGTACCCTAAACCAATACCCCCTTTCTGTCCCATATAACTACACAAACGGGTAGTGGTACATGTCGAGTCGTCCCCCCAACCACTTACATTCACTCTTTTCACACACCCTTTCAGCCACCCCGCCTAAACCAGCTCTGCAGGCCGAAGGTTGCCCCATGGTTGCAAACATGATTTCAACAAACGAACCATTGCTGGTGATCCAACCTCCCCCTTTGGGGTATGTCTTCCAATTCCAGCCTCTTTCAAGGGTAAATTCCGGCTTGCAAAACAACCTGCAAACCCTGCCCAAGGTGACCGACTGGAGTTCCAAAAGTTCTCCTCGTGGGTGCCGCGTTAGTGGGAAGGAGGCAACACCTCTCAAATGGGCGAGTTGGCCCAAGTTCGATGTTACTTTTTCAGAAAAACCACAGACTTTGCAACCAAACAAACATTTCGGGCTGCTTCCGTTTCGTAGCACCTCCAAATATCCATCGGAAAGTGTGTCAATCTAGGCGACCCCCAAAATGATGAAGTGTTCTTCAGGTTTCCCTGTCCCCCCAAACGCCTTTGACTCGTCCGAGTCTCCGGCCACGTAGACTGCTGCGTAGGTCGCCATGAAGGTCGGCCACCTTCGGGGCGGAGGCAGCCCCAACCTCTTGGCAGTGAGGTACCAGGCCTCAGCTCCGGATGTCAGTGCAATGCATATGCATGCATACAAACATAAATGCGAGTGTACATATTGTTTTAAGTATTCGTATATATATACACACTATACATATATATATATATATATATACTATATAGATATATTAATACTTTATACACATATAACTCACTGCCTGGCCATGTGACCCAGGTCCCAAAAAGGCACTTGGTCGTGACACGCTGACATTGAAACAAAACTACACAAATGAGCATCGAGATTCCCCTAACATGCCTAAATCGTTCGCAGAACACTAGCTTCGCATCCCTTGTGTTCGTTCACACCAGCTGGCGTGCCACTGCTCGAGCCCTGGCACATCAAGGACAAATCTAATCGCTCCAAAGGGTGGCACCCATGATCAAACATGGCGCTGCGTTGGTTGATCTGTTTCGTTTCAAGTGGATCCTGTTTTCTCTTCCGAGGCGCAATGCCGTTGATGACTGCATGCTTCAGCAGCTTTAGGGACCTCAGCTAGCGCGGGCTCCTCGGGCTGTTTTCCGCCGGTGCTTGCATGGTGGAAAATCCGCCCTTCCTGTGATACCAACCCCATGATCATTTTGTCACTTAGGAGATTAGGATTGCTCCAAAAACGCTAGCATGAGGGTAGACATTTGGCCCTGGTACAATGGAAACGCAAGGTTTCACTGTGCACCCCTGGTGTTTGTGGTCTTGACAGGACCTTTCATTGTGGCTCTCTGCAGGGTGGACAAATGCTTTGAGTGACCCGCATGGCCTGAATGATCCAATGCGTCTCTCTT
>CAUJNA010002269.1:729836-784836 GCA_963377175.1 Effrenium voratum | reverse complement strand
AGCGCAAAATGTAACATGTTGCCAAACATTGCTCCCCTCCATATCTTTTTTCAACATATTGCCATGGTTGCTCCCCTCCGGATTAACATGCTGTCTAGAACCAACTCCTTTTACCTTTTATCTTTTTGGGTTCCATGTTACTAGTAATTTGCAGGAAGGCATCGGATTCACCGAGATCCTGGCGGATGCCGGCAGGCGCGCAAGGCGCGCCAGGCACGGCTACAAGCATGGCGCAGGCTGGAAGACACGAACAGGATTCCTTAGATGTCCCGTTTAAGCCCAAGGGAACGCCCGAAAAAGGTTTACACTATTTCGGAAATGTGAGCCGATCTGGGTCAAGTTCGCCTCTAGGATCGTTCATACCAAACAACAGGGACCGAATACAAGTAACTGAAGGAGCACCTTCAGCTTACATGTTGCATGCCACACCGCGATTTGCTCGTGCCTTGACGTGCGAGCGTTGCCCAGCCGAATGCGTAAGAATGTTTGCGAGGGCCGCTGTTGCGGGTGTCTTTTTGAGGGTGCCCCTTTGTAGAGGAAATTACCGTATGGGAGAAGAAGGATCTGCTAAGCCCGCTTATATTAGGGGCCATGATATTCAGACGCTTGTATTGACCCCCTAAAATATGATATCCAGGCCCCATATTTTGGTCACTTACACTGGTCAAAAGGGTTGATTTCGAAGGAACAACACATCTTATGGGTGACCATTTTTTCCGAAATTATGAGGCGCAATTGAACCAACTTACCTTATGCGTATGGGATAATGATGCTTGTAATTCTTGAGCCCCCCGTTTTACAAGCCCCGGCTGAATCTCGGCTCCGGGTTGTCAGCTACTCGCCAGGCGAGCTGAGCACCAACGGGAGCACGCGCTTTCCATCCATGCCACACTTGAGAGCTCGTTGGAGAGCGCTGTCCCTTCGGCAATGAAATTCCCCAAAAACCCACTGACCCCCCATGCACAAGCAAACACATTGTTCCAAAAGTTTCCGCCCAGTCAATATCGGCGGCTGGTTTCTTAAGGCTCCATCTCTGCCAACTGCTCGCTTGGCATTTTCACCTGGGCCCCGGACAAAAGTACGTGTTGCCCCAAAGGACATCGGGCGGGCCTTCTGGCTTTTGCCGTCAACTCTGGATGGGTCCCCGTTTCTCTTCCCCCGCAAAACAACCGTAGACTGACAGTAGACCTTTCTTGGTTGATCACCTCCCTGCGCTCGTGTGCCGCGAGAACGGCAAGCGCCTTTTCACTTCCGAGCACGCCTAGCTCTGGCATGTCTCACAAAGCACCTCGCGTCGACCTTGAGAAGCACAAGTGAACACCAGCAGTGAACACTAGACCAGTGAACGCCAGTCAAATCTTGCGCCCACGGAACAACTGTTGCCATTAAAATATGTGTTTGCTTGCAGAACCGCACTGGCTTGCACCGTCAAACATGTGTTCAATCCGGAGTGAGTGAAGGACTTTCAGCACGCAAATGTTTCTTTTCTGCCCCCCACACAAGAACCATGTTTCGTTGTTCCTCATCTCCTTTTAGCTTTGAATGAGGTTTCCTGACGTGCAAACCTTTGAGATATTTAGCAAGAAGATGACATCTGCAGAGTGCAGAACCTGTGCAACAGTCTGGTGCTCTGCGAAGGCAATGGATGCGCCATGCCATATTTTGCTGAGAACACTGTGCGGCCCTTTCGCGGGTGTGCTGGCACAACTTTTGCAGCGCGGCGCATCATTTGGAACCAATCACCTAAGGACAACTCCCCTTCGGCAAACGAAACCAGGGATAAGCTGCAGGTAGCCACGAACCGCAATCCTCCAAGAAATTGCGCGTCAAACCCGCGAACGCTACGAAGGTTCGCACGTGTTCGCACATTCTCGCCAACGCCCTTGCTGGAAAATGGGAGGCTGCACCGGCCGGAAGCTTTCAAGTCCAGGGGCAAAGCAAACTCAGATCGGGGTCATCATGGCTTTGCCAGGTTGGGGAGTATCAGGTTTTTCAACCGTGAGAAGAAACCTAGCCAACACACCCCTGGACGCAAAAACAAGGCTCTGAGGACCTCTTTGCAAACTATGCGGAACTCTGCCCATCGCGGATCTGCCATGTCAGTTGAGACTGCGAGAGCTAGGACCGACTCGCCTTGCTTCCACAGTTCTGGCCGCCGGACCCTCCTCTTGGCTCTTGGTACACAAAGGTACCGAGTCCTGTTTTGCTAGGTCGAACAATTTCGACCCTGGAAAATGGGAGACAAAGTCGTAGCTCGCCACATCTGGTCGCAGAGCCGCGGCCCATTCAAAGTCTGGTGTAAAAATCGCGGTGCGACTGTGCCGGAGAAAGATGTCCACCACTTCTGCAAGCATACTTTGTGCGTCCGTACTTTGACCGGAAATGCAACTCCGTAGCCAAATAGGGCGGAGTCTGAAGACCCCTTTGCACTTCACACCACGCACTCGACATGTACAGCATGCACGGGAAGAAACATTTCTGAGAGGCCTCGTTCTGTGCAGGAGGGCAAACCGACAATTCTCCCAAAAATGCACGTGTTCCAAACCATTTCCCCCAGGAAACAAAGGGAATACATCTGCTAACCCGTTCAAGAACCCAAGGCGAAGGTTTGCCCACCAGGAGCGGCAAGGGCATTTCACCAGCTCCGGCAGCGATCTTGGGCCGAAAGGGCGCGGAACCCTTGGCGCGATTGTGCTTCAATCGATACGGCAACACGCCTTCCAAATCATATTCAGAAAGCATGAAGCCGATCCGCGACATGGGACATCGCAGAGGTCTAGGAACCTGGGATGGTTTCACCACTGCTCGAAGCATCTGGCTTCTGGACCCGTTTTGCAAAGCCCTGTCCAAAAGGGCCCCAAAGTGGCCAGGGTCCCAACAGAGCCTTGTTTCCCGGATGCAAGCACCTTCCCAGCTCCTTCTTCCTCTGCGAGACATGCAGCATAAGTATCTTTGATCAAGACTGAGCTCAGACCGAAGTCATGGCGTCTTGGCTTAAGGCTTGGTGGCACAAAAAATGCAGTGCCCTGAAAAAAGAGCTACGAAACTCTGAGACAGTTGGCACCACTCGGAGACCCAACCAATGCATGCACATATACAATTGAGTCGAACCACTCATTGAAACCGTTGGCTCTCAGACTCCCCGGCTCGAGAGACGCCAAATCTCTCAGAACCCCCGACTCAGAGACAAAGCTATCCGTCGAGGAAGCGACATCCTTGGAGACTGCCCACTCGCCTGCCCTCCCCAAAAGGAAATGAGCTGCATGCCGAATCGAATGCGAAACCAGAATCATCTGTTCTGGGTGAAGCTTTTCAGAATTCACCGACCTAAAGTGAGGAAGCTCCATCTTCAGCTTGAACCGGTCCGCGCTGTTGCCATTTAACTTGCCCAGAGTTGCTGCCTTCAGTGCAAAACCGGCCTACCATCCAGCTGGAAAAGTGCGGGGCACAAAGAGGGAGACGTGGCAGAAGCGGACAAGTCCAGGGCTGCTCGCTGAATTCGGATTGCACACTCACCACTCTGGGCGACTGGCCTCAGAAACAGCAAGTGAGAGCAGCAATGGCCCTGCCCTCCGGTGGTTCAACTGGCGTGAGAATTCTCAAAACCTGCTGCTTCAAGTGGGACCAGGCCTCATCAATCCCATTCGACTTCCAGTCACAAGGAACATTGCTTGGCTCTGAATAAGGGCAAAAATCCAAACAGCCAAGAAATGTTGCTCAGCATTTCTCTTGACGGTCTAGGTCTAGTCAGGCTACTCATATCTCTGAGTCTCAAATATTAAGTTATCAAACGGCATGGGAAAACACCCGTAGCCACATCTGACTCTATAGGTAGTCGGAGAAACTCCTGCTGTCCCCCAACAAATGCCTCAAAGAAATGTCTTGTCGGGCTTTTTGTCTGGGTACAACATTTGGTCAGGATCACGTATTGTTGTTGCAGAACCCTGCATTGTAATCTGCAGAAAAAAAGAAAGACGCATGTACTGCAACGTTTCGGTTCCCCAGATGCTCAGCTGCTCGCATCCCGATGCGGGATCATTTCCAAGCCCGTCCGGCCTGGGAGCTCATACGGTACATCAGGTCTCCAATAAAGCAGGCCGGCTACAGTAAATTCTGCACGTTTTGGCAAGCAGGATGCATATCTTAACTGTCCAAATCACAGGCTGTATGCTTGTCTTTGTCAAGGCAATACTATCTTAGGTGTTGGGTAACATTGTTGACCTGAGTGTCCGCAACCTCTTTGAGTACAGCGCACAAAAAGATGAACATCTGTGGGATGTGAGCACAGCACATGTGACAAGTTCGTGTCTCATGATAATTCACAACATGGAGTGCACCGTCAAGGAAAAAGGCGCGCCACCACCTCGAACAAGTAGAATTGAGCAATTTGAATTGAGCACTTTCTGCATGTTTCTAGTCAACCTCATTGCCAAATGTCGGGCTCCAGCTTTATGACATGTACAATGTCACGCGCACTCAGAAGCCCAAATCTAAGCTGCACCGCGTATTGTACAAGAACCACTCAACTGTTGTCCACTGCAGGGCACATGCTGCTCATGCAAACCTACGCAAACTGCGCAGAAGACAACCATAAATGACCCCAATGCAACAAAACGTCTTTCTGATGCCAAAGTTGTTTCTTGAAGACAGCTCAGATTGCAGCAGCAATTCACAGTTGCATGTGCAACTCGCAAGATAAGGTAACTGGCCCTTGAAATGCATTCACCACCTGTGCAACTGAACTGTTCATGTTGCCCGGGCAAGGAAGACCTCAGGGCAACAAATTTAGGGATGAAATTCATCTGATGGAATACCCATGCGAACCCTTGCGGAGGATCTTGCCCATTGCCGGCCTTGGCGCTGCGTGGTTTTGCCAGGTCGGAGTCGTTAGA
The DNA here is from genome assembly GCA_963377175.1 of Effrenium voratum. Taxonomy (NCBI): domain Eukaryota; class Dinophyceae; order Suessiales; family Symbiodiniaceae; genus Effrenium; species Effrenium voratum. The sequence continues at coordinate 779,944 of CAUJNA010002269.1, read as the reverse complement.
CTCCTGGTGCCCGCGTTATCCGAAGTCCCGAAGCGGGTCCTTGGGCCAAGGAATAATTTGCGCGTATCCCAAAACTGGCGGGCGCCCTTTCGGATGACTCGCGATACAAGACGCACAATGTTTACAAGAAGAACATTGCGCTATGATCATAATGTAATTTGGTTTCAAAGTACCCCGCACCCCCATCATGATCATTTAGGCCACAAACTCAGGCAGCCCGTAGCGACGAGGTTGAGTCCTTGCTGAAGGCAGACACCACGGTAGTGGACTCCGTGTCTTCGGAGCTGACAGAGGGAGACTGCGCGGGGCTGGGCGCCACTGCTGAAACACGGGCGACTTGGGGCCCTTTAAAGTCTTAAAGTGGTCGCATTTTGAGGGCTCTCAAAACTACTTTTGGAGGTTGCTTTCCTTTTAATCACCATTTGAAGGAGACATATTGAAGATGTCACTTTGCTGAACCCAGAACAATTGCCTCAACAACCCATGGTCTGTACCAAGAATGCCTTCCCTCTCATGCATACGTCACTCACTGACCATACCCATGTATTCCAGCTAACGAACACTCTGTCCGATCACTCCCCGATTGGAACGGTTGACCCGGACCCCGGAATATGCCCCCAGGCTGAAATCGTAGGCCCTTGAAGGCCGGGATTGACGGTTCCTCAATTACTACATGGCCGTTCAGCCGCAACTTAGGGTTCCAAACGAACATTCGAATACACCAAAGCAACCACGAAGCTATGTGTGGGGCCCTGAATCCTGAAAAATCAAGATTCGGTACAAGATTGCCTGGCCGCTCAGCGCGTCCTTTACGCAACCAGAAGAAATGAACGAGTGAAGTCATGTTTCATTTTTCACTCACTTTATTGCTGGCAAGACCTGACCAATCATTGGCTCATTAAACAGAAGGGTTCGATCATCTGGTCGCTGCGGTTGGCGATATCTGAAGTCATCATACACCTCATTGCAATTGGGAAGGTCGGCCTTGTTGGATTTAGGCCCCTTGACTGAGTGTGACGAATTGGAACCGAAGTGGAGCTCATTTTTGAACAGGGGTCCCGTTTAATGCATATGCAACCATCTCTCTGCACATGGAACTGAAGGTGGGGGATTGTACACACTCACCAAATAAATTGTTGAACTCTTCCGTGAGTTCTCCCGTGAGGCTATTCTATCTAGCCCAGCTGCACGGGATACATGCATGACGCGCTAACCCATATATATATATATATATGTTGGCAGTAACGATGACTTAGCAACCAATTCGATTTAGACTGGCTCACACACTAACAAACTCCCAGCTTGACAAGCAGGTTCAATTACTTCGCATGGCGTTCGCATCTATTTCCCCCCCTCGACTCAACTCGCCTCCGCTACCTTTGAGCGATGCCGGAACAAGCTGAACCACCTCGAGCCTGGCCAAACACCGGGACCAACGCACCCGTAGGTTGGTTTCCTTTTGGGTTCCCTTTTTTCATTTCCCACACAGGAGTCCCCCTTTTTAATCTGAGAAGGTCCCTTGTGTTCCTTTGCACACCATGCAAAAGAGAACTCCTTTACATTCCAAATTGGGGTAACCCCCCTCAAACACATTCTTTGGACAACCACCCCACCCAGGCTGGGTACACCTCTGTACAAACCACCAGAACATGTGTAAGCCGGCGACCTTGTCTATCAGAAATCCGCCGACCCCTGCTTCCTAAAAGGGGAGGCGCCTGGCAATGGCTGCACGTATTGTACAAGCAGCCATGGGTCTGTTTAGCTCATTGAGTCTTATGTTTTAGCTTTGTCTAGCCTTTTCATGCTTTATGCATGCAACCGAGGGGATGTTGGATGTTGCCTGTTGTGTTGCCTGTTTAGACGTATTTAGCTTCATTAGTTAGCCTTATTCGGCTTTATTATGATTGTAGCCGCATTCTTACTTGTCTACAGGATCAGATTGTTGCGTCAGACATCGGAACTTTTGGGAGCATGTGCAAATGATACTCGAGCAGCATCTGCGGCTCGATTCGACCATGGGGCAGGCTTGTATAGGCTTATATAAATTGTAGAACTGGCTTTCAGTGGAGGTAGATGTTGGGCTGGAACTTGCTTGTGAAAATTGAGTGATGCTTAGCACCAGGAGGCGGCACCGGGCGGCAGACCTGGAAGCCAACAACCTCTTCTTTGAAACGGGCATAACTTGTGGCTACAACATAACACAATCTTAGCCATGTTCCAAGAACATGACTTGAACAGCCCAGTCGGGAACAACAGAGATGTTACTCTAAATCTCTGGCTCCTCAGAATGCATCAGCGCAAGAGTAAACCACCCCGAACTGGCGCCAACAGCGTGCCCTGGAAAAGAAGCTGGTGCTGCTGCCCACAGGTGCCTCTTTCGGTCCCCAGAAGCCACCCCATCGATCTTCATTCGGTGTCGGACCCGTGGCACCCTCCCTTGGCGAATGGCTTGTTCAGTTGACAACGCCACTTTCAAAAGGGTGCCCTCAGCACACAAACAAATAAGCTGAAGACGCAAGACTGTGAGCACGGCAGGAGCGCAACACACCCTCAAGGATGCAACACCCAGTCGTCGCATGCGTCCAACACAAGCCTTGTTCAATGTCCACGGGACCCAAACATAAACGAGATTGACGACGACTTGGGGCAATCATGCAACATTGACCAAACTGGAGAACCGTATAGTTTCCACTCGATCCGGTTTGATTGACTCTGCTCTGCACTGATCTGGCCTCCTTTCTTTTCCTTAGGTGCGACATGGTTGTCAGGCCTCGGAAGTCGAATCAAAGTGGCACGAAGGGGGGGGAGATCTGACAGGCACAGAGGAGCAGTGTGCAATGCAATTATCATCCGGCTTGAGCAATTGCATTCCTTGCTATCAGGCACATTGCGCGGCCTTCTGCACAGTCGTCAATGAGTGCAGGCAAAACATTTCCCAAAGGTTCTCAGAGTTCTGCTAAGGTTCTGAGAACCTTTCCTGGGAGACCCTCATGTTTTCTTCCCTCACGTTTTCTCCCCAGCTGTGCATGTTCTATCATATGTCGCATTGTTTAGTGCGACTGCAAACATCCTCTCGATTTGCAAACACCACAAACCCCGCCGAACACTGGGATCACTAAGCATTCATGGAAACAGGTCGTGGGAGATGTAATGGAAATCTCGACTTCTAGACTTGCTTGCCTGTCACGGAGGCCACTGCCTGAAGCAATCACCTTTAGCCAGTAGATCTGAGCCACAATCAAGACCTCTAAAGGGGAGCCCACACGTCCCAAAACCCATGTAAATCACAAGGGCGAGCATATTTTAACTTGAGATCAACTAATAGTGACTAAGGTTACTAAAGATTCGACATCGTCTATTGGTTTTTCTCGCAAGTCACAAGTGAAGCGGGGCCCCCTGGCCAGCACCAAGCCGTCGTGCTGACTTTCCGCCCGGAACCTGGCAGAACCAAAGCTCCGGATCGATCTTCGGAGCCCAAGAAACTGATCTTCGGCTCGGAAGGGTCGGGAGGTGTGAAACATGGGAACCGAAGGGTCGGAACCCCGAGAAATGGCGTCAACACGCACCCGGAAACAACCCACAGAGTTTCGATCAACTTTCCAGCGACTCGACACCTGGCATGGTAGCGGCTGCTCTAGTGCGCCCCCCCCACATCTCCACCACCAATTCAGCAACTCAATGCAACCCTTACCCGTAAGCAGTTGGGAACAAGGCAGAAACGACAATGGAGCTGAATAGCATATTCACGTCGAAAGCACCGCCGATTGTGAAAAGACTGCTGAGCTACGTCTAACCAACAAGTGCGTTTTTGCTGGTGACTCCTCCCTAGAGAAATCAGAGGGTGATCCATAATATGTCTACCCATGCAAACATTCCTCAGCTAACATCAAGCTGGAATGTCAATGCCACTGCAGGTTGCAGTTGGTGAAGCTTGGGCCGTCTCATGCCAAGACAGACATGCGTCCGCCCTCCTGCACAAAGCACTTGGGAATGATTGCGCGACAAATGTTGCGCTATCAGCGTATCCAACGTGCCATTAGTCACAACCTGAGCGTGATTTGCGATCTCTGCTCTCTGCAATCTTTGAAGAATGCAGTTTGCTGGTGAAGCTCGACAAAGGCCTGCGCAATTTGCCCAACTCAACTACCTGCCCCGGGCCCGGCTGACACTTCCTACTCCCCCACCCAACCCCCAAATGCAGCAATGGAAACATCCACAAGTACTTTGGGCAGGATCATGGTATGCATCGCTCAGAGTGTTTGCTCATACTGCCACGCACTTCAGCAGTTTCCGCATTGTTGTGCCGCAAGGTTTCCTCAAGCCGAGAAGCTGGCCAGCACCGTCCATTTTACAGTGGTCCCAACAATGGAGGAGAGTGACTCCAAAGAGCCACAATGGAATGATGTATTGATCGGCCGAACGATGTGGCGCTGATGTGGCTGAGCGATTTTTCACCAAACCAAAATGAGGGTGGTTGCAAGAAGAGAGGTAGCGATTTCATTTGCTCAGGAAGCTTCTGGAAGTCAGGGATGTCCCCAAGACCCTTGGCCGCAAGCTGAAATGAATGGGAACAAGGGACCCAACCATATTTTGTGCTTGGAATTGAACTGTTTGAAGGTGGGATGTGTTCTGATTGCTTTGCGGTTGAATGTTGTAGCTATTGGAATCCACCCTCGCAGCTTGCTCACCCAACTCTCCCGACTGCGTTTGGCCTCTGGGGCGCCACCAAATCGAGGGATCCGGAGGTGCTGCGCGGGAAGGCGATGATTTTCACGGAAAATCGCCCTTGTGATGCCAAACTGGGTTCCTGGAAAAACAATAAATCTCGCTTTAGAAGGGGATTCCCCTAGAACATGAACCTAACACCTTGCCCACGACGAACGTGTTGTTCCAAGGGGCTCACGCTCGAACAGCCCCTTTCGTACCTTCTGAGGTAATTCATGGGCAAAAATAATTCAAGCCAATCGACAAAGGGTACTTGGACTAGGGATTTGCACCTTCCTCAAAACATCCCCGAACCAACAAACTATCCACAGCGAAAGCCCGACCCTCGCCAAACGCACACCCCACACATTGGTCAAACAGGTGGGGGTGTCATTGCTGTCACAAACAGTGAGCGGAAAGCCTGCTTTTGAAAATCAGGCACCTCACGCGTTGTAGCTGTAGCTGCAATCGCAACCCCTTTCTGTTGGGTGGTCAGTCATCACTCCCTTGACAGGTGCATTCAGGACTGTCCGGTTTGTGCAAATGGGTTGAAGCATGCTGAAGATTTCTCCATTGATGACATAATCCAGCAAATTGCACAGGTCGTGCTTTTGAAGGAGGCATGGTGCGTGGGATCAGACTGAAACACACATTCTTATCTATTTCAGAAGCGGATTGCGTACTGGCAACTCTTTAGCACCAGCTAAAAAATCAGGTTGCATGAAGGATTGATGTTTCAAGACGACTAGGACCCTTTCGCACGTCACTCAGGCGAGCAAGTTACATCTCTCAGGCAATGCTTGAGACTCGGATAGTTGTCATGGGCAAGTTTGGCACTGTGAAACCTGCCCCAATCAACATCATCCAGGAACACAGGCCAAAACTATGTTGCTCTCAAGGAAACCCAAAGATCTGGGCAAGGCACAAGAGCCAAATAACAGTTGCCACTAGCAGGAGCCGCGCGCAAGCTTTGCAACCACGCAGCTGAAACAGCAGCTGAAGCAACACACAGCTTCATGGACATTTCCCGAAACACAGACGCACAAGGACATGTGGCCGGGTACAACAGGGTTGGGTTGGAGCTCCTACAGCCAAAAACCAAAGGCGGCCCGATCGACCGGGGATCAGTTGGCGACTGTTAAGTAGTGGAAATGACACACATTCCTGCTATCTGAAGAGTCTCAGCTCATCTCAGTTCGCTAAGGAAGTATGAGGTCTGCTAGAACATCACCCATCTTTGCAACGGTTTATTGGTGACGTCTAAACCGGACCCTTGTACGGGACCGCTTTTACATTCCTTGCTCGTGTAAGTTGGTGCCGCAGCTCCCAATATTCATGGGGTTGACAATCCATCCTGACCAGTGCCTGGCGTAGATTTTGCCAATCCACAGTATGGCGTACATTGGCCGGCTTCCCTATGATGTCCACTTTTTCGAATTCCACAACTATCAAAAAGGACTATTCTTGTCAATAGTTGGACCCCGATCGTTTGACAAAACATTTGAGATCTAGTCCGAGAGTCCCGCAATGTCCGTCGTTTCGGATGATGTGGACCCGTTGAAGTGTCCGAATCGTGGTAATTTGAATGCCCTTGAAAAGTTGTTGTCCTCTGAATTCAACCTATACTCAACCTATACACTAAGTATTCATGTATGCCTGTAGAGTCATGAAATGGAGAAAAGCTCATGAAGCCCTTTCAATAGTTCCCTAGTTGATCAAATGACTTAACGTGACCCAACCACAGCAACATCAGAAGTCACAGCTCACCCACCTCCAGCCACCCCCCCACGCCTGTGAACTGCGGGATGTCAGGTAGGCCTCGATCAAGCCGAAAGGGCTTTGCAGCAGAGTGCTTGAATAGCTGGTACTGGGTATGATCATTTGGCGAGACTTTCCTGACTCAGTCCGAGGTTAAAGTTCAAGTCCTGATCTTCGAGACTTTCAAGTGGATTTCTTCACTAGATTGTGGACTTCCAGCTTTTTCGGGCGCGAGCGAGCCTCAACACATGGCACAAAGCGCAAAAGGGTGAGGTCGCCTGGGTCCTCCAAATTAATCAACGGCTCCCTTTGAGTTCCTCGCATTCCTCTGAGCCGCAAGGCTGCGGCTAAGAGATTCCACTGTTCCAGTCTGAGGCTGACGTGAAAACAGCCACAGCCAGTTTATCGAAATCGGCGTTCAGCCACCACTCTAGTAGGTATCCAGGGTAGTCATTCACCTCTAGCATCTTTATGATGATTTTCCTTTTTTGAACAATTGGTTCCTTTTGGGTGAGCCCAAACCCTTCCTAAAAGGGACACAGCTCTGTGCGAAAGGGGTTCATCTGGTTGCTTCCAGCGGCGACAAAGCTTGTTACTCATTGTATCTCTTTGCGAGGCGCGTGCGCCATTCCATCCTGTGGTCTGCTCCTTTACAAACGAAAAGGCCAAATTTTGGTCGGCACAAAGCACTTCAATGGCAGAAAGTCTTGCGGACCTGGCCCAACATGAACAATATGTTGCTCTCCGTGAGTATGTTTGACTCCAGTCCATATTGAGCGAACCCTAAAATGAAGCACCATCTCAAAACTTGCCGGTGCCCAGTAGGGAATGATTTTGTGGGTTTTCCGGAAACCGGAAGGGGTTTCCCTTACAAGAAAACATAGCGGATTGTTAATAGGGGTTCCAACTCATTGGCTGCCTATCGAACTCTTCGCAAGAAAAGAGATCCCAGTTCCACCAAGGGCCGCTGGAAAGGACAGCCAAGGGGCTGGAGATGATACTTCGCGGCGAGTTGGCCACGCTGAGCCTCGGGCGCATCCCCAACATGGCAAGGCCTTGCTAGCAGCACGCTCATGTGTATTGTATACAAGTACATACACACATGTGTGTGTACATATATATATATATATGCATAATATGTACACATGTATATAAATCTCTGTAGCATATGCGTAAGTCTACGGAATATGCTCCACTACCAACCTTGACCATTCCGCAAATTCGTAGATTGGCCAGGTCAAGACACTGAATAGACACTACGAGAAGCCAGAAATGCCAAAGAAACATACCATATGATCCACAACATCCAAGCAATAGCCGCACACTCGAAGACATGGTTCGCATAACCTACCCTTAAAGTACTTGCTGGACTTGCATTCGGCCCACACGGCGATTGCACTCGTGTTTCTGAGAGTCCCGGCTCTTCCACCCTCACGTCACTCGGGATATTGAGCAGTATCCGCACCTGTCGAATCTCAGCGCCACTCTGGTATCGCGGTTCATGGTTAATGTCACGCAGGTTCATGCATCGCTGTCCTCCAATGCACCCAGGTGAAAATGGGAAAAGAAACCAACAGAAATCCCAACAGGCAGTGCTTTCCGCAACAGTAACAGACTTTTGTTGTAAACACGACACCCCGAATTCATCACCTATGTTCAAATAAGTCCATTGTTTGCTGTTCTTTGTTCATCATCAGGCACTCATCGCAAGTTCTAAAATACCAGTCACCAAGAACTGTGGATCCTGCAGGCACCTTCCTTCCGATTGCAGTGGTTGTGAGTGTGCATTTGTGTGATGCAAAGTTCTGTTCTTTTCCAGCTTGCCTCCCACTAAGAAACAAAACAACAAATGCAAGCAAGCACATCAAATGTGTGTGTGTGTGTGTGTGTGTGCGAGTGCGCGAACTGGACGCCTACGGAATCCACCAAGGGTCTTGACCCGCATATGACGTGGTCTCTGCACCGCGCCTCGGGATGCTGCAAGGCCTGCAAATGGGCGCTGGTCAACTTTAGACCCTCGGGCCTTTCAAATGCGACACAGCTTGGATTTCTTTGCGGATGGTCAGCACAAAGGGCAAAAGAACGGGACACCATGGGCTGAACTGGAGGTACAGAACATGGTTGGGTTTCTCAGGATCCAAAGCAACTGGCGGATTGACGCTTCTCATCAAGCATCCCACTTCAATGTCAGGCGAAACATGGGGAGACCTGTCTTTGTCGCCAAATGGACGAAGTAAATATGTGAATAGAGGATCAATCGACACGCATGCTGAAGCTGACGCATCGCAAGCACTTGGAAACCCATTGGTGAAAAGCTTTCACTTTGGAAGCTGTCGCTGGAGTGGCCTCTAGTGCGAGGCTTGTGGGTAGCTAACTAAGACCCCTAACTCAACAATTCCTCTAAGTTGGTACTCCCCGCACATTGAACAGTTTGGTCTAGGCCCAACAAGGTCACGGTGGCATGTATCCTGCTACGCACCATTAATCCTCGACACGACCCTTGCCCTGCAATTGAATCTTCTCGTCTCGGGGAGTGAGAAAAGAACGACTAACAGGCACACTGATGCAAATCCCAGAGCGAATGACCCAGATATTGGGCAGGTCGTTCAAGTAGACTTAGCTTGAGAATGTGAACGACCTCCGACCCGATTTCGGAGAAATGCGACACCGCTCGCCGGTTTCTTGAGATGCTAAAGTCACTAAGGGAGGCCTCCTCAAGGCTCAGCCGCTCTTCAGGCTCCTGGATCGGGCGGAAAGGCAAACGACTCAGAAGGGAAACTCAAACAACGCAGGCACCGTGTGTGTGATTCCATGGTTTTGGGACCGATTCCTACTGACCTTCATCCTAAATATGTAGGGGTGTAACTCACTCTGCGACAGGGTATTGTAGAAAATTGTAGAAATTTGGCTTCTGGAAAATTGACACAAAAGGGGCCAAATGCCAACACTCTGCGACTCTACGACAAATTGGTCATTCTTGTTTTCAGCTCCGGAGCTGGCTTTGATTGTAATGGATTTCACAGCAACGGAATGCCCGTCAGACTTTGAATGGAAACTCGTCTGCTGCTCTTCTCGCCATTGGTTCGAAGTGTTGATTGATCTGAATCCGAAGATTCTGAGTCATATGAACAACACCAATCAGCGAAATCAGTGCCTGTCACATTCAGACTGAACAACAAGGCCAATCACATTCAGATCAAAGCATCCTGCTACGCCAACCATCAAATACCAGCAGCTGTTTATGCTTGTTGTGATGCTGAACCCTACATATCCCTACCTACTGCAAAGGCAAACCGGCACCAGGCATGGTCAAGGTTGTTGACCTGAGTTGACTAGTTAGAACAGGCATTGTTGTTTAATTTATATATATATATACACATGTATATACACATGTACTTATGTTTATGCATCATGTACACAATATGTTGCTACGTGTATATATATATATATGTATATACTGTTGTTGGGGGCCTTGACTAAACCGATGCTCCTGCCAAACAGAAAGCTCACATCATCCAGCCTGACCTGCGTGAAACGGAACACCTACTTTGAAGTAACACTCCTCAGGTTGGGGCCTGGAGACCCCAGACACCAGCCCGCAGAGCTCAGACAAAACACAAGACGCACGACTCAAGGAAGAGGCCTGGACTCCTAAGCATCACCCCGGCTGAACTTACATATGCACCAGGCATGTTCTTATATATACACGTATACATATATGCATATATTCATGTATTCCGCTTGTACCACATGTGAAACCACGGTGTAATGTGTCCACCCTGCCCCCATCCCACATGGGTGAGTACCTGAGCCGGATCCCCAGGCTCCGCGCCTTGGTCAGCAGCCCAGAGATGGCGCTTCGTAGATCTGCCGGAAGCTCCTCGAATTCTTCGTACAACTGAGGTGGGTGGGAGGACATGTTTCCCGATCTGGGTAGCGATCTAAGGAAGCCATCTTTAGTTTTGGGCAAACTCGTCTTCAACAAGGCGCCGGAAGCTGTCGGAAGAGGGAAGAAGTTGCACAAGGGTTGAAACACAACCACGGGTGCTTCATCCCTGAGCGGAAACAGAGTACCAGGGTGTTTCAGCGGTAGATGAAGACCAATCACCTAAAAGGACCCAATCATGCTACTAGTACAAGGGAAGGCCCTGACGTCTTGCAATGCTGATGTACCGGCTCACATGTTGCAACCACCCGGCAGAGCCACCGGCTGGTCCCCGAAGCAACCACCTCCTTCCTTGTTCATCTTGCTCCATACCTTCATTCCAACAATAAGCTTTACCGATTGGAAACTAGGAAAAGGGAAATGGGCCTGCAAGGTTGTTCTCGATTCAAAGTTCGCTCATCAATCGTCAAAGCGCCCAGCGAGCAGCCCATGTTGAATCTTGCTCAAGGAACAAGGGGAATCTGGTTGGCATGCATTTCGTGGATAATTCTTGGAGTCAGTGTCCATGACTCATAGCTGCGTCATAAGATGTCATAAGTTGCAGGAGACACACACACACACACGCACACTGCCTTTTTCAACATGTTGTTGGGAGAGGTGGACATGTTTAGCCCAATAGGCAGGAATGGGCTAAGGGCAGCATGGGCAAAGGTCGAGGATGTTCACGTGCGGAACGGTGGCTTCCCCCAAAAAAGGCAAGTGAAATGACCACACACAACCAGACGACCCTGGAAGATTGCGGTAACTTCAGGCGCTACCTTGTTCCCCTTACAACATTTAGAGCATGCGCCGCAGGTCATTACGCAATTCTTTCTCGTAGCCGGGTGCATGACACTTTGATCTTTTACTCGCGAAGTGTCGATTTATTCATGTAGACAGCTGAACGCTTTGCATCTCGTAGCGATACAAATTAACATTCACCAAGCAAAACAGTTATTTTCGGATCACTGGTGGGGCTGCAGGTATTCATCCAAATCTTCCTCACCATGGTTTATCCAGCTTCATCAATGCATGCTGCCAGAGCAGTTCGCACTCCTCCGGCAGTGGAGGCTCGGGTTCATCCACAATCTGCTTCGCCAACGCGAGCTGATTGTTGGCCTGGCAGAAACTTCGAGCACCCCAACATGCAACTGAAAGCTCGGCAACCTGCAGAGGAACACTTACCCTGCTACAAAGCGACACAGAACGCCTACAGCTCAACACAGCTACCCTCTTGAAGTGAGAAGAAAACACCGCCGGGAAGCAACCAGGTCGGGGCTTCAAAATGGTTGCACCACAAGCACACACATGCACCTGCATGCGGAAAACACACACACACAAGGACACGGAAGGACACAGAAGGACACACCAGTACACATCAGGACACACCAGGACATACACACACACAAGGATACACACACACACAAAGCTGTGTTGGTTGTGTATACATCTCTTGAGAAGGCCAACACCGAAACCAAAACAGTTCACAACGAACCAAGCAAACACTTGTGCGAAAACACATGCCGAGGAATCCCGCTTGTCATAACGCAGGCCCCCCCAACATTCCCAAAACCTGGCACCCGTCAAACCTGCCTGAGGAGCACAAGCCGATTGAGAGAGACGAGCTGAGATTCAAACATGATTTCGTGAGGACCAACCTTCCTCCAAGCAAACTTGGCGCTCACAATGAATAGCGCACCATTTCCAGCCGCGCTCCTTGAAAGAAGAAAACTCTGCCGCACTTTACCCCAAAGGCGGTTCTGTCTTCTTTGGGGTAAGGATAAGAGTCAGCTAAAAACGATTGGAGTCAGCTAAAAACGATTGGAGTCAGCTAAAAACGATTGGAGTCAGCCAAAAACAATTGGAGTCAGCCAAAAACGGGAGTCACATGAAAGAATCCTGGTTTACCAAACAAACTCCTCTCCCCCCAAAACCAAATTGGGCACTCCTCGAAGGGTCGCCGAAGCGCAGCCATTTCGTAAAGGCCTTGGGCACTCGCAGCGAATGGATCCCTGCAAATGAATTCTCATGGCAACCCCGGGCCCGGCCAATCTCATCATGGGATCGTTTTGTTTTGGGAGACCATTTTTTTTGGCTTTATGCTGAGCGAATTGAGAGAGACTCTCCACCAAGACCTTGGAGTTTATCGTGGACATTCAGATGCTCCGCAGCCGGGAAGATGATTGCCGAGGCTTCGGGTGGCAGAGTCAACGCCCGTTGCCAGCTCTAAACCCCAGTGGCCTCAACTGGCAACAGGGAAGGCATAAAATTCTTAGATCTTGTTTTGGCTATTCATATTTCAGGGAATGATATTCGCAAGTCGGAAAATGAGGCAGAAACCGCGAGATAATTGCAGAGACCCAAACTTTCGCCCGGCAAGTCAGCAACATCTTCAACCAACTGAGAATTTCAGGCCAATGTGGAAATCCCTTGCGGGTAAATGTCAGCTTAGACGCATGTGTTTACGGTCTTTGACTTGCAGAGGCACATTCCAGCACTGTAAAACAAATCGCTTGCCCCTTGTCGAACCTGGAAATCAAGGGTTCACCTCTTGGAACCTTGACCAAATCTTGACCTGGGAAAACCAAAAGGGTCGATTCGCTTTGGGCAAAGGAGCTCCAGCTGCGGCTTCCGCCTCTGAGGCCTTGACACACCCCAAGCGCCCAAGCGTCGCTGGAGGCGGCATATGCTTGGCCCCGTACCTGCGAGTCGCACGCTTTTAGACGTGCCGAGAAGGGTGCTTCTCAAAATGGAGGACCTTTCAAAAGCAGTGTTGTTACCTGTTTTGGCCTCCCCATAAACCCATCCAAAAAGGGGACCATTTCAAGAAACCCTAGGGGCTGCCAAAGATGCTTGTGGAACAGGGATCTAAGGATGCCCTCCCGTGCCAACGTTCAGCTGGCCTTTGCCAGGCTTTTGCAGTTACGAACCTGCGCTGCACGACACCTTGCAACAACAATGTGACATCCTGCACAGATTGGCATGCTTTCCGCCTGTAGGGCATATAACGCAGTGACGCTCATGGGATCAGTTGTAAACCCCTCGCAAAGGACAAGTTGCATCAATGATTCTGGGAAAACATGGGCAAACTATTGTTCTTTCCGGCTGGAAATGCGGAATCCCCAAGTAAGGCACCTTCATCATCTGTGAGCTGGTTTTCCCCCCACGTGAGCTCGTCATAATTTGCCTATATTGATGCCAGGCAAACCTGAAACTGCTTGTGGAAGCTCGTACGCGGAACCTGACCAAGTGATGCTTTGGAGGAAACTTGGACATGCGCTCCAGTTCCATGCGTGTGAGCGGTGATCACAACTCACTGACCCCAACCCCGAGATCAAGCACACAACCGTTCTCATGACAGGCTGGGACTTGTTAGGGTGCAAACCTGGGAAACATCGAGTGAAGTGGTTTGCAGCCCGTTTGGCCAGGTTTGACTCACCAACGCAAGCAAAAAGCAACATCATGTACTGGATGTTTGGGGCTGTGGAACCATATCCATCGTCCTTGTGGTCCACTGAAATAGAGAAGTTGCATGCGCGACTGGCACTGCATCAGGCACTCTTTGGGTTAGCATGTAAGGGAAACAAAAAGGGCGCCGCGCATGTTTTCAGGGAAGCTACCTTTGCAAACACCCAACACCGTCTTGAACACCGCGATGCTGCATCGCCCTGAGGCCAACGCCATTTCAGGAGCCATGTAGTGAGGAGTACCGGTCACAGTCTTGGCCTTGAGACAGCCAAAATGACAAGGGCGTGTGTTTTGAGAGTATGCTTTCAGAGGTTGGTTTCAGAACCAAGGAAAATCCACCATCTTGGGGACCCGCCCCCTATTTTCAGACACACACACACATGCACACAACGGGTTTATGCAACTTGACGTGTGACGCTCACGTGCTCTCTGAGACTCCAACGGCCAGTGTGTTTTCCAGCAGCTTCGCTATGCCGAAGTCCGCGAGTTTGATCTGGCAACCGGGCAGGGCTAAACACATTTTGCCAAAAACTGGACCCCGAAAAAAACTGGAAGTATCTCAAACATCACGCCATGAGGTGGCACACCAGTCTTGAGCTTCTATCCTATGTGATCCATCAGCAACCGCAAACCAGCTCCATGGATGAGGGACACTGCTGTAGGAGCAAAAGGGGGTTGTTTTATGCATGGGAGAGGCATTGTTTAGGGCGTCATTGCTGGACCCGCCACACATCTCTTTGACAATTCGCCCGAGGGCATCCATACTGGTCACTCAAGGCACCGGCAAATGCTGAGAATCCATTGCTCACCATGCCAGTGGCATCTTCCGGCACAGGCTCACACGTTTGTGTGGCTTGCTGTAGGTTTTTGCAGAAAATCCGAGGCCCCAGTACAATTTGAGGATTCCCATCACAAATCACTCCCACATAGGTTTCTCTCAAAATTCCCGCTCACTCGAAATGGCTCGAGCTGTGAAGCCTTTTCCGCGCCTCTTGCACGCAGGGCTCCTCGCCTGAGCCTTTTAGGAGGATGTTACCAGGCTTCACCTGGCAATCGGTGTGGGCCACAGTGACGTGCCATTGAACCCGTTTAAACCATTGAACACCTGTTCAAACAACCTTTTTTTGGCATTCCCGGAGAGGGCCAGGGTCTGGGGTGACCGGGTGGCCTGAATACATATATGACCATGATACTAAATATGCGTAAGCCTTCCGCCAAGGATATTCACAAAGTGGCAGGGAAAAACATGACTGACAACGCTCATTCACCCCGGTATATCACAGATTATCAGGGAGGCGTTTCCCGCAGAAGAGAAGGGACTCTCTCGCAAACAGGACGCCCGCTGTTTTAGAACCAACCAGAACCTGACTTTGTTCTGTATATTTTTCTCTCATCGCATTCCCTAAGTGGGCCATCGAAAAAACGCGACGGGGCCGCATCGCGGTGAAGCACTCCTTGTCTATGCACAAAGCAAAGAGCTCCGCCGATTGCCCCTAGCACCTGATCCGAGCGGTGCGAAGCCCACAGCCTGACACAGCCTGGCACAGCCCTTCACAAGGCGATCCTCCAAAGACATCTTTTTGTGAACATGGCCAACATCTATTTTCTTAGCGACGGGACTGAGCCAACCAATTTCAAACCTACAAAGCCCTGATACCTTGTAAGAGTGGGCCTGCGTGGGGTCTGGGTGTTGCGAGCACATAGTTGCATTTTGAGTGGAATATGCTGCGCATGTTCTTGTTGATTCATTTAATATTGTGTCTTACATGGAAATGGCGGCAGCTGCCTTGTGTATGCCTAGCATGTATCTAGCATGTGCAGTATGTCAATCTATACCCAGAAAATGATTGACATTTTGTCAAGGTTGTATCTGGGACATTATAGTTCCAACTTATTTGCAGCACTTCAACTTGTCAAGTGTTTTCTAGCAGTTGCCTAACATAACCCCAGCATGTGCCTAGCATGTCTAGTGCATATCTATCAACTCTGTCTGTCTACCAGCGTCAGCTTGTTTCCATGTAATGCATGTTCAGCTCTTTGCCAACACTTCTGCATGTGTCTAGCGCAGCATACATTGAACATTTGGGTGCGTGTGTCTATTTTATATGTCTAGCGCAACAGGGTCTGGCCTGGCATTCGGCGATTCTTGTTGTTGACAATTCGAGGTTTCTCACACGTCTCCAAAACCACAAAAACACTGCGACAACTCCAAAAACAAACAAATCAAGTCTGCTGACCCTATGTCCCTAGCCTATCCTAACTCGAGGTGTTTTTATTGAAATTTCAATCAGTCTGGGTGTTTCCACAAAGCAATCAACAAACCTCGAGGTCTTACACAAAATGCATCCCTAAGTGGCTTAGGCTAGGGACACAGGGTCTGCATGTGTTTTAGGGATTAAACCCGAGGATGATTTTCACTTTCAACGGTTGTGGATTGCCGCGAATTCGCCTCGGCCCCCAGGGCCGGGAAGCAGTCAGATCCTTCTCGAAATTTTCCCCATTAGCAAAAATTGTCCATACCCCCACGGCCCATGTCGCGGCAAGTGCCTCAAGCCTATTCCCTCAACCAGACGGTAACATCCCCCACTCAAGCCCCTCTAAACATCGGTCCAGCTCCAGTCAGATCCCCCTAGACACCAGTTAAAGTCCGCCCAGAAACATCCCCCTAGAAATTCAATCAAATCCCCTCGAAGAACCGCGGATCTCCCTACAATACCGTCAGGCTCCTAGATAAAGGTCAGCCAGCCCCAACCAATTCTAGTGGTGACTCCTGATGCTTCGCTTGGCCCCAGTCCCTTTGCGCCGCCGACTCACTCACTCAAACAATCACGACACCTGCTCAAAGCCAGCCAAAACCATACTGGCCGAGGCGGGCCACGCGAAGCGTCTAGAATACCTTTGAGACCGGAACAAGACGAGTATGGCTGCTGTCAGGCAGGCAGAACTCATGGCCGGATCTTGGTGCACAACATACCCAAGGCAGAAGCTGGCAGCAACCAACAAACCACATCAGGAGCATGTACGTTGTCACAAACACGACAACAACCACAACCCCAGCAACAAGCGCACACAAACAACCCCAACACCGATCAACTAACATGAATAATACCACCGCCGCCGCCGCCCCGCTGACACCAGCACCAGCACTACCCCCCCACCTCGACCAACAACAAGCAGTAGCAAAAACAACAGCCAAGAGCCAACAACGAAAAACCACCAACCAGCAACCAACAACAAAAAACAAAACCAACAAACAACACAAGCACACACGCACAAAACAAGAAACAACAAACAACACACAACAAACAATAAACAAACAACACCGCGAAGCAAACAACCAAAAACAAACCAACCAACAACAAGCAAAACCAACAAGCAACAACGCGCGGACCTGACATTGACGCGCGTCCAAGCGAGCTTGTATTGCCACAGCCAATCACAATCGCAACCTATGGGCAGGAAGTGATTTTGAGCGGGTGCACTTAAGCGGGCGTGCCCTCGTGCAGGCAGACTTTGACAAGCGTGTGCGCAGCGCTGAGCGGTTGAGCGGGTGCGCTTAACATTTAGCAGGCGTGTGTGTGGCTGAGCGAGCGCAGTTGAGCGGATGTTCCTACTTTGGAAGGCGTGTTTGCAGCGCAAAGCCGGCGCAAACTTGACGGGGTGCACTTACCAACTGGCAAGCCCGTGTGCAGTGCTGAGCGCGCCAATTGCCAAGCCTGCGTGCAGCGCTGAGCAGCTGCACTTGAGCGCGTGTGCTTAGCATTTAACAGGCCTGTGCGCAGTGCTGAGCGGGTGCGCTTGTGCCTACCACCTGGCCGCAAACTTGGGTGCCTAATCCTGCGGCTGGGTCGAAATCGGGCGCGAGGGCCTGGCAACGACAACGACCACAACAACAGCCGCAACCGCAAGCGCAAGCGCAACAGCAACAAGAAGAACAAGAAGAACTCAAGAACAAGAAGAACAAGAACAAGAACAAGAGCAAAAACAAGAACAAAAATGAGAAGAAGAACATCAAACGGCAACGGCAACGGCAACAGCAACAACAGCAACAGCAGCAACAGCAGCAACAGCAACAACAACAACTGCAACCACCACCGCCACCACCACCACAACAACAACAACACCAACAGCAACTGCAACACCAACAACAACATCAACACCAAAAACACCAACACCACCAACACCAACACCACCAACACCACCAGCACGACCAACACCACCAACACCAACACCAACACCAACAATAACAATAACAACAGCAGCAATAGCAAGATTAAAAAACAGCAGCAACAGCCACAACAACAACATACAACAACAAGCAACAACAAGCAACAACAACACACAGCAACAAACAGCAACACAAACAACACCACACAAGAACAAAAGACAACAATGGACAACAAAGAACAATAAAGGACAACCAACAGCAACAAACAGCAACAAACAACAAACAACAACCAACAGCAACCAACAACAACCACCACCACCACCACCACCAACAACAACAACAGCGGCAACGACACTAAACACAACCAACAACAACCACAACAACAGCAGCACCAACATCAGCAGCAACAACGACGACGACAACAAGAGCAAGAACAGGAAGCGGCAGCTGCGGCAGCAGTAACAACAACAACAACAACAACAACAACAACAGCAACAACAGCAGCAGCAGCAGCAGCAACACCGCCACCACCACCACCAACAACAACAACAACCACAACCACAACCACAACCACAACCACAACCACAACAACAACAACAACAACAACAACAACAACAACAACAACAACAACAACAACAACAACAACAACAACAACAACAACAAGCACAAGCACACGCATATGCCCAAGCAGAAGACACAGAGCCATAAATTGGGTGCACTGTTTTGTAACAAACACTGTCGAGCCAACCGGACGAAGAAACACCACAGCGCCAAGCGAAAATACAATGACCAACCATCAACATATAAAGCACCCAGCCGCAGCAAACACAAGCACTCAGCCAAAGAAGCAGGATTTGGGCCCCGTGCCGAGCGGACGAAGCCCGCCGGCAGCGGGCCCGCGGAGCTGGAACGACGGCGGGCCAGAACCTCAGAACACAAACCGACTGCGAACTGACGTGGAACCCAAAAAAGGATGTCTTCTCAAAAGCAACTCTAAACGTGGTGGCTTGAGTTCCGTGTTCATCTGCGGAGGGAATGAACATAGGGATCACCCAGGAAAAAACAGAAAAACAAGGGATGGGCCATGCAAGGCCTTTAGAGACGCACCTGTCAACTGAATTAAGGGTGGGCGACTTCGCTCTCGCATTTGCTTCTAATGTATGTGCGCTCTGCGTCATGCAGCGTTGTGGCAGATGCCCCTTCTAGTAGAGTGCGCCCCACCGCCAAGTGCTGCAACAGGCACAGGCTCGACCAAGTTGACTTTCATGTGATATTTAATTATGCCTTCACATTCCCCCATACATCTTGGCCTTGGGACTACCTTGAGCATGAGGCAAGACTGCTTTGCCCAGGTATCAGCAACACTACAGCCATCTTAAACCCCCCCTTCTCAGGGCATCGCTGACTGGATGTCGCCGCCATCCTTGCGTCGGTCGTTGCAAGATTGCGAATGTCTTGATATATCGCGCCGACCGCGTGGGGGAGATCCCAAATCTGCAAACCTGGGCGCCCCCCAGCCACAGTATAGAAGTTTCTGCAGGGGTGATGTTTGAGAAATGACAGGTGTGCGTGCACAGGAATTCTCTTTGAGCACAAAGAAAGAAACTTGGAAGCTGCACGCGGTGTGCAAAGTCGGACAACGAGTTTCCTTCGTTGGCCCAATCTCCACTGCAAGAAGAAAGACCTGAGCCCCCGGCCATGTATTCCAAGGCCATGACCACGGATGCTCGTTCAGCATCCCACGACACCTCAAAGCAGCTAACCTCAGCAGGCAAACGCGCACGCGCCAGCATGAGGCGACGAGCGGCTAGCGTGAAGCAGGAGGGAGACATACT
The DNA here is from genome assembly GCA_963377175.1 of Effrenium voratum. NCBI lineage: Eukaryota > Dinophyceae > Suessiales > Symbiodiniaceae > Effrenium > Effrenium voratum. Next base: position 760,086 of record CAUJNA010002269.1, on the reverse strand, counting down.
TCTATGTTGCCACTTAAGGTCGCGAAGACCCCGTCTGGCCCCAGTTTACTAGAGTCTACTAGAGATGGTGACAATCCGAATTGTATGCAGGCCGGCCTTTGGGAGCTTTAACGCAGCTTGTTCTAAGGTTTACTTCATGTGTATGTAAGCTAACCAAACGGCACCACACAAGCAAGCGATAACTCTTTTATCCAAGCAATGTGTTGGTGCCAGGGACTCATCTTCCCCTGTCAGATGTCTACGGCTGGGTGGGCCCCATGGGCCACCCACCACAAACTCTCAAAAACTGAAGAACGGGTGTGCAGACTGATAGCGCCCGCCCCTGGCCGGGGCCCGGGGCACCCAGGCCACAGGGGGGTCTGCCACCAGGGGAAGTGAGTCACCCACCGGCTCCGGTCACGGGAGCATGGGTGGGCCCACGCTAAGATCAAATGCATCTCCATTCAGGAGACGCGGGAGAAAAATGAACTCCTCGCAGAGTTCCTGTTTAGGGACTCTGTGCAAAGGGTCGAACCCAGAGAAATCTGGGTGCGTCAGCTCATCGGCCCACTGGTTGAATTCCCGGGGCACGTGGTTGGCCGCCAGCGAGCAGCCATGGGTGTGGAGCAGGAAGACCAGCTCCATCAGGATAGCCGCGGTGTAGGGCTTCTTGGATCCAAGGTTGAGCATCGCCATGACGTTGCCCTGATTGTCACTGCCCACCGGGAGTCGGACCCGGGAGGACAGAGGGCCTTCCTTTGAGTGCATCGCCTGCCCTTCCACCATGATCTGCAAGACCTCCATCACCAGGATGTGTTTGTTGGCGGCCATGAGAACCTGCGGGATGTTCGGGTGGACCACGAAGCCCAGCCACGTGTTGACCTCCGCCAAATGTGTCTTCTTCCAGCTAAGCGGGGTGCCCAAGGCCAGGAGTGTTGCCAACAGCGCCACCGCCAAGTTTACTGCCCCCTCGCTGCGAAGCAGCCACAGGAAGTCATCCACAAAGACGAAGTTCCAATCCACTTGAGGGAAAAGTGCGTAGAGGACCCTGAGTAGAAGGGCTGCCAGGCGTCCCCAGTAGGATTGGGCACTGGCCATGCCGTATGTGCCTACCTTGTTCACCCACCATTCTTCCCCCAGTGAGGCCACCTGGAACCGCCAGTCCTTCCTGAGGACCTTCACTCTCCGGTGGGCCTTGGTGACGTCCGCCTTGAGCAGCACCCACCTGGTGCCCGGCTCCGGCCATTGCCAGACCTCCTTCTCGGGGCCGGGGGCACCCTGAGAGGGAGGTCCCTCCTCAGCTGCCGCATGTAGCCAATGAAGAGCTTGTACCCCATCCAGCACCGTCGGAGCCGTCGTCCTTTCCACCGTCTGGTTCCTGATGGTGTCATTGGCCCCGCCCACCGAGCCATCGTAGATGGTGCGGATCTTGTCCCCTTCGTCGATGCCCGCTAGGGGGCCTGGGCAAAGATCCTCCATATTGCAGCCACAGCGCGCTGCTGCCTCTACCTTGGTGAGAGGGCCATCTACCATGCCCATGGGGACCTTTTTCAGGAATGTGCTACGGATGAGCTCACTGAAGTGATCCGCTGATGGGATGAGGGAGTTCCTGAACGGCTCCTCCCCTTTTAGCTCCTTCTTGAGTGGCCAGATGCCCGGCGAGGCTAGGGGTGGGTCCGTGACCCCCAGTGGGACCCCTTGTTCCAGATCTCGAGGAAACTGGTGGTCGGGGTCCTGAATGTTCAGCGCCAGGCTGTGCAAGATGTCCAGGAAGAAGGGTTGGCCTTCCGCTGGTCGGCCTGCCCCTGGCGCCAGGATCTCCCTGATATCTTCCAGCAGGTCCTCCAAGAATGGGTGTGACCCGTCCCCCAACAAGAGCGACTCCTCGAGTTTGTCCCCCCATGGCGACGTGAGGACACAGATCTTGGCCCCCATCGCTGCTGCTTTGGACAATGGCCGAGTCCACGGGGCCAGCCGTCCAAGTGAGGGCTTCCCACCCCCGTCCCTGAGGGGGCGCTGTTTGAAGGCCATCTGGACCTCAGGATTGTCTGAGGCCGAGACCGGACGTGAGCCCAAGGGTAGTCCCGCCAACGCTTGTTGGCCGGCCTTCAGCCTCAGGGACTGGCGCTTGTTGTCCCCCGGCGTGCGGGGAGATGGTTCCCTCTGCCGCCTCGGGGGGGTCGTTGGGTTCACTTGTGCCCCCCGGCCTCAGCGCCTCCAAGACGGGTCCCGCTCTGCAGAGGATGGCCGCTGCGAGACCCTGCATCATCTGCTCTGGGTACCGGCTGAGGTCACTGGAGTTGAGCTTTTCCCCCCTGGGGTGAGCTCCGTGGTTGCATCGCAGATCATGCCAATGGTGAAGGGAACTTGATGAGGGAGTGGTGGAGTGCGTTCGCCCATTGAATGCAGGCCCGTGTGACCCAGATCGATGAGCACCTCGCTGCGCTCGGGCTCTTGCTGCACTCCATTGGGTCCAGGAAGGAGGAGCCCACCTGCAGCCACGGGGCCCATGGCACCCTGAGTGGCCTCCTGTCACTTGGGGAGGTGTGGGCATGCCTGTGGCACATGCTTCGCTGGGGGGGCATCACACACCCACCCATCCTTCCTGACCGGGCAGTTGTGGGATCGGCCGCATGATCCAGGGCATTTGTTGTGAAGGTGATGATCCCTGCAGTACGCCACCCCTTTGGGATTCTTGAAAGCCCAGTGGTCTGGCCATGGGGTCGAGGAGGTGTTGGGGGACTTCCCTTTGCCGCCCTTGCCCTTCGGCTTGGAATGGGTAGGCCCCGAGGACCAAGATCCTTTTCCCCCCTTCTTGGGCTTCTCCCACTGAGTCTGCCACACCTTGGGTGCCTTGCTCTTGCTCTTCCCCTTCGTCGGCGCCCTGTTGAGGTGCTCATAGACCTCCCGTTGCCAGAAGAGGAAGTCGCCCCTGATGTTCTTGAGGGCTTCGGAGAGAGTGGTGCCCTGGTGCACCATTTCGTGAATCTTGCGCCATGCATTGCGCTCTGCAAACAGCAAGGTGGTGTCGCTCGGGGGAGGTTTCCTGCCGGCTATGTCCTCCCCATAGAACCAGGCATACCAGTCATCCAACTCCTCCTTGGTGACCCTCAGGTTGCCAAATTGCGGCAGTGCTGCCGTGCACATCAGGAGCGTCGTCCTGAAGGTTAAGTGCAATCGTTCCAGCTGGCGCCAAGATGTAGGGTGGCTCCTCACCTCTTCTTCATCCTCCCTGTCCCAGCCGTCCACCGTGATCTTCTTGTGGGTGGATGAAGGGCGTTCCCCTTCTTCCGGGAGCGCGCTCACGATGTGTTTTGCCGGGATGTAGCCCAATTCGCCCTTGGCAATCATGCGCCATTGCTTCTTGAGGTAGCCATCACTACCCTGGAATTCCAACCTCGGCTTCGGGGCCCCATGCGTGGCCACGTAAGCATCTTCCAGCTGGCGCCTGTCACACAGGACTTCTAAGGGAGCCTTTGTCGGGCCCGCATGGCCCGCCGGGTGGTCACCCTGGTTGCCCCCCCTGACCAAGTTTGCTGCCACCCGTACTGCCTGAAGGAGGCGCATTGCCGTGAAGGCCGAGGTCTGGGCGTTGAATCCATTCTCTCCATCCTGGAATCCCAGGTCCCGGGGACCATTGTCCCTGGCCGCAGCCGGGGTGTTCCAGCGATCCGCCAGGTCTTCCACCGTGACGTAGCCCGATGCGCCCAGTGCCGCTTGGATGACCCAGGGGATTTCCTTGCCCACCAGGATGGCCGCCAGTGGCTTCTGCAACTTTGCCACGTCTTCCTTGATCGCGGCTGGACCTCCTCCGGTGGTTTGGCGGGCGCCGCAGCCATGACCTCTTACCTTGGTGTGGGTGGGTGGGTTTTCAATCAGCTTGGGTTCCAGGAACCCAGAACAATGCTTGAGCCAAAATGGCACATGCCATTGTGGTCAAGCATTCCACACACAGTTCATGTTTCCACATGCGTTTCAACATTAACAAAGTGTATGTAAGCTAACCAAACGGCACCACACAAGCAAGCGATAACTCTTTTATCCAAGCAATGTGTTGGTGCCAGGGACTCATCTTCCCCTGTCAGATGTCTACGGCTGGGTGGGCCCCATGGGCCACCCACCACAAACTCTCAAAAACTGAAGAACGGGTGTGCAGACTGTAGCGCCATTTCCGAAGGACAGTCTGGCCACCCTTCCGAAGGATGCCAGTCTGTGCTGAGGGCCCTGGCCAGAGCCCTGTCCTTGGCCTCCCCCTTCGGTCGTCAGGGCCGGGGGCACCTAGGCTTCCAAAGGTAGGGCCACCACCTCGGTCTCCGACTGGGTGTCTACCGAGTCATCCGTTTCAGAGCCCGAGTCCGCCGAGGAGTCCGAGTCCTCCTGCAGTGTGGGGACCTCCGCAGGCTCCAGTACCCAGTCCGCCGGGAAGCCATACCTCTTGAAGCAACGTTCGCACTTGCCATAGGCCTCTGGCTCCGACATGTAGTCCAGCACGGAGAGCTCCTGGATCTTGGAGGCCGCCACCCGCACCCCACAGCCGTGCCTTCGTCATTCAGCAGGTGGATTCTGGCCTGGCCGGCGTTGCCTGTGCGTTTGACCGCCGCAACAACACGAAGGGGGAAGTCCGGGGTGGTGGGAAACAGGTCCTTGGCCTTCACTGGTGTGTCCTCGGGTCCCTGTTCCACCAATGACCATGAGCGAGTCGATGGTGCGCTCCCTGAGGGTACCGTGGGGGACGCCTCCCCTTCCCCTTCGGTTTGGTCCTTGTGGCCGTCCGGTCCCGCATCCGTGATTTCCACTGCTGGCGGCGGGAGCGGGTCCGCCCAGTCCGGGTGGTTCAAGTCCTCCCTGCGTTCCCTGCCTGGCCCGAGGTTCAGGTTGGGGACCTTCTGCGCTACCTGGCCCCAAATCTCCACAACGACATTGCGCTTCTCCCGCACATAGACGTCTGCTGTGCTCTCTGTGAGCCAGTTGCCTAAGTACATGCGGCGCTCCCGGGGGATCCCCATCTGGAAAGCGCAGTCCGGGATGAACACTCGGAATGAGTGCCACGTCAGCGGCTTCACCAACCCCGGGGTCACTCCCCGACGGAGAAGAGCATCCTTGAGCCATCTCAGAGCCCTTTCTGGTGTGGAAGGTCTCGGGATCAGCCCTGCGAAGTCTTTGCTCACTGTCGGGAGCAAGTAGTCCATGTCCTGGAATGCCTCCTCGGATACCAGTCGCCGGACCGAGGCCACCCAGGTAGTCCACCAGGGGATCCCCGTGAAGCTGTACTTCGGAGCAATCAAGGGGACCGGGTTGCGGTTGATTCGTGCTGCTGAGACCGTCTTGGTCTGCCAGGCCTTCAGCTCCACGGTGTTACTGGTGTGGATCAGGTCCTTGGGGTGAACATGCTGGAGGTCATTGAAACGAGCGCTGCACCCTACTTGGAACCGGGCGAAACCCAGGATGAATGCGTCCAGTACCTCGTGTCTGCTCCTCCCCGGGGCCGCCTGCGTACCGGGGCCGGTGGCACCCAGGTGATCGTAGCCAGCCCCTTCCTCCAGAGCCCATATGACCTCTTTGCTGGGGACCACCGCCTTGCGCTGCGGCCGGGTGACCGTGTCCGTGAGTGCCTCTTCCAACGAGCTCTTCTTGGACTTGAGGCGATGGAGCTCGTCTATCTTCAGCATACCGAAGGTCTTGGAATACCATTTGAGGGTGTTCCACACCTGCCGTAGCTTGTACGGGGTGACCTCCTCTTCGGCGAGCTGGTTGAGGAGAGAGCGGACATGTTGTTCCTGCCAGGGAATCACCGTGAAGCCTCTCTTCCGGAGACTCTCGTAGACCAGGCAATGTTGCCTGAGTGTCCGGAACCTATTGTCCCCCAGGAGGTCCAATGCCTCCTTGCGGAAGTCCTCCCCCAGGATGTCCTGCATGTACGCGATGTGCTCCAGGTCGGCTTGCCCTCCAAGATGAGCAGGTTGTAGGTGATGCCGTCCGCCTCATAGGTGGCCTGGAAGGGGGCGAACTCCTTGCCGGGGCAGACCCAGCACTGCTTGGCTGCCTCTGGCCACCCCGTTCCGCATGCCTTGCACATGAACTTGTAGTCGGAATGACCTGCGTCGAGCCTGTGCATGCGCTGGGTGCCGATACACGCCCTGTTCCTCTGGAACTGCGAAGCCCAGACCTCCTCCTGGCGGAGCTGGATCTTCATCGGGACGTACGCCTCCAAAATGCGGATCACCAGGTCCTCCGTGAGGTTCTTCCCAACAAACTTGTGGAACAGGGAGACCGCCTCCTCCATCGTGATGTCTCTCAGCAAGGTGGCCGCCGACGCTGGAAGGACTGGAAACAGGTCTGGGAGGTCCACCAGCTTGAAGTACCCGGGTTTTCCGTCCACCGGCACCAAGGTGACAGGTTTGTTGGCCTGAGACGTAGCCTTCTGAGAAGCCGCCACGAAGCCCTTCAGTCTCTTCGTGGGTGGCGTCTGCGCCTCCTCCGGTGGTGTGGCCCGCTCCGTGCCGTCCGCATCCCCCATGTCCTTGTCGCCCTCCTCGGCGGGGCCAGGGGCACCCAAGCCGGGAGTCGGTGTGGCAAATGCCACTCGGAGACGCTCCAGTGCACTGGAGAGGTCCTTCATCACATCGGTCGCCGAAGCTGACGGGGGGGCCTCGGGCTCGTCCAAAACCAAGCCGGCCGCCACTGCCGCCTCCCGTGTGCGAATGTCCTGGGCCTCCTGGCTGGCCATTTCAACCTCCTCCACGGTGAGTGTCTGGTCCTCAATCAACTCAAAGGAAGTTGCCGAGGTTGCCGAGGAAGCCATTGCTTGGTCGGGGTTAAGTTCGAAAATGCAAAAGATCAAAGTTTTTCAATCAGCTTGGGTTCCAGGAACCCAGAACAATGCTTGAGCCAAAATGGCACATGCCATTGTGGTCAAGCATTCCACACACAGTTCATGTTTCCACATGCGTTTCAACATTAACAAAATTTAGCGAACACTGCGAATATGTAAACATACATCCTACCTCCCACCCCCCCCCGGACCCACTCTAAATCGGAAGCCCAAAGAAAATAAAGGAACATGTAACAAAAAGGAACTTAGGACCAGAAAAACAAGAAAAACAGAAGCAGGGTCGTCAAGAAGAACGGCTCCAAACCAGAAACACCAGAAACGTAGTCAGCCTGAACATTAATAAACCAGTGTCGAGGAGACAAATGCTGGAAGTAGCTACCCTTCTTCCGGAGGACCCTGGTTTCTATTTTCATGGTTTAAGGCCCTTCTTCTGGAGGACCCCGTTTTTTTTTGCTTTTCCAGTTAGTTGGTGTTCTCCACTGCAAGCATGAGTCCTCACGCCTGTCTTCTGGCCTATATTGGCTTGGATTTTGGTTGCAAGGCGATACCTTCCTATAAATAAAGCTTTCATGAGAATTCAACTGGGCCTCTTAGTTTGAGTTAGAATCTAAATCGGAAATCCTCGCTAAGCATTGGGATTTAGTTGCAGTTCACATAGAACTTAGTGGGGAAGGAAAAGCTGGTTGTATCGTTTAATTTCTTTTGACTACAAGTCTGATTTTGGATTAGATACTAATCATGAAATTCTTGCCAAGTTGGATTTAAAACACAACTGCAAAAAAAAGTCAGAAAAGGCTGTTGCTTCCAAGTAGCTTTATTGGATTATTGTATTGAGTTAGGATTTAAACAAGCTTTCCTTTCCAAGTATATAAGTTTTTTAAAATGTCAAACGTAATTTGAACCAAATCTAATAAGGAAACACACGCTGGTCGTTTCTTCTAATTGTCCGCCCCTTTAAAAGGAGGGAACATCCAATAGGAATTCATGGACATGTGCTTCCGTTGTATAGGTATTTATATGCTTTAAATTCATTTTAAGCAGGACCTGTGTTTGAGTTCAGTTGGACATATTATATTGAACCAGATTCTACATACGAATCTCTCTCCAAGTACAATTAACTTTAACTATAATATAAAGTAACATCTAGTGAGGAAGCGCAAGCTGGCTGTTTCTGATAAGTTGCCTGCCCCTTAAGAGGGGTGAACCACTCAAAAAAATCAAGGAAACTGCAATTTCTGCCCATTGATTCGGAAGTTTGTACTTGCAACGCTTCAAGCGTAAGGACTTTCATAAATGATTAGAACTCAACAATAATATAGTGAGGACAAACGAGCTGGTTGCTTCTTCTAACTTGCCTGCCCCTAAAACAGGATAAGCTTCAGCATATTGGCTGAACTCGGACGTTTATTTGAATTCAACCCGTGTCGAAGTGTGACAACTGCCACATTTGATTGGGGCCGACCCGAACATTGCGTTTTGAGTGCCAAAGCGTGTCATTTGAGTGTCAGTGAGAGTACGAGTCCAGGTCACTTACCCCTTGAAAAGGTCACTTAGGCCAGTGTCGCCCCCCTGTGTGAGTGTCATTCGCGAGATGCTCAACTTTTCCGTGTGAGTGTCGATTTGCCCGGACTGAAAACGGATCTGCTGGGAGGGCAACCCTGAGGGCCTAGTACCCTTTAAATGGCTTAAGTGACCTGTTTGATTTAGGACTAAGTGACTTTTTCAAAATCAATCATAGCACCCAAAAAATGAAGCAAGGGCGCTGAAAAGAAGCTGGGAGTTAGGTTTTAAGTACCAATAGGAAATTCTTTCCAAGTTTCAACTAGTTTAAAGTTCTTTACTTGGACATAGCTTTGACCAAGTAGGATCTGCATTCGTCTTATTTTCAATGAGATTTCCAAATTAAGAACTCCTTTCCAAGTAGGATTTCACTTGGAATCTAATTGTGGAAATGTAACCTAGTCAGGAAAGACAGGCAAGTTGCTTCTTCTCATTGACACAATTTGATATTTTGAATAATATCTTAGATGATAACTCCTTTCAGGCCTTTCTTCAGGACGTATTTGACCACAAAGTCAAAGGCCTCTGGACCTGCTCTGCATCCTCAAGTTTTGTCTATTATTATTATTTTTATTTTTGGGGGGGTTGGGGCGACGGATAGCACATGTACGAAACCCTTTACTTGACCCAAATGCTTTTTCGAACGTTATCGTTTTTGAGGACGATTTACAGTGTTTTTGAACTTTGGCAGATCCGGCTCGAAAATCGCAACTTTGTAGTACAAGTCTAGTACGCAAAGTACACTTCCGCAGCTCCAGGTCGAAAATTGCAACTTTGTAGTGCAAGTCCAGTACGCGCTTCCGCAGCTCCAGCTCGAAAATCCCAACTTTGTAGTACAAGAATAGTACGCGAAGTACACTTCCGCAGCTCCAGCTCGAAATTCGCAACTTTGTAGTACAAGTCTAGTACGCGAAATACACTTCCGCGGCTCCAGCTCGAACATCGCAACTTTAAGTGCAAGTCTAGTACGCGAAGTACACTTCCGCCGCAACTTTGTAGTACAAGTTCAGTACGCGAAGTACACTTCCACAGCTCCAGCTCGAAAATCGCAACTTTGTAGTAGCTCGAAAATCGCAAATTTGTAGTACAAGTCTAGTACGCGAAGTACACTTCCGCAGCCCCAGATCGAAAATTGCAACTTTGTAGTACAAGTCTAGTATGCGAAGTACACTTCCGCAGCTCCAGCTCGAAAATCGCAACTTTGTAGTGCAAGTCTAGTACGCGAAGTACACTTCCGCAGCTCCAGCTCGAAAACCGAAACTTTGTAGTACAAGTCTAGTACGCGAAGTACACTTCCGCAGCTCCAGCTCGAACATCGCAACTTTGTAGTACAAGTCTAGTACGCGAGGTACACTTCCGCATCTCCAGCTCGAAAGTCGCAACTGTGTAGTGCAAGTCTAGTATCTCCGGCTCGAACATCGCAACTTTGTAGTACAAGTCTAGTACGCGAAGTACACTTGCGCAGCTCCAGCTCGAAAATCGCAACTTCTCAGTGCAAGTGTCGTATTTACAAAGCACACCTTGGCAGCTCCAGCTCGAAAGTGGCGACTCGCCTTATCGTTTTACGGTGGCCACGCAAGGGTCCCACCCTAACTAAGCTGCAACTGCAGGGGTTATTATAGAGCCGTGTGTGAGCTCAGGGTTAGCGTTCTTGGGGGAGATCTTATCGTTTTCCATGGTTTTGGCATGTGCTATGCAAAAACGTACCACGCCTTGATAAAGTGGTCTTAGTCTGTGGCAATCTTCGGCTCCTTAAGCACCTTCTAAGATCAGAAGCGATTGAATTGTTTTCATTCTTTGAACTCTTTTGAAGAGATATCCCCCCGTTTGAACTGTTGGAACGTCAAAACATTCAGAAGAGATGTCAGGATCCTAAACCGTTTGAACCGTTCAAAGCCTTCCCCGCAAGAGATGTCAGCCCTCCCGTGTCCGCTGGGAGAGGCATTGAACGGTTGAATCGGTTCAGGAGCCCGACATCTCTTCTGAGCACAGGCTTAACCAGTTTAAAGAGTTCAAACATACCAGAGTCAGACCCGAAACTGGCTGTTTTCTCGCAATCAAGAAGTCTGGAACACTTTTCGGGGCCCAATGATTTCCACCAGGTACTAAGGAACCCACAAAATGCACCCCTTTGATGTCTGGCTACTTAGATGAAGTGCGAACAGCCAACACCACACATTGGAGCAAGTGGCAATGATGCTGTAAGCATGTCCACGTTGTGTCTAGCGGCGTTCATGGCGCCGAGTCTTGTTTCTGTGCGCGCCACGACTTGGTCATAAAAACTCTTCATGAAACTCACTCCTCACCGCATCAACCACCGGCACACAAAACCTGAGACTCATGATATCCAAGCGGGTGCTTCCGAAAAGTCGGCGACCCCCCCCTTCTTGGCCAAACATGGCCAAACGAGGAAAGGTCCAACTTCAGTTGAAAAGTGTGCAAGCACAAACCCTGCAACGAGCTCAACATGGATGAGGCTTGGCACCTAGACCAGGTTCCCACCCCAATGGCCATGAGACAAAGGGCACCCTTTTGGTTTAACCAAAAACACATCGTTCAAAACATGAAAAGGGTAACAATGATTCAATGGGTGTCTGGGCTTTTAAAGGAGCCTTCTGTCAGATTCCATGGAAACACGGGCGGCCAACTCCAATAGCCATCTTGGTGCCATTCGCATGGAATCCATGGTCCGGAGGTTTTTGGTGCGCGGGAACTTCGAAGGACACATCGGGAACATATCTGACACATGTTTTGTCTTTGAGGAACATACATCAGGAACATCAGCCCATTCGCAACACATAAGAAACACACTTGACCCACAAACCTTGTTGACCATTTGCCGAGGGCATTCACGAATTCTCCCGGACACGTTTCAGCCGTTCCATTCCCCGAGGTTCGGCCAACTTGCCAAATTCTTCCTTCTCAGGCGCCCGCAATGTTAGGATGCTGGAAGCCTCGCAACAAGTCGGCTTCAGCGAAGGCGGCCTCGGTGCCAGCAAGCATCTGAAAGAGGCGTCTGTGGATTGCATCATGGTCATGTGAAACGACCCCCGACATGCACGAGATCAACAAGAAACAAGGAATGGCGAGGCGGCACGTGCCAAAGCGAGGCCATCCAGATGGGGCACGCTGGAACATGGCTTCTAATATGCCCAGGACACGTTTTTTCACGTAAAAGCGCAACCCCTTTTCCATGCAGAAAGTGGTAACAATGTGTGAAAATCAAAAAGAAATCTGTCAACCACCAATAACCATCCCCAGGAGATGAACATGACAAGGAGGCGGGCATAGGTTTTTGCAGCTGTCTCGAACCAGTATCGGGCCTTCTTCCATACATATGCTGTAGTAAGCACGATACACCTGAAGCAGTCCAAGTAAAACAAGACCACGAGATAACCCTTATGAAAACCTGACTGACTCGGGCAAGGCCGGCCATCTTGACCCTGATCAATCTGCACATCTAGGTAGCACAAAGCAACATTTGGGATTGAAAACCAAAGGCAACGCCTTGGCATCTGGCAAGGTGCATTCCACTCCTGAGGAGATCCACAACCCACGCATGGCCTTGCCAAGTGAGCACGAAGTGGTTCCTGTCGGTCTGTCCAGACTCAAAGAAGTCCTGATCAATGAACAAGTCCCGGATGTCCGGCTCTCTTCGTTGGGCGCCCTCTTCGCCCCCCCCTGCACCAAGCCGCCTCATGAAGGCATCTTGAGTTCAGCCCGAAACGGGCGCTGTAACCGTGGTGTTTTCGCCATACTTCAAAAGCCTTGACAATCGCCCAACTGTGTTGGTTTCGCCAGTTCACGAGGCAGTCTTGAGCATGATGTACCTTATAAAACTCGGATTTTCCATCAACCTCAACTCCCAGTTTCCATCTACCCGCACCGCTGCCCCGCTGCCCCAGGCCCCGCCTCGCGCGCCACCGCCGCGGATGGGCCATCCAGCTGATCGCAGGGCACGAGCCTCTGCTTTGACGGACCAAAACCGCCTTCAAAGCCCAAAGGAAAGACAAGAAAACCAACTCTGGAGATGCAAAGCAAAAGGAAAACAGAAGACATCCAAAGTAAACCCAGAAGGACACCCAAACGAGAGCCCATGGAAAACAAAAGCAACCCCCAAGCAAACCCAAAGGAAACTCAACGAAAACTCGAAGGAACACCAAAGGAAACTCAGAAGCAAACCAAAGGAACCCAAATGGACACTTAGGTTCTTTTTGAAATCACCTTCTTTTCAGGAATTGTCTCTTCGGGCTTAGGCCTGCGCCTAAGTGACCATCCGCCCATCTCACGCCCCGTTTCAGGGGTCCCTTTAATTTGAATCTTAGTTGGAGACCTTTGTTTGCATTCTTTACATGAGGGTTTTGTGTCCAACCATTTTGAGGGTGGTACCCATCAAGTATGCCAAATATGCCCTACGCCAAACCAAGACCCAAGTTACTGTTGTTTGGTTTCTGCAATTGCTCACTGACCCTTTTGACTGTACATTTCCTGACGTTTGCGGCTCGCAGAGGGGGCCGCGACCAAGCCATGGACACGTTTCCTTGAGGAAATTCAGCGCGTGAGCCATCGAGAGTGGCTATGGCAGTTTCCATATCTGCGATCTATCAACCTCCCAACACCCCCCACCCCTCCGCCCCACTCCACCCCCTCCCAAACCCACAACCCTGCACCCCCCCATCCCCCCATCCCCCAACCTGCCGAAATGGGTTCCCCAACGGACTGAAGATTCGAAAGCATTCCTGCAAACAATCCCGCACCCAGGTCTGGCAGCCCCAAATCCGCTCTGGGCATTTCCAGAACGAATCGAAAAGCAAGATGTTGAATTGCAAAAACAAAAGGTCAACACTTCTGCCGATACTCCTTCCTTTCATAATCCCACGGACTGCAATTCCAAGTGTTTGAACAGGATTTGACAAGCTCCTATTCCCCCCTCCCCGGACAGGAGAAGACGGATTAGATGGGCAAGCTACGAGTCGACGAGTTCCCCTCAAAATCTGGTTTCCAGAACCTTGTCGCCCTTGTAATCGAGGCTCGGAGAGGGGCATATTTTTTGGGAGAAACATCCGGACCCTGAAATGGTCACTACAACACTAGGACTGCTTCGAACGGCGAGGAAAAATACTCCCTCCATGATCCAAGGGAGGGTTGGTAGCCCGGTCGCCCCATGAGAGGCTCGGGACCCAATGAATCTAAACAAAGGAGTGCGGGGGCCCTGTTCCCCTGTGCTCGACACCCTGTTTACCTATAGCTGTGGGGTCAAAAAAGAAGGCGGGGCATCAAAGAAAGTGAGCTGTTGTGCATAACTATAGGGGGTTTTGACAATGACAATCCAAATCCAAGAGGTTGATGACCACACAAAGCCCACTCCAGGGAGTTTCACCACAGGCGGAGCTAGGGCTCCGGGCTTCAATGCGACTGGACGGTTATCTCGGGCATCACCTGCAAACAGCCAAGCTGCCAAGCTGCGAAATGGCGACGCCATGCTTTTACCCTTTTGGTAGACGTCACTTACATGGGGATTAATGCCCACACCATTGATGTTCGTAGTCACTTCCGTGATGTGTTTTAGGGTCAGCGCGAAAAATGGCACAGGGTGAGTTCAAGCAACTTATCTCGGTGGGGCTTTGCTTTTTGAGAACTTGACTGGCTGGTTTCAAGGGAAATCCAAAAATAAACATACATTTTGAGTCTCCCTATTTTGACACGCCCTTTGAGGCGGCTTCGCTCGTCGGTTCAAGCGTGCCGGGGCGCACGAGCAGAGACCACGATGCCAAAACTTCCTCGTCCAATGAGCTGCTGCACCTGGAGATCGATGCCTTGTGACTCGGGTCTTTCTCAACTTGGGTGTTGTAGATCCCCCAGCAAAAAGTTACACTTTTTGCTGCTTAAAAGGAAGTATGAGGGGAATCCAAAAAGTTAAAGTCTAAAGATCCAACCCAATAGCTGTAGAGTCAACATGGTCCCTTTTTGGATGCAAAGAAAAACTGGAAGGACACCAAGCACCCAAGCACCTGAGCTGCCATTGGCCGGGAGAGTAGCCGAGGAATCAAGTGACAAAGCAGGCATGGGTTCAACCCTGATGTGCTTGCAAAATGTTTGACTCACGTTCGTCCTCACTGAAACGACCCTTCTAAATAAGTACAAAGAAGCTCACCAGGTGGGACCGTGAGCTAATATTTGCAGGCAAATAGATAAGGTTGTCTTCCCGTGTGAGTGACGGCGCCCAAGGTCGGTTCCACCGTGCCAACGGTGCAATGTGCGCGACATATTGACAGCTCACGCACAGACTCAAGCTACGCCTAGATTTGCTTGCAGCTTCCCTTGGAACTCATCCAGCAAGGCGGGTTGCCGCTCATGTCATGTGAGCCGAGATTCCATTTTTGCTGACCCGCTTGAGAAGTTTCTGTTTGAGCGCAGCATCCGTGGATTTAAGCCCCGTCTTGCTTGTTCAGCAACCCGTTCAAGAGCGCATGTGCTCCTCTGCCTATATGCTTTCCTTGGAGTCAGGACACGTGCTGGTTGTGTGTGTTATGGAAGCCGTGGGTGTTTCGCAAGTGGTGGGTGCTGTTGGCTTTGGGCTTGTATGTGACGTGTGGGTTGTGGGCTCAGTGTTGGCTGTGTCAACAGGTGTCGGCTCCCGTTCCCCGGCCTTGAAATGTCCGAGGGCATCGCCTGCCCTGAAGGCGCAGCTCAAGACCGGCATCGACATCGCCTGAATACGCCTGGCCACAGCACCACAACCAGCCTGCGCATCGACCGGTCAAGACAACCGCAATCAATCCCCAAGTGCGTTTCAGCATGCAGGCGAGTTTGTGTGTATTTTGATGTTTCGGTGTCCGTGTGTTGTGTCGCTGCGTCTGTGTGTCTGCGGGTCTCTGCGTCTGTGTGTCTGTGTGTCTGTTTGTTGTCTGTGTCTGTGGGACTCTGCGTCTGTATGTCTGTGTGTGTGTGTGGGTCTGTGGCTGTCTGTGTCTGTGTGTCTGTGTGTGTGTGTGTGTGTGTGTGTGTGTGTGTGTGTGTGTGTGTGTGTGTGTGTGTGTGTGTGTGGGTCTCTGCGTCTGTGTGTCTGTCTGTGTCTGTCTCTGTGTTTGTGTCGTACGTGCAATTATGTGATTGAACGTGAGTTGCCCCGTCCATGAACTGATCAGAATTAGGTTCGCATCATTTCACAAGAGAAACACCACAATCTGACCAAACGACCTGTTGCAAGGGGCGCGATTGCGCGACTGTCCAACATCGCGACAAAAGGACTTCCTTTTCGATTGAAAATAAACGCAACACCCAAAAGTGCTAAACCTCCTGAGAGGTCTGCACAAGCATCCGCGAGCTTGCAGGATGTTTGGGTTCTGGTTAATCCAGCCCAAATTGTGTCACATGTCAAGATTCTCTCGGACAAATTCCAGAGCCTCTTCAAATGGCTCTGTGAACCCCGGCCAACTGGGAAAAAGGTGGCTTGTACCCAGAAAGAGTAAGCGTTTGGGGAAGGGTTTCTGATTCGGGGTGCAGCCCCCTTCATATATTGTATACTTAGAGGGTGGGCATGCCCCCAACCACTTTGTAGGCGCCGGGCAGGCTACAGGACCGCAGCTTGCATTGCCCACAAATGCCTCACAAGCATTTACGGCAAGAGGCCGCTAGCGGAAGAACTCCGCGCCCTGTTTAAATGGCAGCCTGTCTTGATTCTGTGCAGGACTCATGTATGCATGTAAGTAAGCAAGCAAGCAAACATAAGTACGTGCAAACAAGAGAGTACAAGGAAGTAACAATAAGTAAGCAAGTAAGTAAGGAAGCAAGAAAGTAAGGACGCAAGTAAGTGAGTAAAGTACGTAAGTAGGTTTAAGTAAGTAAGCAGGCAGGCAAGCAAGCAAGCAAGCAAAAAATAAAAGAAAGTAACCGCAGTAAACACAAGCAACAGTAGGTAAATGAAAATCACAGTAAGTAAAAGCAAGTAACAGCAAGTAAAAGTATGTACAGGGAAGTAAAATTAAGCAAACCAAAGAAACACTAAGCTAACACAAGGAAAAAAAGGTGAGTAAGCAAGCAAGAAAACACATAAGTAAGTCCTGCGTATATGTACACATTAGATATAACATAATATAAGTCATACAAGGTAACATCAGAACGCATCGCATCATATTATCACCAATTCACATTGTTTCATGCCATAATACATTCATCATATCCATCTCCAGGGAGCAAGTAATGCCCCCAACTTTTAAAAGCCCCTTTTGCCATAGATCGCCAGAGGGCTGCTAGTCCTTCCTGGAGGAAATAGTCAAACTATCCGCAAAAAAAAACAGTGCCTGCTTCATGTTGATCAGACCGAGAAAAATGAGGCGGGTTGAAAGATTCGATTCGATCCTCTTTCGGCCACACAAAAAGGAGCGGCCACATGGACCCCCAAGAATTGACGCAGCAACTAACGAGTGGCTCCTCGGTTCAAGATTCCGCTATTTTCGTATGGAGGACCTTTCGCGAGAAACAGGTGAACTTAACCAACCTCCTGATAAGCGGTTTCTGCAGCTTTGAACCAAAAGGTTTCACTTCCGCGGATTGGCCTAAACAAGTCAAGACCGTTTTGTTTTTGCCACTAGAATGGGTCTTCCCAACAAGTATTTAAGTCCAATGACTTGTGGTCGGGGAGTATGTCGAACTCATGTAAATCAGTTCTCCGGACCATTGCTGCGGGTTCGTCCTCTCTCCGGTGAGTGCTGAAGCTCTGCCCTTGACGGGCTTGCGGTGGCCCCTCGAACCATTTTGAGTCCATGGCCCTTACACTCAAGGCAAGGAGGCCTGCAGGCCCCTTGGATCTTTCAAGAAAAGGCCCCCTTGCACCCTCTTGTTTCAGCGATCCCAGCAACTCAAGATACTCAAGTTGAATTGCAGCTGTCCGTGCCGTCGGGGAGAACGCTGAATTGGGTGGCTTGGTACAGTCGGTTGCCTGAACGATGAGGCTGGGAGCCGAGCCGAGAGAAATCCCCTCGGATACCTCAAAACATGTTGGGCTATGTGTCGAGGGACCGATAGCATTGGTTTCTTGTTTTCTTGAAAGGGTCCAACTCATGTGCCATGCTCAAACTGCTTGGGCCAGGGCACTTTATCATGGTCCGAATCCACCACCATCCCTACCAACCCCAACGTAAGGTCGGATATTGACCATGGGGGCTTCCAGCGATCCGACCGTCTCCTTGGGCTCTGACTCCATTTAGCGAAGCACCGGTGGAAAAGCGCTCCGAGCCAAAGGAGTGGCGCGTGTGCAACTCTTGGAGAGCCCGACCGAGCACAAACCCCAAACCGCTTCGGACTTTGGCTGGGACCCTCCACTCTAACCGTATGCTCCTTCGTTGGCGATTGCTTCACCACGAGCATCATGAACCAATTGCAGAGTCTCGGAGCCCCCAGAAACCCGATGTGTGTTCAACCGGTCTACATGTACGAATGCTACATATTTGCAACTAGAAACGTGCCTCTCAACCAAGCACCTGAAGACCCATCAGCTTATTCTCAAAAGCCTAGGTGCGAGAAAAGAGGTCTGAACCCCGCCTGAACCCAGATGACCGCTGGACATGTGGTGGCATGTCCTACAGTATATGCTTCTGTTTAGATGCACCGGTCCCAATGCGGAAGCCCATTCTCTCACCTTTTGCTGAGCTGGCTGGCCACTTAGGCTTTTGGTTGGGGATGAGGCTGAGCGTGGCAAATCTTGTGACCTGTGCGATTGGGTGCGAGCTGCGAATGGAACATCTTGAGGTCACGATCTGGATGCAGCTTGCTTGCATTCCTCGCGGGTTGGCTACTAATAGCCTGCATGGGTTTGGTCGCAAAACTGCCAGGAAGGAAGCACGCCGCACCCTAACCGCACCCGTCGCCACTTGCCTCCAAAAGCCGACGATGGCGAACCACCACAAGGTACAATGTTACAAGAGGGCTTCCGATTTGGGACCACTATGGCAGAACAACTACCAGGTGGATGGAGACACCCTGCCCCATGTCCCCCAATCAACTGATTTCAGACTGATTTCAGGCTGTTCTCAAACCTCCTTTTTGGCGAGTCCAAGTGCGAGTCGAAAGGGCAACATGGATTCCCTCAAAATCCACGAAACAAAGCCAAGACCCCCCGCCAACAATCTGCCAGAGTCTCGAAGAAAACTCAGGGTCAAATTCACCTTCATCATGCCCTTTTGGGGACTCTACGGGTGAGGTTGCTGTTCTTTTTGCCCAATGAAAGAAAGCAGGGTCAGCGAGCTGGCTCAAACATCTGGAGCAACTTGGAAGCGATTGTCACGCCAACTACCGCTAAGGAAGATTCAGCCCTCTCCAATGACACAGGTTGTCCATCTACAAACTCATCGCATTGTAGATGATTGATTCGCATTTCAAGCTATACTGCATAATCACAAACTTAAAATCAGAAACCCCATAGCCAAAGGCCTATGTGAAATCGTTTGTTTTGCTCTGTTCGCTGTGCTTGCTGTAAATTGTACAAAACTGCGTTACCTAGAGACTTCGAATTCACAATTGGTTGCTCCCCAGTCAAATGCTTGCCGTTGAACGACATTGAGGGCACGCGAACCTGCAGGAAGTCTCTTAAGGGAAGATCAAAGCCAGGCTGGATGACTCGCGTTCTGTCCAAGGATGACCGCACAGTCCATCAGTCCATCTCCAATGAAAGGATGACCTTTGGCAACATATGGCAAAATCATGTGCAAGGACCCAGCACTTCCTGAACTGGCGAAATCCAACTTGTTCGCAACCTCCAAGAAAGGACGCTTCATGGTTGTTTGACCCTCCCGGTTGCTTGCTTGAAGAGAAGGGGCATTTTCAATGCTAGAGCCGGATAGAGGCATGTTGCCTCCAGGCATTCTGCGATGTTCGCAGCTTCTTCGGTCCGGTGAAATGAGAATCGAAACAGAATCCAAGCCAGAGCAAAAGAGCAAGGTGATCACACATCAAGCAGCGTTGGCTTTTCCACTGAGTTCCTGCTTGGAAGGCATTCGAAACAATCGCACAACATCAAAGACATGGCATGAGTTGGCCTGGACTTTTGCTTGGAAACGCATGTATGTACATGAGCAACGGTCAATGTTCACCGTCATCTACTGTCGAAGGAATGCCACTCCGAATAGCCGCTCGGAAATGGCGCCAAAGTCCCATTGGGGCAATAAATACGTAGCCCGACCGCGGCTCACATCGCGCTCAAAAGGCCACGGAAAGCCTTCTCTTGTCCTCCTTGCGACAACGTAACGGTGTTGGCAGAAATCCTGCACGTAGGTCTCGTGAGCACCAGCACTTTACATGACCCAATTGGATGTCCTACATGGTTGTGGAACATGACCCTTCTGTGAGCCCATGCTGGTCATCTTTGTGACCACTTTGTCATTTTGAAGGATGCCTTCGGAATCGCAGAAAGTGGCCCAAGAAAACCCTTTTTCCCACAACTATGCTGTTTTACTTTTCCTGACCTAACATGGGAAGACAAGTCAGTGTGAGCTGTCAGGGAAGAATGAAGGCCCACCTTACCACAGTGTTTATCTGAGACTGGATCCTGCAGAAACATTCATTTCGCAGTTTCACAATCCATCGTGGCAACTGCTGAAAGTTCACAAAAACAGCCTGCAGACTGAAGAGAATAAACAAACCGCCGGACAACCGCAACTTGCTTTGACAATGGTTTTCCAATCGTCCATCTGAGTACACTGTTCACAGTTTTGGCCCTGGCACCAATGCCTTCACCTCGCCAACTCTGACTCACTTGCTGAGTCGCTAAGCAACCACACAAACATGTCAGTCTGGGCAAGGGAAAGGCACGCCACCAAAGCGCAAGTCGAAAAATAAGTTCGGAATTCACAGCTCGCATGAGTAGCGAGAACCGATACAAGCAGGAAGCTACGCTCCGAGTGGCCGGGAATAGTGCTACTAACCCAGCGTGGCCACAGTGACACAGCGTTCCACGATACTGAGGCAGTGTGCGATTGACCCGTTAACCAAATGTTATCGAGGTAGCATACTCTTGACTAGTGTTTGGTCGGGCCCACCTGGGAGCCAACATAAAAGAAGATACATGACCCGAGAAGTGACAGTGTGACAGAAGTGGCAGTGGCAATGATATGCGGCAAACTGTGCGCTCTGTTATCGACAGTGACACCGAGGCAGCGAACTCAACCAGTGTATGATGCTGTTGGCAGTGCGCATCTGACTATGTCATTTGCAGTGACACCGAGGCAGCCACTTTCATGCAGTGATACTGAGGCAGTGTGTAGTTGACCATGTCATTGACACAGCGACACTGCGACAGTGATATGTGGAAGCAGTGATACTGAGGCAGTGTACATTGAGGCAAACATGATTGATA
This sequence comes from Effrenium voratum, assembly GCA_963377175.1. Taxonomy (NCBI): domain Eukaryota; class Dinophyceae; order Suessiales; family Symbiodiniaceae; genus Effrenium; species Effrenium voratum. The sequence continues at coordinate 739,363 of CAUJNA010002269.1, read as the reverse complement.
AGGGCAGCGTTTTAGAGGAAGAACCCTTAGCATCGCGCCCTGGGAACACAGCCAGGTACCAGGCATTACAATTGCAAAGAGGATGTCCTTTAATTGGCAAGCTTCTGGTGTTGGCTCAAACTCTGCAAAGAGCAAACTTACACGCATGTGTCAATCATCAGTGTTGTGCAGGAATGTAGAGCAACAAACAACCCATAAACCGTAAAATATGTCACTCAAAACCGGTCCGATGTCCAACCACATATTCATGTTTACTTGTACTTGGGGCTGGTAGCGATGGATAGCCAACCACCGAGCGGAGAATTTAGGCAATTCTAAGGGAAAAGCCATGGTCGAGAACACCCTAGGCCGCAACACTGCCCTGCTGTGAAGCTCCTGTCAGAACGGGGTCAACCAACTGTTCAAACATGTTGAAATTAGTTGCTGCAAGAAGTTGGAAACTGGTCGAACACCCAAGCGACTCGCACACTTATCCGAAACACCTATTTACAGCTTCTTGATCCAACCTCTTTTTGGCTTCGAATTGGCAAAGGGTAAACAAATATGGGCCCTCTGGTCTCTGAACCCTGCCTTCTCCTTCTTCGGCTTGTCTTCGACGACCTCAACGCAGCTCAAAGACATCGTGGATGGTGGGAAACCGAAGGGGAACCACTCACCTGGAAAGAACCCCGCTTTTATGTGTCTGGAACAACTACGCGAGCAGCAAATTGCATCCAAGCGAATTTCACAAAAATCACACCTAATTATATAGCAAAAAACAAGCATACTGTGGATCGTCCACATTTTGCACCATTTGGGATGGATGAAACCCTATGAAAACTGCTTCATAAACCACCTACCAACTGGGCAATGTGGTCCAGTCGCCCGTCGGCGCCATAGCGACTGGCCAGCAACTCGTCCTGGGCCCCGCGCTGGGTTGATGTCAGCAAGAGCGGCATAGGCATCCTCAGCCGAGTGCAAGTTGGTTCTTCGGTGGATTCCAGACATGGGCATTAATTTTAATCAGGGACCATTTGGTGAACATCATGCAGGTGGGGATCGGTTCCCTGGTTTGTGGTAATAAATGGACAGCCATGGTACAGTTGACATGGCCCTTCGCGGCACAAAAGTGGACCAGGAGAGTAACAATAACTTTTGAGCACATTCCAATCCACTCACCAAATGACCGCCAAAGCCGGGGCTTGCTCATCATATCTATATCAGTTGCGGACAAAAATGACTGCGGGCTTTGGCCCGTATCCTTTGTGGCTGTGTATCAAATCTGAGGATGGTGGTGAAATCTAATCAGCATGAAGCCAAGCAAGTAGCACGGACAAGGTGCCGTTTTTGACGATGTGCCGCCCAACTCTCTGGTATGGTCCTTCTGCAACGTTGATCGCTCCAGTGCCCACTGCTTCTTCTTTTTTTAACACCTCCACAATCCAAAGAGCTCTCCTCTTAGGGGATGGATATATATATATATTATATATATATATATATTGTCAAGAGACTTCCTTTCTTGGGTAGAAGCCCAGCCTCCAGGCTGCCGTAGGTCTTCTGCAGATGCGCCGCCAGATTGCCCAGAGCGAAGAACTGAGCCCGTTTGGGAGGGACACCGGCACTACACGTTTCTTTCTTTGGGGGCCCCCCAAAATGGTGGCTTCCCTTTCGACCTCCCCTTCAAACCACAAGAAGGGAGGGGAACCCTCAAAAAAGCGAAAACCCGCATAAATGTTCGGTGCGCATGAAAAGTCACGGAGCGTAGGTTTTCAGGCATGGACTCCGGCCCTTCCCTTTTCGGGGCTGAAAACGAGTAAGCCTCTATGGTTGGCTTCCCTTCGGCCTGAAGAAACTGTCCAGGATCCATGATATGCATTTGGTTGGCCCGTTTTGGGTGGCATCCTCTGTGGCCTCAGCAATGTGGCCGAGGGATCTTGGGGGTTAATCGACACCTGCGATGCAATGGAGCCCCACTGGGAAAGCCCGGCTTGACACTGCGATCGCTTCCAAAGCGAACCGGCTGCGCACGCTTCCTGGAAACCCGGACACACAACAGCCCCATGAACGGAATGTTCATGGGCCACAGCTCCAGTTGGCCGTCGGAAGGCTGGCCATTGGGCCAAGATCAATCACTTGAACGACATAGCCAGTTTTGCCTGGACTAAAGGGAACCCAAACCAGCGATCCCGTTTCTAGGCGTTTCAAGGGCACGTTCATGGAAATCCGTTTGGGTGTGGTAATTTGTTTGTTTGTTTTTTTGGGTGGTGTTTTCAAGGGTATGGAAGAACATGTTTAAACAATAGGGCTTGTTCTCCCTTTAGAGTCCCTTGATTCAGCCCCAAATGAGGCTACCCCTCAAAGAGAAAACAAAAACAAAAAACACAATCAAACGCGCTGGTTGTTTTTTTGCACGGCCTCTGCCCGGCGAGGTAGCGCGTCACAAAGGACCAGCCTCGTGACATGGACGGCCCGGTTGGACTGTGAGCTGGGAACCCACCCAAAAAAAGGAGGGTGCCACCGAACCGGGGGTCGGGGGTATGAAGAATCCCGTTCCAAACGCGCACTAAGAAGCAAGCTTGCCAGGGTCCGACCAGAAAAGCAAAAAGAAAACAAACTACATTTGATGGATGGGGTGCTTTGGGTAAAAAAGGGGATCATTGTCCCAAGCAAACATTAAGTGGACAAACATCTGTTGGAAGACTACCGCTCGAATTGAAGACGGAGCGATAGGGAGCCTGTGTTTGGCAGGAGCATGCACGCTGTATGGCCTGAAATAATGAAATAATGGTTTGGTCGCCTGTCCAACACTTGCTACAAGGGCAAGTCAATAACATACGACCAATCCTGAGACACACACACACACACACGGGCCAGGGTGGTTTTCTCAACGTGGCAATGGTGGCCTCCTCTCCTCCTTCCCCGTAATTTGTCCGAGTATTGTGTGTTTGACCTTGTGTTCCGAAACCCCATGCCATGCAGGGCAACCCCCATGCAGGCAAAACCACAACTTGAGTGCAGCTTGGCTAACGTGGGCTGGCCGAGGGACGCAAAGGTAGCGGGGTTCCCAACAAAATCTTCCAGTTCCAAACCATGTTGGGTTTCATATGGAATGATACATGGAATCACACATCATAATAAACTCTCACTTCCGTTTGCCACGCACATGATCGAAGCCGCTCAAAGCCCAAAACTGGGTCAGATAGAAGTACTGAAGTGGAGCAAGGCACCACCACGGGCAAAGGGTCGATTATTCACAGTGACGGACGGTGCCAGTACCTTGCCCGACCCTCGCAGAACCTGCACTTTGCGGTTTCTGCCTGAGCTGTCTGCGAGAAGAAGAGTCAGCTCGGCATCTTTCTCCCCAGCCATATCCGTCCCTAGGGCACATGCCCGTCCCTTGCCCCTTTCTGACATCAGATGGGGTGAGAGGTTCGGCGCCCTTCACTGGGCGAGGAGCATCCTGTCCTGGTAGATGCGGTTCTCCCCATCAAAGTCCAGCAAGCCTCGGTGCATGCCTCTGGCTTTTGAAAGATCAAGAGGAGGGGCTTGCAAGAAATAAATTACATCTACTGCCCAGCACGAAATTATGATCAAACATGAAGGGGAGTCTCTTTGTTTCTGTTTGTTTTTTTCCTCTCTCTCTCTCTCTTTTTCTCTTGCTTTGGATGGATGTGTTTGACACGCAGACCCAAGCTATGCGGTTGTGCGCCTATTATCTGTTGTGCGCACCTAACAGCAACAACACTGGGGAAACCCTCTTGGTCTTCTTCCAAGGATTGCGGAGGCGTGCAGTTGAACACCCGCGCCTGAATCTCTGATAGACAATTTGGGCGTTTCAATCCCAAAGCAACCAACAAGTGAAGAGTCGACCCCCCTCAGGCGGGTGGTTTCCTTGGAGTTTTCCTTAAAGCAACCTGAAAGGGTACCCTCAAAAGGGTTTAGCTATTGCACACTAAAGGGCACCTATTTCCACACATGCGCTGCCATAGACTTGCCGAGCCTTATGCTTGATCAATCTTAGAGGGCCCACATGGCAACGGTTTCTTGTTGGCATCATACGTTCTGTGCAGCGCAAAAGAGGTGTCCGGTTTCCAGCAAAGTGTCAAAAACGTTGTCCAAGGATCTGTCAGAGGAGATTCAATCATTGGCATGTGGGCTGTGCAAACATTGGCTTGGAACCTCCTTTGGGACAGTTGAAAGAACACCTAAAGGACACCGCCCATGTTTAGAGAGTCTAATTCCTGCTGTGGGAACCGGCCGCATTCTCTTCACCGACCAGCTCGCCAGGTCAACACCGGACCATGAGCTCTATGTAACTTGGCTGTCCAAAAACCATGTTCGCCCCAAGACAAAGCAAACAACGAAGCCTGATTGAAAGAGGTGATCTCACAAGGGGGTCAATGCGTTTCGATATCAAACTCAAAAGCCCCAACCGCTTGAAGACCTACAGGGCTCCAATTGGTTCGTGCACGGAACACAGAGGGCGATTTTTGGGGGGATTTTTTAATCCAGTTTCAGTCATGACCGTAGCATCAACATGTGGCCATGAGTTTTAATATGAAACCACCTTTGAACATGAATCCCACCAACAATGATGTCCACCAAAGGTTTTTTTTGCAAATCACACCCACGTTCAGTCTGTTTTGTCCCATATTACTCGTGTGTCGCAAGCAAAACTTCCGAGACTTCGGCCAAAGGTGATCTTCGGGTCCGCACCCTCTGCACGGGAGCCGATTTCCTGAAGTGCAGGAAGGATCCGAGACTTTGACCTATTTGACCAAGGCGGAATTCCCAATCCCTACACCTTCAGAATCTCCTTACACATTTTCCAGGTCGGGGCCGAACTCCGAACCAGGCAAAATGTCAGTGCCCTCGTTTTTGAACATATTTCAACTCAAGGCAACTCGAGGCTGTAAGCAAGGAAGTCCACCACCCAGCTACATGGCATGTGAAAGCTTACAGAATACACCACGTCTCGAGGTAGATCATGTTTCATCGGCAAGACCTCAAAGTAAAAGGCTTTGCATCTGCGCCGGCCGGCACTTGGGTACACGTTCTGCAGAAAAAATAATAATAATAATAATAATAATAATAATAATAATAATAATAATAACAAGCAAGCATAGCTTCAACTGAAAGTCGTTGAGGTACAAATTCCTGGGGGCAACAAGCGGCCCAACTGAAATGGCCGGCGATCACTAGAGTACAAATTCATTCAAATTCTTGGGGCCACAAGCGGGCGAAATGAGAATGGATGGCGGTCACCAGGAAGCCAACACTTGGGGCCAAAAGCTCTGGAGGCCACAAACGGCGCAACTAAGCATGCCAACGTTGAGGTGACGCAGGTCCCGTGTTGTTGTGGAGTAGAGGCTGCCCTCGTCCAAAGTTGCACATTCCGCGTGGGCAACTGATTGCTGATCTGAGGCAGTTTGGCTCCATCAGGTTCGTAGTGCTCAAAAACGTCTTCCAGGGGCTGACGGTGAGACGTGCTCAGGGATCTTGGTCTCTCCGGCAGTCCTTCCAGGCTTCCACGAAGGAGTCCCGCCCGATGCCGTGGTCCGGCGCATTGCTGGTGAACATCACGTCCAGCTTCATCTGCCGGCCCAGGGAGACGCAAATATATACATATATATATATACATACATGAAAAGGATTCATGAATGGGTATTTCCTTCTGGCTCCTTACATAGTGAACTCCGCCCCCCCCCCCCCGCCTTTTCATCGTGTTTTGCATAGTTTCCAGAAGAAACCAATTTTTGAGGTGTTCCATTCTTGAAACACAGAATCATTTTTTGAATCCTGAGGGATATTTCCTGCCGGCTGCCTGGGTCTGGCTCAGGAAAGAAGTCAGTCTTCATGGTATGGCACTTTGAAATTCGTTCTTACCTCCAAAGTCAATGATGGCAAGTGTGTCATGATGACCTTCTGCGTGCCCCCCCCCCCCGCCCCTCTTCCCTGCAATTGTTCAAAACCCCAAACTCTTGCAAACTCCTAGGCTCCTACCCTCCGAATTCTTTTCACATGACGCCGGTCCAACCTTTTGAGCTCGTTGCGCTTTTTGATTTCTCGAGCCGTGCCCTCTCACACTTTGCGAGAAAAGCAAGCTAGAAAATCATTTTCATTTTCTGAGTTCTGGCTGCATTGTTGAAAGATCCATAATCCCGAGCTATTCATAGTGGGACACCAAAGGGGAAACTGCTACCATCTGGCAAAAGGACTCAGCTTTGCAAATTCTCATGGGTGAGCTTGTTTTATCGAGCTTGCGACCGGCTGTGGACACTCCCTCATCCAAGTCTGCCCAAAGGGGCCATGGACTTGGCAGTCACTTTGACAGCATTCTCACCTGCCAGCACCTCGAAATTTAGAGACTTGGCTAACCCATTCGGACCTTGACTCAAACTGTATGTGCTGACATGGGAGACCCCAAAACGGTGGTTCTCTTTCCCCTAAAACGACACATACGCAAATGGACCATGAAGAACGCAAAAGGTCAGGTCGATTCGCTGGCAGGTGATTCATGCACAAGCTCCGCGCCTTCCCTGGCTCGGAACCCCTACGCATGTCAAGGCCAGTGGCTCTATCCAGCTTGGTCTTCCAGCTTGGGCAAAGTGCAGGTCCCAACGAAAATAAGTGAACCCCGTGAGTGACCTTCTTGAGCTCGTTCTATCCGAAGAGCTTGGAATAACATGTGATAAGAACTGTTGCATGTTTGTTTGGATGGTCAACATTGGGGACCCCTTTGAAGATTAAACCGGGGTCCAATGGACCCATTTGCTTGACCATCTGCTCGTTGATGTGTTGATCCCAGTCTAGTAAGGAAGAGCCCACCGTGCTGGTGCTGGCAGGGTCACTGGCTTGATTGCGAATTTCATCGAGCGCCCCGATGAGGCTCACATGCACAAGGCGCGGCCTCAGCTCGAGTAAAGAGGTCTTGGCGTCAACCAAAGGTCTCCGCCGTTGGGTTACCCGGGGTCCATTTGACTGGCAACCATGGCGAACTGTTCCATCACTGCGTCAGGTTTCTTACGCACACTCCCCCGATTTATGGATCTCCCTTTTCGTTCCTGCGTTTTTCCAGGAAAGGACAGGGAACTGAACAGGGTTACCCAGTTGTAGGACCATGTCAACGTGTTTTCGAGTCTTGCCTATCGCGGCTCCTGATGCTGATGTTGCGCTGGAGGTATGGAACAATAGGTTCGTTTGACAAAGACCGTAGGTTCATTGGACTCCCCCCCCCAGGACGAAGGGGATGGTCCCAACCCGGGGGATTGCGTGTTTTGGCAGGACTATCATCCCTGGTTTTTTGCTGTGTCCAGGGCAGGAAGTTTGCCCGACGCATATGAAGGTTCGAGGGGTCCGGCCCAACAGAAAGTGCTTGTCCTTCTGGTGGTCCTTTAAACCAATCCAGCGAATGTGAAAAGGGCCTCCAAACAACCGACCGCGTCCCCGCTTGGGCGCTTGGGGTTCCGGGGTTCCGGGCGGGCCGCCGCAGCCATCTCCAAGCCCTCAGCCACAAAGTCCACCGGCGCGCAGCGCTCCACGGTGACCTGCACGCGGCTTCGGCCTGAAGCGAAGAGAAGCGAAGCGCGCCGCGCGCGCCGGCCGAGGCGACGCGTCCGGGGACGGGCAAAACGGCCGCGCTGTGGTCACCCCCCATTTGATGGCTGAATTGGGGGGTTTGCGATGAATGAACTTGTTGTTAGTGGGGAATGGAATGCGTCCTATCGACCTTGTCTTACAAGGGCCAACCATTTGCTTATGGGGGTGTTCCAAATTCCCTGACAACAAGCGCGTCAAAAAGGGCGGCCCGATGCTACTGTCCCCCTTCGAATAGCTGGGTGTTGATGGCTCACATGGGTCACAGAAGAAGGCGCAGCATTTCACTCTTACCCAAAGCGGGGTCCAAGGATGAGCAATATGTAACGAACATGGGTATGGGTCAAAATTAAACCACCAGGGGACAGCAGGTTTTAGTCCTTGGTTCCATTTACCAGGGCTCCATTTAGGGTACATATTTTTGACCCACAGCCACATCTGAGAACATATGGCTTTGCACCTTTTGTGCCGAAACTCACGACACCTTTGGTCCACAGAACGAGGAACTGTCCATGCCCCCGGCAAACCTGGCGTCCACGGCCAGTAGGATCTATGCTGTGGGATCAGATTCTCTAAAAGATACGCAGGCTGCTTTGCAAGACATGCACATTGATTCAAAACGCCAGCCATGTGAAGGGGTGCAAAGCTGCAGCAGAGGATCTGAAAGGAAGCAAGCGGCCGTCTTAATCCCGAGTGTCCATAAACTAGAAACATTATGTGTTTTCACTACACCACCCATTTGAAGGGTTCCATGTGCATATTATATATATATACATATTATGTACATATTATACTATATATATAGTATACACATATTATATACATTCAAACATGCATATGTATGTAATATATATATATATATATATATATAAACTTGACTCAAAACCCACGCGCCTTCGAATGTTTCCTGTCGGCACTTCAGTGTCAGGCTCCAGCGCCGGAACATGTTGCCTGGAGCATTTTTTCGGCGTCTTGGAGCGGCAGTTTAGTTTTGTTCATTTGGGGCATCCTTTAGGTCTGTTTCCAGCTGGTTGTCCTGGAGTCACTCCCTTTTGGGGGTCCATTTCAATATGTGGAGTCCTTTTCCAGCGGAAAAATCCTTGCTCCAGAATATTCAACCAGTGACCTGCATGGCGAGGAACGTCCCACTGCACCGCGCACCTGACGTCTCGCTTCTTCTGGGCGGCCCGAAAGACCCCCAACGGCTATCAAATGCTACGTGACCTTAGGCCAGAAAAGTCGATTTGGGCCTGGCAACAGTTGGTCTAAGGAGCGTGCGGAAAATCCGCGTGTAGGTCTTCTCGGCCTGACGTTGAGCCGAGAAAGCGGGCTGGTTGCGGGGTAAACACATGGAAACATGTCTTGACCAACTTTTAAGATGGAACTTAGTCAAATCCGTCATAGAAACCAGAACATCTCAAACACTAACACAAGACAAGGGTTTTTGTTACCTTCTGCCTTGCCTTTCAAGGGACCAGCCCGTGCTTACAACATTCCTTGGGTGTCCCTTGGTATCCCTTGGTATCCCTTGGTATCCCTTGGTATCCCTTGGTATCCCTTGGTTGGTTGGTCGGTCGGTTGGTTGGTTGGTTGGTTGGTTGGCTGGTGGCTTGGTCAGTTGGTTAAACCATTTGGAACCAACCGATCCAAATGGCAGGCTTCGAAGTCAATTGAACCCATGGGGTGTGGCCTAGAGCACCCAAAATGGTCGGCTCCCGTGAAGTTTCCAGCCACGCCCCAACTAAACTCCATGCCTCGCCCCAAAGGTTGATTGCCGCTGCAGTTCCGAGTCAGTAACACGGGAGGGTACCCCAAATTTTGGACAAAAACTGCTCGATTTTGGACAAAATGTGGGGTACCAACTTTTTGGGCACGCCCAATTTCCCCCTGCACGATCTGTTCACTGCCGATAGCCCGACGAAGCGAAACAGCACCGAAGGGCCATCGCAACA